>NJDC01001370.1:90051-100805 GCA_002245475.1 Calephelis virginiensis
GATATAGTAATTTTAACAACAGCAGCGCCACCTACCTTTTCAAGAAAAAGCGATTTAGTTCTGATTGCAGCTTCAGAAATTACGTAAGTGGCACTATTGTTTGGTTTCTTGAAGTAGTACTAATGGATGGTTGACCTTTGCGTAGTTTCTATAACTCTTAGGGCCATTTGCACCTTCCTGGGTTAAGTATAACAACGGGTTTAACTGTCAAATATATAATGAACTAATCCTATGCTAGAAGCTAACTTTGAGTTAAATATTTAACCCAAGAACGTGCAAGTGGGCCTTACCGACTCATTAATACACATGAACTAACGTGGGACTAAAATAAAGTATATCACATTATTATAAAGACTACAATAACAGGTTGAACCTTGGAGTACTTTACTCTAGGTTTAATAATAAGACGGTTAGTGTTTTCAGCTAGTTGAGAGTGGGTTGTGCCTCTGCTTCTACTTTGGGAATATGGGCTTGAAGATACTTGTCTTAAGCTGTTTGTTTCTGATAAGCTCTACAAATATCTTTTCATCTTATCGGTTATAAACAACAGTTAAAGAAAATGACTGACTTTATTGTTATAATCATGTTTTTATCGTACGAGTATCCTATTAATATTATAAATGCGAAAGTTTGTAAGTATGGATGTATGGATGTTTGTTACTCTTTCACGCTCGAATGGCTGAACGGATTTGTCTGAAATTTGGAAGACAAATAGATTGTGACCTGGATTAACATATAGGCTATTTTTAATCCCGATCGCCACCGGGTTTCTGTGAAAACGCGGGCGAAGCCGCAGGTAGCAGCTAGTCTTACATAAGTAATAGTAGAAGTGAGGTAAACATTTTAACAAAATGTAATAGCCAAAAATAGCTTTACCTTTTTTTATGTGATAAGCACATTGCTCCCCTAATGGTAAGACATTGCAGTTGCCCATAAACAGCATAGATGTTAGAGATGCGTTACTGTCCTATGGCCGGGATGTTAGACCTACTGTTCGAGTCTACCAACTGCCCCACCCGGAGTCGGAAGATTACAGTTATCATAGCGGCAGGAATAAGTAAGGAACTAACCGGGCAAGCTGCTATTGTACCCTCCGGGCCGGAACTTGACTGTTATTATAGCTATTCCTAGGTAGGGCCCTACCTGGATAAGCTTCTGCACAGAACTCTACCGCCAGTGGTATTGTTAGTGATGACCTATATTTAAAACAGAGCTCGCCTATTACGAGCGCCTAGCAGAAAGGCAGGTGGTCTATTAAACTCAGCGTAGTCAGACCAACACGAGGAAACAAATATTCTGCATAGTTTTTCAATATTCTTTCTTCTCTTTACCATTTCACCTCTTTTTGGTCAATTTCTGGTCCACGTTGAAAGTACACTGCTTGTTTTAACGGTATTCGGTCATTCGGAGAGTTGTGCTGCTATGTAATCAACATAGAGATAAATAAAAAACATAGAGATAATGTAAAGTATACACATTATTTAAAAGAAAAATGTAAGGAAAATACGCATAGACAATCTTTATTTTTAAACCAATGAGATCGTTCCCTAACACCTCATGCTCAGTGTCTTCAAGGAAACTTCCTCCAACGTAGATAAGCCACAAATCCATTGTTGTGGTAATCGCAATTCTAATTCTATCACGATTTGAACTATTGGGTTTTCTATTTTGTTTGTTTATAGTTTTCCTCGTCTTAAATTAAGGTTTTCGATTTACAGCAATCTCTAAGGGAAACTTCTAGAGGATTTTTCAAGGACGACTATCATTATTCTGCCTGGAACGCCCATTTGGCAGAAAATGTCACATCTAAGTTCATAAAAATGGTGTTTTTTAACATTATTTTAAGGAATGAAAGCGAACATTTTGCTCATGGAAAAGAGATTTTTTTTGACCTGAGATTCTGCTACATACATATACACACCTTTAAAATCGCGCCTGTGGCCTAGTTTTAGTTGGTTTATTGTTTGCGTTGACTACATGAGTTTTTTTATGATATTGGAAGGCAAACAAGCAGACGGATTTCCTGATGGTATAAAATTCTCACTAAAGACACCAAAATTGGTAACGGTGCCACTCTGAATCCGGGATGTTAGGCCTCGAGCAAAAGTAAGTTTACCGGCTACCTTATCCTCCGAACCGGAACAAGTTAACGGCAAGCGCTAACGCTAAATATTTCAGTTTTGATTCCTAGTTCTGGCCCCACCAAATATTTTTTAAAGTAAATTTACGCCTGTATCTCCGTATATATAGGCAGATGTATAACCAGGGGACCCAGACTGACCAAAGACGGTACAAACCTACTATGTGATAGGTAGCAAGCTTATCTCCAACCGGGCACATATCAAATCAGCGTTATTTTTTATTAGAATATTGAAAAAACACAATTTCTTTTAGTTGTCTGATACGGGAATCGTACCCGAGACCTCTTGAAGTCAAGTCCAACACTATACTTAACAATATATCTCAATACATTTTTTGAAACAATCGGTCGAGCCGTTTCGGAGTAGATGATGCACATTGTGATCCTACATTTGAAAATCATGTTACGGTATTTATTTGATAAAAATTAATTAATCTATTGTCGCCTCTGTGGTCTAGCGATCTGGCGTCGGATTTGACTTTTGAGGTTCCGGGTTTGATCCCTGTGCCGGGTAGCAAAAAAAAAAAGTGAAATTTTCCAATAAAATAACGTCGATTGGATATGTACTCGGTTGGCCACCTACCACTTTCCGGGACTTAGTATCTCCGGCTAATCGTTAATACCCTGGTCGCGCTTCAGTCTACCTCTTCGGGAATATGGGCGTGAAGACACTTTTTTAATTGATGTCTTAAACCTAATTTTTAATCGATACCTGCCAACACCAAAATTACCTAAACATAACATAACGGGGTTGTAAGTATTCGCGGAAAATCTTTTAAAAAGGTAAAGGTTGTCGGGATTCATCTGGATTTTTCAGTCATTTCAGATGGCTATTATTATTAAAAAAAAGACCATCGCATTTCTCTCTGGGAGTGCTGGCAAAAGTGAACACTTGAATGTTAACGTTGTGCATTTTTGATGTTTTGGAATTGTTTGAGAAAAAAAATTCACTACATCATCTCCCTTAAACACAAAGTGCACAAACGATTGCTTGTATTAATTTACCAACATTTAATCGTATACATATGTAGTAACACATTAATAAATTTAGTATAATTCTTAATCACTTTTAAATTTTTTTTGGATATGAACGGATTTTTTAGAGCAAAACAGCAGTAAGCACGCGGCTTTCCTGATGGTAAGGGATAACCATATCGACACCATAGATATTGTAGGTGCGTCGCTGGTTTGTGGACGGATTGTTAAGGCCAATTGTCCCTACCCTCGAGACGGAATATAACAGTCATTATGACGGCAGGATTTTATTTATTTATTAAGATACATTATAATAAAAGTTATTTCCTACATCCATAAACCTTAAAAGGGTTTGTGAGAATGTAGCACTTCACAGTTAAAATATTTTTACATATAAAGATATAACACAGAAAGAAAAAATAATTATCACATAGTTAGTTCAAAATTACTGGCAAAGTCTAAAATTAAATCGGTTTATATTCTCAGTAGTTAGTACGAGTATATGGGCACGCATACAAAAGTTGCTCCGCTTCTATTCGAAATAATAATATATTTGAATTACAAATAGTAGAAATGTAAAAGACATTTTATTTTTATAATTAATTATAACATAACATTATTTATATTTGATTGTCTTAATTTTACTACCGATTAATAATTTATTTTTATATATATTTTTATATATATAATAAAGCACAATTTAAAAAAAAAACTTTTACTTATATATTGCTCAAATTACGCATGTAATAGCATAACTTAATATATAAGTATAAATGTGAATATGGGTGTGTGTGAGTTATTTAACTAATCATGATACAAATATTTTTTTGAGAATCCGTTTGATGTTAAAATCTGTTAATGCGGTGGATCCCTACCTGGGCAAATTGCTGCTCAGCAGTCTACCACCAGCAGTCTTGTTGGCAATGACCCCTTTTGCCTCTTACGAGCTGCCAGGCAGACACCAGATGGCTCTACACAGAGGACCGGCACCAATCCGGGGCTTATCACCAATATTCCTCACATAAAATCTTTTCGTTATACCACTACATATCGGGTAGGGACCGGGTATTCGACATACTACATAATTCAAAGTCAAACTCTTAATAAATCTTATAACCCTGGAGATAACAAATTACTAAGAATCATTACAAGGCATATATGTATTGATTGTCACCATTTACGTGTTGGTCCGGGCTCCTTTGTAGAATAGACCATCTGCCTTCCTTGCCAGGCAGCTCGTAAAAGGCGAGCATAGGCTTACCATGACATCCGACTAGGTGGTAGAGTTTGGCAGCGACTCGTCCGGATTAGTACCACCGCCTTACCTATTCCTGCCGCCATAACGTCATGACGTGTTCCGGTTGTGAGGGTAAGGTAGCCGGTAAACTTACTTTTGCTCGAGGCCTACTAACGCACCATTACCACCTTTGGTGTCTCTAGGCGGCGTGAATTTCTTACCATCAGGAAATCCGTCTGCTTGTTTGCCTTCCTATAACATAAAAAAAAACATAGCTAATTGAAACATTCGATAAAAGGACCTACCTACCACTTCGGATTTTGCTAAGTAAACTAAGTTTCCAAAGAAACAATGTTGCTTAAAAGTAAAAAAAACCTACCATCAAACTGAAAACAAGTTATATAAGTGTTGATTATGTATTTGTTTATAAATATTGCGTAGGTAATCCATGCTTTATATTATAGATGCGAATGTGTTAGTTGATCTCTCTTTTATACTGCTAAACTGATTTTGATGAAATTTGACATATAAATATAGCTAAGATTCGACTTTAAATGCAGTCTATTTCTCTTGAAAAATCAACCCCTAAAGGACTATGATAGGGGATGAAAGTTTGTATGAATATTGTAACTATTATTCGCTGACGAAGTGACACAGCTAGTATTATAAACTCGAACGTCTGCCTGTTGCATTTCCACCGCTAAACTACTGAACTGATTTTGATTAAATTTGATTTGCGTATAGTTAAAGATGCGATTGCTCATTGATTAATTATTTTCATACAACCTTTTATCATATTCTTTGGGGTTGACTATTTTAACATCTTAACATCCACATCTACCTTACCACTTAGGCTCAGGTTGGCAAAAGTAAGTTTATATTCATACTCGTACCCCAAAGAGGTTGGCGGTGGTAAAACCAGGGCACCCAAGCTTAGCTGAATGAATGACAATGTGATAGGTGAAAAATCGGACACTTGTCCAATCCGGAGAAACGTTGATTGGGCTCTCGACACTCTGTATGGAGATGTATGAAGACGTGTATCTACAACCTGCACGAATGAAAAGTGCACCTCGCGCTGTGACGTCATTTTTCATTTTCATTTTAGGGTTCCGTACCCAAAGGGTGCAAACGGAACCCTATTACTAAGCCTCCGCTGTCTGTATGTCTGTCTGTCTCCAGGCTGTATCTCATAAACCGTGACAGCTAGAAAGCTGAAACTTTCACAAAATATGTACCTATTTACATTGCTGCTATTACAACAAATACTAAAAATTTAAAAAAATAATAATATTTTGTGTTCCCATACAATAAACGTGTTTTTGCTCAATATTAAAAATGGTAACAGGTAGACGCTTCAAATTTTCACAAAATATTAAATTATATATTACGTTTCAAAATAAATAATTAAATAGCAATAAAGTAAATATTAAATTCCCATACAACAAACATAATTTATGAGCAATTTTTACTCGATCTTAATAAAGAGGTAGAAACTTGAATATTTGTAAGTAAATATTTAGTTAGACAATAACTATAATAATAAATACCTAATCTAATACATACATAAAAAACTCACAAAATGAAAATAATCCGTCCATGTAAACGCAGCGCGAGCGCTGCGCTGCGGTGTGGTGGCTGCTCGAGCGCAAGGCGGTTGCTAAGCAACGGCCGCGCGGGTAGTGGGGGAGGTAACATCACGGAGCGAGCCGTAGCCGCGCGTATTATCGCGAGCTTCGTCATGCTGCCCAGTTGTGTATCAAAAACCTACCTATAAGTTTGCAATTTATTACTTGAAGATAGTACGGAACCCTTGGTGCGCGAGTTCGACTCGCACTTGGCTGTTTTTTATGTTTTTAAAAGATCGGTAACAATGAATTATAGCCTAATTTACATTTTGACTTTTACCCTCTGCTTACAGGGAACCCCTTTAGTAAACGGTATCATATGAGTAAGTGTAGATTGGAAAGACAAATTTTGAGTCATAAAAAAGTCTCTAACACTTAAGCTGGTTATCTTAAACATACACTAGTCAGTATTTCTGACTGATTAAGATCTTCATACTGGGTATTTACCTGTAATATTGATACAGTAAGGTTTTCCTCAACCACAAAGCACCTGACCTGCATTTTTAACGAGAGTGACACTCGGCTGGGTAAAGTCCGTGGACTTAATGGACTGTCCCGATCACGAAGTGGATTTTTGTTGGTTTAAGGAAAATTTCAAAAAAGAAAAAGAAACTTATACAATCTCTGCACTTTTAAACGAATAGAAAAGCAAATGAGAAGGTATATATGTACTATATGTAATAGAAGATATATAGGTACCTATAGATAGTAGAAGATCCGTACTAAAGTTGACCTTCACCGAGTTAACAAAGTAAAACGTGTTTTTGACCAACTCCAAAAAAGACTCTATCAATTGAACTGTATGGTTTTTTTGTATTTTTATACCATTATTCGGTCAATTTCCAACAGACTTTATTGGTTATTTTTTAGGATATAGATCATGACTGTGGTGGTCCCACGTGAATTTTCATATAAGTTCTCTTATAAAGTTGTTGATATCAGAGACAATATTATAACACTCATTAATTTGACCACCTCGTTGGTCGGGGGGATAGCGTACACGTCTAATTTCATCGACTAAGCGCTAGGCTGGGGCTCGATTCTCGACGAGAGCAGACATTTGAAAATCGATGTTTATATTTCCGAATTCCGGGTCTGGGTGTTAATTAACCGCAACCTCTTCAACTATATCTATATACTAGTATCATAGAACAAGCTTGATCAATTTGCATAATTTGGGGTTTCATCGATTTGTCCATGGATATTTATTATTATTTTGTAATGCACCTCTATGTTATCACGAATAACTTAAATTTTCTGCGCTTTATTGCGCTTAAATCTAAATAATGTTCCTATAAACAGTGGCGATAGGCTTGCCACCTATCACATTGTGGGACTTAGTGTCTTCGGCTAGTCGTGAGTGCCCTGGTGCCTCTGCCTACCCCTTCGGGGATATGGGCGTGAAGATGCATGTTTAGTCCCGTATAATAGTCGAATTATACGTGGTTTAATAAAAATGTGTAAGTAACATAATTTATACTCGTTGTTTTCTTCATTTTATACAAAAAAAACCGGAATACTAGTCAATTTAAAAAAAAATTAACAAAAAAAATTCGGATAATTCGGATAATCCGGATTCACTTCAGATAAGATTCTAGAAATCCGGAGCTTCAAAAATCCAGATTTTGCAATCTCTAGATTACAACAAAAGTCTAAAATATTAGTCTAGTCGACAAGTTGAAAATGGTACATACTGCTGATGATGGAGATACTGCTCTTAAAATTATGTACGATAGCTCATTGGATCCGAAATGACGCCTAGAAAAATGTGCCAAAAGCGTGCATTAGCACATAAAAAATTGCAAAAGTTATAAACAATTAAAGATGAAAAAATGGCATTTCGTTTTTTGGCAATATTTCATAAACTATTAATATTTAAGAATTTTTAAAAAAAGATTCTGAAAGCGGAGGAAATTTCCAATAAAAAACTCCAGACTTCCGGAACTCTATCTCCACTATTTATAATTTTAATTTAACGCTGAAAACAGATCTGCGCGCGACATTTTTAGGTTGCACGCATGGCGTCAAAAGCGAGTACGGCACATTAATTAATTTATTTAAGGTATTGAATATATTTTTTTTAAATTTGAAAAAATATGGTGTATTCAGAACACTATAAATAATTTATTCCCGTTGGAAATTTTACTTAAAGTTAATTTTTCAACAAGTTAAACAATTGTTAATGAACGAAATTTTCTTGAACTACCGTCTTAATTGTAAGTGAAAAAAAATTTTTAAATAATGGTTGTAAAAAATTTTCGCTTCGTAGAGCCTTTCTTACATACATACTTAACAAGATTGTGCCATAAAAGTTGCCATAAAACTTTATTACATTAAAAATATTATGATTTTAAAAAAAAATTCCTTAATAACAATTTTTAATTGTTTATAATCGTTTTTTTATATTTCTATTGTTTAAATAATTAGTTAAGAAACTATTTTTTTTCAAAAAATCATTATTGACAGTCCTCTTTAAGGTAACAAAAAAATTTTTTTTATCAACAATTCTATTATTTATTAACTTACCAATTTGTTATAAAAAAAATTTCAATTAATAATTTATTTTTTTTAAACTTCTAAAATCAACAAAAACAACCATATACAACAAGGTTTTTATATATTTACTAGCTGCCTGTTCTGGCTTCGCTCGGATGGTAATTTTTTTGATCATAAATTGAGACGTAAGCTATTTTATCTTTCAAGTTAGATTAAACTGCATGGTGTGCAAATTTTATTGAAGTCGGTTAAGTAGTTTGTCCATCGCGGACAAACAACGTGACACGTAATTTATATATTATGTTAAGATAGATTTATCAATGATTAAAATAAATACATAATTGATTGAAAATGTTTGAGCTTATCTATTATACATATCTATAAAATTGGTTCCATTGTTCGATTTATGAGTTTTACATATTTGTTTGTTGTACACATTTTAATCGATTTCAAAAATATTACATCGATTTCAACAATATTTTTTTGTATGGTAATCGATTTCTCATCATTCCTGAACCGATTTTAAGGATTCTATTTTCATTTGAAAATGAGGATTTAGAACTAGAATGGGTCCAGCTCATTCTAGTCTAGATCTGACGATGACATATCAGGGAAATCGAGTACTATACTTATTTCTTAACTGAGTTCAAAAAAACGAAGAGGTTTAATTCGGCCGATATACGGTAGTTTAATACTTACTTATAACATAATTATTAGTTTAAGGCTTGGCACCGACTTCAAATCTATTAGTAAATAGCACATATAAGTAATGGTTAGTATAAAATTCATATTAAATCTTTATTATTTTTTTACTTTTTAGTTTTGAAGTCGGTTTTAATAAACGTAGTTATTTTTATGTATAGGTAGACTTATTGAGATTTATTAAAATAAAAGACGATTGCAGTTTTACTGCGCATATATAAATTGGTTTTATTAACTAATTGCGAATTAAAGTACCTATATTATGATTTGAAACAAATTAAGAATTGTACTTTAATTAGTTTTATCACGATATTAAATTCAAATTACGTCATTTGTACGTCAAGTATAATTTACCTACATACTAAGAATCATATAAGCTTTTTACTCGGGCTGAGCACTCTGCTCGGCCCACAAAGACCGGGCTTGTTGTAAAATTCGCGAGGTTGGCAACACATTAGTCATTCCAAAAAAAAAAAAGCTTTTTACTACATACTAACCGTCTTATTCATAGACATATACTAAAATACTCTAAGGTTCAACCTGGCATAACATTCTTTATACATTGCGATACTGATTATAATATCTACTTAAACTTACTTCTATTCTAACCTTTTTTTTAAAATGACGTTACGTGTTTTTAATACAAAACTACGTCCCATTATCCTCATTAAAATCGGCCTTTAGGTATAGAGTTTTACATAATTTAAAACTTAAAAAAAATGACTTCGTTTTCAATAAGTAAATAAATAATAAGTACTCGTAATAAATATTCCTAGACAAGATACACAATTTGAATCTAACCCCAAAGTAAGCAAATTAAATGCTTGTGTTATGTTATGGGTTTTAGTCAAAGATTGTAATGGATTTCTATGAATACTTGAATTGATATCAGAATAAATTTAATAAACATTCAGACCCGGAAATGCAGACATCTAAATGTTCATCATACAAATGAGCCTCACGATTGGTCGATGTATTTACCCTCTGAACACGTAGTCCGACTGCTACGTCCGACTAGTCGGACCACGTGAACTTTTTTTCCTGTTGGTTCGAAGAAGAAATCGGACTATGAAGTCTCACAGTTCTTAAGATAACATGGTCCGACCTACACTCACGGCACATTTAAACGCCCAACCTTTTTAATTGCAGTTCTTCAATTTAAAAGTTCAACTGAGTACTGAGAGAAAAAATACGTAAAGTTCAATTTTCTTATACATACATATCTTCACGCCAACTCCCTTACAAGGTATGCATGGAGTATAGAGTGCCAGACCTCACGATCCTGACTACTTTCTTATATTTTTCTATAAATTACAAATTTCGACTATAGTTAATCTGTAGGATATGTTTGAACTTTACATATTTTTTCCTGAAAGTTAAACTAAAAAAAGGTCGTTTTCACGGTCGGTCGAAACAATGGGCTCTTTTATTAAATTTATTTGTTGTTAATTATTGTTGTTGATTTATTCAAGCCAACATCTAAAGTTATTATTATAATTTTACTTAACTTTTCCCTACCTTTCCATTGCATTGCGTATATCGAATTTCATCGAAACCGATCCAGCGGTTTATCCGT
>NJDC01001370.1:110459-133389 GCA_002245475.1 Calephelis virginiensis
TATCAATAAAAAATATTTGGCGAAATTAAAAATTAGCATAAATGTAAAAAACTATATCGGTTCGAAATCGGTTAAATCAAAGTTTAGACAAACTGGTAATCGCCTTTGTGGTATAGCAGTTCGTTTCCCGGGTCGGGCTATTTAAAATCAAGAAAATTTGCATTTTCGATTTTCTAATAAAGATAACGTTGCCCGGGATTCGATATGCGCCCGGTCGGCGATAGGCTTGCCACCTATCACATTGTGGGACTTAGTTCTTCGGCTATTCGTGGGTGCCCTGGTTGTGCCTCTGCCTACCCGTTTGGGGATATGGGCGTGAAGGTATTAATTTACTTACTTTTAGACAAACTATAGTAGACTTTAGGTTATAAAAATGTAAATTCTAAATGTTGTCTGTGGCCGTGATTTCGTATTAAAGTTATTTTCTTCCACATTTAGTAGCCTATATCAAATAAATAAATCACGACGTCTTCATTCACAAATCTTGAGATTTGTGTATGGAGACGTGAGAAGTGGACCTCAAAAAGTCAAGACCAATGTCAGACCGCTAGACAATTGAGGCGACGTACTAAATCAATTTCAGCATCAGCTTAGAAACAAAAATCCTCACACACACACACACACACACACACACACACACACACACACACACACACACACACACACACACACACACGCCATACTTATAACACCTCCTGGCATTGCGTCGGGGGTAAAAAAACGAATGTCTTTTAAAATCTGTATCACCTTCTGTACTATAATGCCAATTTCGTTAATATTTAATCATATTTAAAATGACAAAACTTATGAATTGTTTTTACGGCAAAGCCATGTGAGATTAGTTATCGATAATATTAATATTAACATACTTAGTAGATAACGTTTAATTGATTGTATTTATTTTTATCTTTATCTGATAATGTTGTACTGAATTTAAGTTCATAGGGAATTTTTTGCAGGAAATGAAAAATAAAATAAAAAAATACTTGTAATTTGTACCACTTTATCAGCGCAACAATGGTTGCTCTACAGCGCAGCGCAGCGTCACTGCCGATTATAGCGGTGCGGCACTATTTTTTTATTTAAAATAAATTAATATCTTTTAATACCAAATAAACAATAAGTTACTCACAATGGTCCATGGCAGAGAAACGTCTATGACGCCGCAACCGACGATTTTAGCTACGCGGCGCCGCAACGCGGTTATGTGTTTAGGTCCTAACTAAACTAATTTTGAGTTATCGTTATATTTCTTTCAAAGAAAGAGACAGAACACATTTAGTGAGCTAGCAGATTAATTTAAACGCGACATTTCTACTAACGTTTCATGCCATTCTATTATCGTTATTATTTTATTATATATATAAACGTTATTATATTGTATATATATTATTTTTATCACTACATAGTATAAAACAAAGTCAAAACATTATGTGAAATAAACGTATCTACACGAAACTTTTCCATCCCTCTCAACTGATGATCCTTCAAAAACAGTGAAGCGTGAGCTCCAAATTCTTTTTCTTTCAAATTTATATTTGTTTTTTATTATTTGTTATTGATTATTTCTTTTTAGCAGTAGTTTCATATTGAACAAAATTAATACGTACCTACGTTATTGTCATAACCGATCAGGGATTCGTAAAGTTTTGTCACAAAGCATAGTATTTTTTGAATCTTATTCTCTATTATATTCTCAATCTCTCTATTCTGCAAAGGAGCCCGGACCAACACGGGGTAGACTAGCTTATAAATACAAGTAAATGTCTGGTTAGTTACGATGGTGTTTGCATCGAACAAATTACTCTTAAACGTTCGGTCAACAAGAAAAGCATAATGCACCCGACCAAAATATTTTGTCGTTAAATGTGAGAGAAATATTCGATCTCTCGGGGCCCTCTGAGTATGGGGGCCCTGGGCACTGGCCCCGTGTGCCCTTCTGGTAAAGACGGTATTGGGTATTTGTTATCAGTGGTTTGGAAATTTCTGTTGCCAGACTCTTCTGCCGGTTGTAAGTGACTGCCAGATCTGTATATCAGAGGACCAAAACCTACTGAAACATCCGACTATACCATTACCCATTAAGTGAGAATTTTTAAATGTTATTCTACTATTGATCACTCATGAAAGTGCCGTTCCGGTAACAATATTATTATGATCATTAACTTGAAAATGTTAAAAATATGTTTGTATTGTAATTTATAGGTTGTAATGCACATACTTAAAAAAAGACGGGTTGCACTCCGGGAGTGCTAGCAGAAGTGAGAACTTGAATATTAAAGTTGTGCATTTTTGATATTTTGGAATGGTTAGGGAATAATTTTGCACGAATTGCTTTAATTATCAGTATGGAAGCTATCATTTATGCACAAATATTATTTTCATATCAATAACCTGAGTTTGGCTTGACAAAAACTCGCTAAAGTAAGACCACGTGACGGCTAGGAGCGTCGTCATATTATCTGTACATCGGACATTGCTCGTCTACACATAAAGCTTATTTTCAAGATGGAAGAAATAGAGCAATTTCTGTTGATATTATACGTATCTGCTATCTGTGAGAATGTAATGGTAGGTATATTGCGGCGTATTATCCATTGCGCATCCTATACGCTTCGGAAATATCTAAGCAATATAAAAACAGCAATTAATCTACGTTATATTTTATTTCTGACGATCTGACGCGAGTTTAGTAGTTTTTTTACCCATTTTTTTACCCATTCCAAAAAAAGTGCGCAACGCCGCTATAGAAGTTTTCACTTCAAAAAAATCCAATCTGTTTCGTCAGTTATTAGTATGTGCTAGAACTGTTTTATTAATATTTTTGTTTCATAAATGCCTTAGGTAAGAATTTTAAAGAAATATAAATGAAAAGGATCTTTGCGCCCATATCGCCGACGAGGTACAGAGGCACAACAACCACCCACGAGCAGCCAAAGACCCTAAGTCCCACAATGTGATAGTGGCAACCGGTCACATATCCGGTCCTGGGCAACGTTATTTTATTAGAAATACACAATTTCCATTTTTGTTATTGCCCGACTTGGGGATCGAACCCGGGACCTCAAGAAGTCAAGTTCGACGCCAGACCACAGCGGCAAAGGAATAAATTGATGTTTTACAAGTGCTTAAAATGTGAGTACTTACGTTTGTTCAATTATTATCAGTCAGAGACATACGTTTATCTTTGTGATTTTTAGATCGTAGAGTTGGACTCGACAAATTACAATTTTGGGAGGTTTTCTAGATATGTTTGATCAACATTTACTTTAAATCGTTTTAAATGTTATTTGCGTGGAGCATTATAAACAATACAGTTTGTGAGAAGGCATATTGGCATATAAAAAGTTAAGTTGTTTCATCATATTCCTATAGTCCGGGAGGTCATTGTCAGTGAGCCTCCCCTATCGAGTATGTCAATATGGCACAATTACTTTCAGGAGATGAGTGAAATATTTTTTTTTTGTCAAGTCGAAAAAGATATATTAGCCATATGATTATAATAAACATTTAAACATTACACGAGATTTTTTCTTGAAAAATTATACTTTATATGAAGGAAGATCGAATCAACGTATTTTTATTTTAGCACTTGCCATGTGCTTGGGATAAATTTTCTATAAATTTTAAAGAAAGAAAAAATTTCTCTAATAATTGTGTATCTATAGGACATAACTACCCGCGTTAACGGGTTAGAAAGGAATTAAAAATTTCGCCACGGGACTTAAATCCTCAGTAGTTCAATTGGTTAGAGCATTCGTCGGCTTGAGACGAAAGGTTACAGGTTCAAATCCTGTCTGGGGCGAAATTTTTTCTTTCTTTAAAATTTATAGAAAATTTATCCCAAGCACATGGCAAGTGCTAAAATAAAAATACTTTGCGAAAAACGAAAGTTATGGCCATTCTAAAATGTGAATTTCATCTGTAATGATGAATTCATTTGGTGGGTACTCAGAATTGTGTATCTATAGGACATAACTACCCGCGTTAACGGGTTAGAAAGGAATTAAAAATTTCGCCACGGGACTGAATCCTTAGTAGCTCAATTGGTTAGAGCATTCGTCGGCTTGAGACGAAAGGTTACAGGTTCAAATCCTGTCTGGGGCGAAATTTTTTCTTTCTTTAAAATTTATAGAAGATCGAATCAGTTTAATTTGTAAATAGTAACTGGACTACACTTTTGTAGTTTTATCTAAAAGCAATTTTATAGCAATATTTACTCCTCATGATGTAATCGAGGTGTCAAAGATCTTTGAAACCGGCGTATTCGTATGAAAAGGGGAATTGATGAGGCGGAAGCCAAAAAGGTATGCAAGGATTATTAGTCATTACTATACAGATCAACATACTTAGGATATGAAATTGTAAGGAAACTGGATTGAAATTAAAAATATTGATGAACAAATAAAATATTATTAAGTTTAAACATGCGCTTAGTCCTATTTTCGTTGATGACAAAAAATTATAATCGAAAATAAATCAACAGGTTTTGCTGAATAAGATATCTCAAAAGATAAGAGAAAAGATGAAACAAATAAATAAATATGTTGTAAGGAGCTGGTTTAGATCAATTTGATTTTAGACTTATCTTAGTAGGTCTGTATTGATTGCTAATAATTTTATACTTATTTAATAAAGCTAGAATTTTATTTATAAGTAGCGGCCTGCCCCGGCTTCGTACTAGTATAAAATAAATATATAAACCTTCCTCTTCAAACACTTTATCTATTAAAAGAAAACGCATTAAAATCCGTTGAGTAGTTTTAAATATTTAAGCATACAGAGAACATAGGAACAGAGGAAGCGACTTTGTTTTATATTATGTAGAGATTAGCGTACTTCGAGGATGGTTGAGCTTAAATAATAAACTTATAAAACTAAATCATTACTTGGACTTCCTCACTGAACCTAATATCAAGGTTTTGTTTTAACTATCGAAGAAGGTTAAGTCTGAGCCTTTCGACTCTCGAATTATAGATTAAAGGGTCTCTGGTTTAAACAATGTTATTTGTGTTGTGAATTTGAGTTGCAAAACAACATTTGTTACTTATTTTTAGCTGATAATTTATATTGTTTTTTATATTACTTATGATATAAAAAAATGGAGTAGGGTATGATAGACAAGCACGCCTCTCTCCCGATACTAATATACAACCGGGATATATAAACTCCATAGGTGTTACAGGTGTTGGATTCTTCCAATAAAACAAACCTTGCTCATGTAACCAAATATGTTTGCTGCTTCAAAATTTAACAACGACTCCAGTCTGCCGGCTTTACAAAACTATTTATAGGCATACTCAGTCATTTTACTTTTACTTTACAGATCATTATAACATTCAAGCGGATATTCAGATAATTTAATTAACAATTACTTTACGCCAAAAACAAATAAATTTAACATTTGATTTATAATTACAAACCGATATACAACTAAGACAACGTGATGTAATTTAGTGTAATAGGTAATTCACTCAATACGTTTATTATTGCCAACAAAGGTGCATCGCTGTCTGTGGCCAGTCTAATGTGCCAGTATACCGGTTTACCTGCCCTCCGACCGAGATACGACACTGTCATTATGGCAGCAGAAACAAGTGAGGTGGTGGATCCTTACTTGGGCAAGTTGCTACACAGTACTCTACCACTGAGTAATCCTGTGTGTGTGTTAGACACTGATACTGATAGTCAGTAGTCTTGTTGGTTAAAACAAGTATAATCTATTAATCTAGAATTGCCTCTTGTTAGCCCGATAAAGAAGCAGGTGGTGATTTCTTCACAGAGTGCCCGGATCTACAAGGGGACAACAAAACAACTTTTTGTAACGGTAAGGTGGTTGCTTTGCTACATTTAGTGTCCGACCGAAGCTTCGGCTTCGGCTTCGGCTTCGGCCACCTTCGGCCAAAAAATCCACCTTCGGCGAAACCTTCGGCTTCGGCCCAAAACCCGGTCGAAGCCGAAGCCGAAGCCGAAGGTCCGAGCATCCGTCGAGATTGAACGAACTGTTACGAAGACTGAGTGAGAGAGCAGATCGGAGTGGTCGTCGTGTTTGCAGAGGCCGCGGGGAATCACTGTCAAATATCACATTGCATGCGCGTCAAAACAAGTTCATACGTGTATTTATACGCAAGTTTTGTTTTGAATTTGTGTTGTTTGTTGTTGAACATTTATACAACATACGGCTGTTTAACTTTGATTATTAATCGTCGTTAATTACTACAAATCGTCAATGAACGAACAATGTTGATAATTACTATGTGATTTTTATTGTAATCAATGTAGCTTTAATTGAAAAGTTCTTGAGAGAGAACATCAAGTACAAATATGGGTATTAAAGTAGAAGTAGAATATTATAATATTCTTCTAACTTTTAGTTCTATTGTTATTGATATTAACTAAAATGTGCATTTAATTGATCATAATTTAAGTATTTATTAAGAAGTTAGTGTTTGTTTGTTGTTTTTGAGATTTGTTTAGTCTAGTCGAGTAAAACAAAGACTGATAGATTGGTCTAATTGTTTTAATGTAAGTAGTGCATACTTAATAAAAAGATGGTTATTTTTTAAAAATAAATCACAAACTTTTATTACCATGTCTAAATCAATTTCTGTGTGAGACAGTCAGTATTAACCTTCAATTTTGAAGTTTTAAAATAATTTTAATATTAATTGTAGCTTGTAGATAATATCGAACAAAATTAATTACTAAGAGATTATAAACCTTCGGCTTCGGCTTCGGCTTCGGCCGAAGGTTGTGGCGATTGCCGATTAATCGGCTTCGGCTTCGGCTTCGGCCAAAAATAGACCTTCGGTCGGACACTAGCTACATTCTTTATTTTTTAAATTGGCAATTTTAAGAATGATGCTACTGCAATGCAACACCGTATATTATATAATTATTTATTTTTTGAAAAATTTCGTTAATTACAAAGCTAGATCTAGTTAAACAGTCAAGTCTAACTTGAATCTGTCAACAAGTCGGCAGACCGAGCATGCTTTTATCGTCTTATTTATAATTGACATGACAAGTATCGTTGTCCCCTACAAAAACTAGTAGATTCCATCTTTATTCCGGCTGAACCCTTATTTTTGTTGCAATCATTAAAGTATATGTATAACTTTCAGGCACTCGAGTAATCAGTGTTATGGAAGATTGCCATCCCGTTTTACTCTACATATTTAGAAAAAGTTGCACAAACAATTCAAGGCTACATATTATTCGGCTCTATCATACAGATAAACTAAAGGAATCGATCATGATTAATGGATTAGTTCTGATAAAAGTAATTAATAAGTTTAAGTAGTTAATTTTGTACGTGACGTCTCAGTAAAATATCTGTACGTGACATCTTCACGCCAAGTCCTCCAGAGAATCAAGTGCGAAGTGTTACGATAACTGCAGACTTGATAGAAGAAGGCGTTACTTTGCGGAAATCCATACTTAAATCCAAATAAAGTTATGTGATTTGCAATTTTCCACCAAAAAAAATACGTATTACGCCGTGGCAAATTGGACTTATGGGAAGCCAAAGACCCCCAAATATATCCAACTCCACACAACACACACCACTAAACTATTTTATTAGCTCAAAATAAAGACAAACATTTTACGACTAATCTATATAGCGCCATCTCGAAAAGCTGTTAAGTTCAAATCTAGTTTGACCTACGTAGGACGAGCGTCTGAAAGTTCAGCGACATTTAAAACGTAATAGTATCAATGTTGCATTTAGAACCCAGAATTCATTAAGAAACATATTTTAATTTAAATCAAGAATAAAAGCTACAATGTTCTGACTGCAACAGTGTATACGTTGGTCAAACTGGTCGCAGTTTTGAGTCTCGTTACAAGGAACACATAACGGTTGTCAGAAACATTCGTCCAAATAAATCACATTTTGCTAAACATCTTTTAGACACGGGAAATAAGTTGACAGTAGATCATACTTTCGAATTAATACATACTTGTAATAAAACATTAAAATTAAATATACTAGAACAACTAGAACTTATTCAATGTAATAATTTGACAACAAAGGTGCTACCGCCACCAAGCATACTAGCTAAAGCACACCCGCTTGCGAACTCGCGGAATCTTATTAATAGAGCGATTCGCGTGCGCGCGCTATTATCTACTCGATCTTCGTGGAGTGCAGTCGAATTCTCCCGATGACGCTTCGATTACGAAGCGAAACGTACGATGAATTTTTAGTAGTGTGTGTATTGTTGGTGCTAATAAAACAGTTTAGTGGTGTGTTGTGTGGAGCTGGATATATTTGGGGTCTTGGAATTCCAATAAGTTCAATTCATTTATAGCACACTGTTTATTTTATTTTGTCACGCCATAATACGTATACGTTTTTTAAAATTAAATTGAAAATTAAATAATTTTGTTTGAATTTTACTACAGACTTACCTTTCTTCCGTCAAATTCATTTCATATTTAATGCAACACGCCAGTTCTCGATAAGCTAAACACCACCCTCAGAAGATATACGAGGGTTTGGTCATGGATTGTCATTCTAGAACCCCGGTTACGTACCTACATTTAATGGACGAATCTGACGTTTGAGCGTACGTTCACGACCTTGCCGCTGTGAGCGGCAGCCTAGCGCGACGCGGCGAGCGGTAAAATCAAAATGTTTGAAGCACGCCACGAAATGGCACTCATAGCGAAAACGCGCGCGGTTTTGTCAGGGCAAATCGCTACAGCGGCGCGTGGTGTGAGGAGCGGCGGGAACAAACGTATAAGTGAATGAGTGTGACGCCACGAGACAGAGCGGCACAGACGGCGGCGCGCAGGTAGCGTATTCAGTGGAATAAAATATTTTAGACAATTTTTGTAGCGAATATGAACACGGAGTCTTTTATCGCAAAAGTAATGAATCGACCACCAATATGAATGTTGAAACATCCCCAACATAAATATAATGTATAGTGTTTTCCAGAATTTGATGATAAGTTACCTTCAATTACCTGCTATATAAAAAAAACATAGATGCAAATATGTAATGACACCAAAATGTGCTGCTTTCAAAACAAAGATAGGGTATTTTAGATAACGACATACTATTGGGCACGTTCTGAATACGTCCACCTTTACCGCTGCCGCTAATCGCTATTGAGGTTACGTGGCGTGTACAACGCTTCCGCTCCCCGCTTGCCGCTCTAGACTGAAAGTCGTGACCAGGCCCTAATGGACGAAACCAGAATGTAATGTAACAGTTTGATTGTAATTTTTTGAGTAAAATGTTAATAACTTTTAAATGAAAGCCGTATGATTTGGAATTTGGTTTATTAAGACCCTGTATACTCAAAATTCGCTTTAGGCGTTTTTTTTGGGACTTTTTTAGATCTTTCGCGAAAAATGAGTTATTTCCAAATCTCTTGCAAGCTTGCTTCTATTAAACAAAATATTGTTTACTTTCTCGGACAACCGAAATAGTCTCAATGATCAAAAACCAGTACCATTATTTTATGTTTATGACCACGTCATAAGAAACCAGTGGGACTTGACTTAGATGAGGATTTGGTTACTAGGTAGTAAATACAAGAAGTTCGGGCATCACTTTATTTTTTAACTAGCTTGTTTCCTAACTTCGCGTACACTAATTTTCAGAATCAACACCAATAACAAACAAATTTGACTTAATAGAAGAAGGCGTTACTTTGCGGAAATCCATACTTAAATCTAAATAAAATTATTATTTAATTTGCATATTTTTGGCGGAAAATTGCAAATTAAATAATAATTTTATTTAGATTTAAATTTGACTTAGCTTGTAGTCGTTCATATACTTTAAGGTTAGTTTTTGTAAAGCTGTACACTTTAAATAGAATTTGAACCCGTGACATTTATCTCTTGCTATCGGTAACATCTATGGTGTCTATACGCCACGATTGTCTCTTACCATCAGGAGAGCCGTATGCTTGTTCGTTGACCTCTCATTTACAAAAAAAACGATGAAAAAGTAAGTGAAAAGTGTCATTAGTTTAAATATGAAAGTTATAGTCATTATCAATTATGAATGTCTTAGTAGATGTAAAATAAGCCTTTATTTTGCTAATTCCGTTAAGTAGCATAACTGTAAAAAATGTCTTAGTAGCTCAGCAGCAGAGCCTCGTCAGCAAAGGACGAGGATTACGGATTCAATTCCTGCCTGACGTATTTCAATATCATCTATTTACATATAATAAATCTGTAGAAGAGTCAATTCTGTACATTGTAAATATTGAAAAAATAAATAGCAGGCGGTGTTACTGGATCGATACCAAACCCAAATATGTGATTAAAAAAATGTTTGTCTGTCTGTCTGTCTGTCTGACTTTCTGTATGTTCAGGCATCACGTGAAAACTAACGGTTCGATTTCGATGAAAATTGGTATAATTATACCTTTTTATCCTGGGCATAAAATGGGATACTTTTTATCCTGAAAAAATACGTAGAAAAAAAATAATTTTTCAGTTTTAGACCGACATCCGCGCGGACGTAGTCGCGGGCGGAAGCTAGTCTATAATATAAAACTGAATTGCTAAATGTGTTGGTAAGCGCATAACTTCCGAACGACTAAACCGATTTGGCTAATTATTTTTTGTTGTGTCATTTATTGTCAGAAGAAGGTCTTAGGAAAAGAAAAACTGGGAAAATTGCAGGGATTATTTTTCCCCATACAAACTGAACGGGTGGAACGAAGTTAGCCGGGACAGCTAGTCTTTAATAAATAAATATCGCTAAACACAAATTGATCTAACCCCAAAGTAAGAAAATTATATGCTTGCGTTTGGCTGTTAACGATACTAATACATAGAAACACAAATAGATACCAGTTTAAATTTAATAAACACTAAATACCCAGACCCGGAAATACGGACATCGATATTCATCATACAAATGACCTACACCCTTCGGGAAATCAAACTTTGGTCGGTTGAATTAGGCGTGTACCCTAACCACTCGGCCAACGAGGTGGCATAGTTAGTATTGTTACTTTACTGTTAAACTAGCAGCCCGTTCCAGTTTCACACGGGTAGACAAACTTCGCCTCTGTGGTCTAGCGGTCTAGGTGTTGGATTTGACTTTATGAGGTCCCGGGAAAAGAGAAAATTTGGTTTTTCCAATTTGTTAATAAAAAAATGCTCGAGATTGCTCGATATGTGCCCGGTTGGCGATAGTCTTGCCACCTATCACATTGTGGGATTTAGTGTCTTCGTCTCTCTTGTTATGTATCTGCCTACCTCTTCCAGGATATAAGCCTGCAGATACGTCCCTCGATTCCTCTTCGATCAATCCGGCTACTTAAAAACAGCATCAAAATCCGTTTCTTAATTTTTTTAGAATTGAAAAAAAAAACATTTAGTTAAAATTAACTGAAAATCTACATAGATTTTTAAAATACAAGTAGCGTTACTCCTTATTACATCAGGTACCTGCCAGTGCCAGTCGTTTCAGAGATTACTCGACTTAAACAGATAAAAATTGCAAAAAACACATTTATATGCATGTAGTAAAAAGAAGTTATTTTAGGTATTACCGTCACACCTATTTTATTTTTCAATTATTATTAAAATCAATTGTTCGTTAGTCTCGCTAAAACTCGAGAACGGCTGAACCGATTTGGCTAATTTTGGTTTAGAATTATTTGTTCAAGTTCAGGGAAGGTTTAAAAGATTAGAAGAAGGGAAAAGCTGCGAGCAAACTAGGAAAAACGAATAATTTTCCCATACAAACTGAACGGGTGGAACGAAGTTTGCTGGAACAGCTAGTAGATGTATTTTTATCGAGTATGTAATTATTTTGTTCTTACATTTTTAATTGTTGCCAAGGAGATATCCTCGATGTGTGGTCTTCAAGCTTATTGCCACGTGTCTCGTATTGATACTCTACACCTTCTTATCTTATTTTGATGTAGGCGGAAGGATTTCCTATGGCAACTGAGTATCTAGTTCACAAATACCTGTTACTAAAATTCCGCCATACCTGTTACTGCTAGATAACAATATTTATTGTCTTATTCCGGTCCGGAAGGTAAGATACTCTTAACGGATACTTAGATGGCTAGTTATATATGTGACCAAGGTCAAGAAAAAAAAATCCCTGGATAAATCTCAAATATTTGGAAATACTTCATTTCTTTGTTTGAAGTGTAACTTCCTAGTACTTAATAGCTTCATGGGTTCAACCCTGTATTGTAAGCTAACTTATTGGATATAATTATTACGTCCACGTAGGCTAACTTAGAGCTTAACATAGCTAGAAATTTACAATCGTACTCGTACTATCTTTTATGTGGTATAATATAATATTATTGTGCTTAATCGTACATTTTTGGGTTCGCACTGTCCGTAAAATGTACAATGTCGTATAATCTGTAAAATGTACTAGTACACCTTATTAGTACTATTAGTAAAGTTCAAACTATATGATTATCACAGAACAGTCCAAGTTGAGTGAATCTTAGACTTATTTCACACTGGCGCAATGTCGATGCGACTCGACGCGTCACGTTTTTCGCGTGCATTGGAATGTCTCAATCACGATTCATGGCAGTGTAGAGTTACTCTTAAATCTCGACTTCATGCGAATTGAAAATTGGATTTGGATATGTCATTTGATTGCTCCAAAAAATTCAGAGTCCGATAGCACGATTTTTTGATGTTAGTTAAATGTTAAACATTGTGTTTAAAGTAACTAAAATAACATATCCAATTTCCAATTCGCATGAAATCGACGTTCAAGAGTAACCCTACTAGGTCCAGTTTGATACACCTTAAAATTCGTCTGATACGTCACTACGTGCAAGTAACTCTTAGTGATGCGCGAACTTGTTTTATTCCACCGAAGCGTCGACGCGCGAACGTGCGCGCTAAATAATAGTGGAAGTTGGAAGTTAAAGCAAAAGTAAAAAAAATACGCATCGCGTCGTTGCAATTCTACGCCAGTGTGAGCTGAGCCTTAGGTTTTACTGGAAAATTTCGAGATTTCCCGCAATTGGGCATTTAGACGTATTTAAATAAATAAACAAATATCCTTCCTTAAATAACATACCTAAATTTAGATAGCCCCAAAATAGACCGATACGAATACATAAAATAATGAATAGATACCGTAATAAAGATGATAAACGTAACCCACACCCGGAAACCCAGGCATCGATGATAAATAAAATTTGACGTTTACAGTGATCGCGCAGTATCTCTGAATATTGAAACCAACGCTGTATCTGCCTTTGAACGTCTGAATTTCGGCCCCTTCCAATAAAAACATTATTATTAGGTACGATTGTAATTGTTGAAATAATGTTTGTTTTGCCTGACATCGAACCCAAGATTTTATATTCGATGGCGGTGGTCTGGTATACCAGGGTTGCGTACAACCCGTAGGAGAAAGTTTATATACTGGAATTCCATGATAATGTAGGTGTTTTCTGATGAATACTATTTGAAGGGCTTTATGGCTAAATTCTTAAAAAAACTTTAAGCTTAGGACTTTTCCATCTTCGATTATTACTCCAATTTCCATCAGGAAGGCTGATGTATTTTATACCAGGATATCATATAAATCTTCTAAGAGTGTGTTCAAAAAACTCCTAAACGGCTCGATCAATTAGGTTGATTTATTTAAAGCACTTAATGAGTTTTTGGTTGTATATATAATGCACTTGGACAGGTGGCGCTGCTGCCTTTATGTTAACAAATTGAGGCGGCATAAAGTTGCCCGGGTCAGCTAGCAAATAAAAAAACTCATTTAAATTTTGAGTCTGTGATCTAGTGGTCAGTGGGTGGTGTCCGGGGTTGGACCAGTCGAGTACTGGTAAAGATTTGCCATCTATCACATTGTGGGTGACATTGTTGTACCTCTCCCTACCGCTTCTGGAATACAGGCGTGAAGATACTTTAATTGTAACTTAAAATTTAGGTGGAGTGTGTCAATGATACTAAGAAATACTTAATATTATCAGCGCGGTACCAAGTCGTTTGACGTTGATTAGATTTATCGGTCGGTCGTTTGAACCATAATATACCAGTTATATTAGATCAATAATAAGATAAAATATAAGATTGGTTGATGATTATGCATATTCTTGACGTTGACCCCTCCTAGCTTCTTTACCCATGGAGGTTGCTGTTATATTTTGTATATTCAGCAAACCTTTTCTTTTAAAAATGGTTTACTATTCTTTTCGTAAGAAACACCTAATTGTCATCGAAAATGTTGACTACCAGTGCCGGTTTTAAAACTCGCAGCGCCCAGGGCGAAATTTTTAAGCCATAATTTTAAATCATACTAAATTGCATATAAAGAAAAAAATTTAAAATATTTATCGGTCGTTTGAACTATATATCAATTAGATTAGATCAATAATAAGATAAAATGTGATATTGGTTAGATTATGGCAATGCATGTTGAATGACGTTGACCCCACTTAAGTTCTTTGACCCATCGAGGTTGCTTGATGTATTTTGTATACTAAAGAAATAAAAAACTAATACAATAAATAAAGAAAAGATGAAAACATTTTTTTTGTTTTCATGTTTTTAAAGTTAGACTAGGCGTATGGTTAATCCCCCCAGGGGTCCGAGCCATGTAAAGTAGTATCATGAAGACGTTGCCAGCTATAGAAACATGTTGGTACATTTTAGCACAAAGGTGTTTTAGTTTTACACAAGTGCGATTTATACATATTTAGTTATAGATGCTTTTCATTATTATTTTTTATAATGCCATAGACAAGTGTAACTTCTCAAGCAATATTTTTATGAAATGAAATGAAATGAAAATTATTTATTTGCGGAATATGTGTGTTAAAAAGTTGTTATAAAGATATTTAAGAATACAACAAATTCTACCACATTGTGGTGTGCAAATATTTAGTTAATTTTAAAAAGTTACATATTTCTATAAAAATGTACATTTAAATCACAGCCCTTATTTACATTTTAATAAACATTTTATTTATTTATGAACATAAGTTTAATAATTTGTTATAAATTAATTTAAAGGTAGATTAATTTTTAGTCCTATCTACCGTACACTACCACCGTTTCCAAACCTAGCCCGTCGCGAGAAGAAACGGCGAAACAATTTTATGTAATGTAATTTATTTATGTAGTTTCCCAAGTAAGCCTCGTTAAAAAGTAAATCAAGGGCCCATTTCTGTCCTGCGTCCTTGGCAGTAATCCTACCACATCGTGGTACCCTACCCTACCCTTTGGGCTTTGGGTGCCGCTTCAAAACTACTTAGGTATTGATAATGTTAAAAGTTCAATAACCTAAAGTAATTATTAACGTTAACAAAACATTTACCATTTTTTTAGTTTTTTTGCGGTTTGATTATTTTTTATTCATACAATCCATTTTTTCTTTTATGTTTTCAACTAGGGAACCAAGCCTAAGGGACCCCACAGATACACCGCAACATTTAGACATCATTGCAAATCTAATTCCAAAAGATAACAGTTTTAATGTTATATTTTCTGCATCAAAAGTATCATGTAAATATGGGGATAAACCTTATATACTGGTTAATATTTTTCACTTAACTCTACTACAAACTAATTTTTGAAACCTACATTTCAATAACTGATAATAAAAAATAGGTATTAGTAATAATAGTTAAATAGTAATTTGTTGGAGGGTATATTTAACAGAAAGCATTCAAACAACAAACCATGGAAATTGGTTAATTCATGAATGATTTATCCACATATAGTCCAGACTAAATGAGAATCTTTGTACTTTAGGTCGGTTTAAAAATGAATTTTAATTGTAGGATTACGCGAATTAATTAGGGGGAATTATCACCTGAAAATGATAATAAAGACAATAATATTATTATGATTGCACATTTATCACTATTTGATTTAGTGGAACTTGGCAAAAACAAACTATAGATACATATATAAATATTAGCTGTCCCGGAAAACTTCATACCACTCGTCTCGTGCTACATGGATTTTTCTTAATTTATTCAAAAAATATATAAAAGTATTCTGATATTCAAGGCTGAGTACCCAAAAAACCAAATAGGTTGTCTTTGAAGTAAGTATATAGTGGAGCTATTGATATTTGAACGGGTCACAGAAGTCTTGCTAGTTAAGCTGGAAAATATTTAATTACCTAAAATTTGATATTTAATAATAATTTTAATTCATACAAATGAAACGTTATTATATGATGCATAAATGTAATTTATGTGAATTAGATATCTTCGATTTTTTTTTATTTGAGCTTGAATGTCAGCGAAACATCAATTTTGGATCCTATAATTACAATCTTACTACTATAACAAATGCAAAATTTTTGAGAATGAAAAAAAGGAAGAATATTTGTTACTCTTGTACGCGCAAAGTGCTAAACGGGTTTCAATGAAACTATACAGGAATATAGTTCATACATCGGAGTAACGTATATATTACAATTTACAAAAAAAACATAAGTAGGTACGCGGGAAAAGCTGCCAGTAGAATATGATCAATGTTCACAGATTTTTTTTATCGACGTTACTCTAAAATTTGTTTTAAGAGTCCGTTTTTAAGACTCAACCCTTCAAAATATGAGTAGTTTGGCAGTTTTCGTGTTAAAAAACTATGTTACTACAATCCTGACTAAAAAAAATATCTTCACGCCCATATCCCCGAAGACGCACAACCAGTGTCCTGGTTGTGCCCACGACTAGCCGAAGACACTAAGTCCCACAATGTGATAGGTGACAAGCCTATCGCCAACCGGGCACATATTATCTAATCCCAAGCAAATTTTTTTTATTATTAGAAAATTGGAAAAACCAAATTTTATATTTGATGCCCGACCCGGGATTCGAACCCGGGACTACTAAATCAAACCTGACTAAGCTTTATTTAATATTATTTGTCCTGGTGAACTTTGCTTCACCCTTTAATTTGCTTAGAAAAAATTAAATGTTGGTTTTCCTAGGATATGGTATAATATATAGTATTTTCCACTTTTCTTTCAAACCTTTTCTAGACTTCGACCATAATTCAACCAAATTAATAATAAGTAATCAGTTTGGTTAATTATTGTCAATTCTTTCAAGTTGTTCGGAATTTGTTCGCATAATATATAGTTTAGCATAGCATAGCATAGCATTTCAGCTATTCATTTTTATATATGTAGAAAGTAGATGAGCTGCTTACCTTCGACTTCAACAGCATTATACAAACTGTCATTCCCGATTTTAATCCTTTGGGAGTCAAGTTTTCAAAAAGTTTGAACTCGGGTTCTTAACTATAATATCAAATTTCATCAAAATCGGTCCGCGGTTTAGTCGTAAAGTGTGATACAAAGACTGACAACTTTTCGCATTTATGAAATTCAAGTATGGTGTTAACTAGTTAACACTGCAAACATCCCAAATTTCCCCAAACATCCTCCATCTACATACATCCCGAACGCTGTCCTATTTTAACAACAAATGTTGTAATGCTCATATGAATCTTCTCCCCCGTCTCCTGACAATAACTAATATAACAAAAAAGGAATGAGCAAAATTAAAGGGATTCATTTATATTTATAAAAGTAAAGTTATCGCCTCTGTGGTCTAGCGGTCCGGGTGTTGGACTTGACTCATGTGGTCTCGGGTTCGAATCCCGGGTCGGCCAACAAAAAGAAAATCGGATTTTTCCAATTTTCTAATAAAAAAAAATGTTGGTCGGGATTGGAAATGTGCCAGGTTGGCGATAGGCTTGCCACCTATCACATTGTGGGACTTACGGCCTGGTCACGACTTTCGGTCTAGAGCGGCAAGCGGGGAGCGGCAGCGTTGTACACCCCGCGTAATCTCAGTAGCGGTTAGCGGCAGCGGTAAAGGTGGACGTATTCAGAACATGGTCTATAGTATGTCGTTACCTAAAATATCTCATCTTTGTTTTGAAAACAGCACATTTTGGCATCTTTGTTTTTTTATTTATATAGCTGTTAATTGAAGGTAACTTATCATTAAATTCTGGAAAAAAAAAGTTAAATTCTGGAAAACATTGTTTTATTTCTTCCTACAACCTTTTTATAACCTTTTTATATTTATGTCGGGGATGTTTCGATATCCATATTGGTGGTCGATTCATAACATTTGCGATGAAAGCTTCCGGGTTTATATTCGCTACAAAAATCGTCTAAAATATTTTATTCCACTGAATACGCTACCCACGCACCGCCGTCTCTGCCGCTCTGTCCCGTGGCGTCGCACCCATTCACTTATACGTTTGTTCCCGCCGCTCCGCAAACCGCGCTCCGCTGTAGCGATCCGCCCGGACAAAACCGCGCGCGATTTCGCTATGAGCGGTATTTCGTGCGTGCTTGAAACATTTGTATGATTTTGATTTCACCGCTCGCCGTGCCGCGCTAGGCTGCCGCTCACAGCGGCAAGGTCGTGAACGTACGCTTAGTGTCTTCGGCTAGTCGTGGGTGCCCTGGTTGTGCCTCTGCCTACCTCTTCGGGGATATGGGCGTGAAGATACTTTATATTTATAAGAAGATGTAATTACAAGTTGTATTTGCAAAAATTTTATTCATTTATATTTATAAGAAGATGCGTTTAGATACTTTTCTTATAAAAAATATGTACAACCCAACACGCAGCGTGCTACGTGTGTTTAAAGCTTATATCTTTTAATTGTTGTTCCTATCTTTAGTGTTAAGACGGATACAAAAACTAAATACCTTTGATATAGATCCAACATTTATCGTGTGATAACTCTTGTGACAAACCTGATTGTTTTATATACATATATAGATACGAAAAAATAAAACACGTGTTTGCACTTTGAAGATTTAAAAAAGTATTTATTTTTGTGATTAGTTTTCTTATTTGGTTGTTTGGCAGAGGTTGTTTCAAGCGGTAAGACCTCCATTTGTCATTTGTGTTTTGGTCATTAATTTTTATGTGTTTTCTTTTAGTCATTAATTTGTATATTTTTTGTTTTTATTCGTGCAATAAAGACAGGTGATTATTACGTTCTAAAACGAAAACAACTCTTGTCTGTTAGAATGTTTGTGGATAATGGGAAAACAACATTGCTATATTTACACTATTTAAAGGTCAAAATTGGTTTTACTGGTGCTTAGATAAATTAATAAAAGTACAGATCTGATAAATATACAGAAAGAATATACAAATACAGTTATGAACATTTGTATATGATTATTATATATTTAATGATTACTACATGATTCACACATCGAGTTATCACAAGAGAGCTATTTGCTTGTTCGCCTCCTATATAAATGCAATATAAATAAGCATAAACGTATATAAAGTTGAGATGACAATTCGACATTAAATTAAACTTCGTGTTCCTAATATCGGCCCCAGTCCGCATAAAAAATTTCATTCAAATACATGTAAACTCTCTATAACGAAACTCAAAGGACTGAGCATTTTTCATCGTTATAGAGAGTTATCGTTATATGGAGTGAACAAATAAAACAACCAAATTTACAATAATGTTTAATAAGTCTGAGATAAAATATGCATATACATGTATGTATGTATGTATGTATATACGTATGTACACATGTTATTTACACATGTAGTCCGATAGCTGGTCAACAGTCCAAAAGCAAAAGCGATTTTCCCGCCCGATGGCCAGCACGTTAGGCGAAAAATTGCGGCAAAATAAAATTGGCGAATAACGATGATATCTTTCGATTTATGTATTAAAAACATAAATGTATATATTTTTGGAATCCTTGAGAATTAAGCTACGCAATAACGTCAAAATGTGTATGTTTAACCTTAAAACCATTTGCAACAAACAAATGTGAAAAAACTTTCCGTGTTTTTTCCCAAGAAAAACATTTCTTATTAAAAACAAACGTGTTTTATTTACCTTCTGTATACTTTATTCGAAAGAACATGAAACGCTTAACAGAATTCAATTACAAAAACAACAATGTCTATGCAAATATTTTTCAACACAAGCTCTATAGAATTAAATTCTTGCATGTTTGAAAAAGTGTCACGTGCTATTTAATCTCTTATTATCTCTTATTATGGAGTATTTAGTGGAAGACACTCATGAAACTTATATGTTTTATCTGTAGATATGTCATATAAACATATTACAAATGTTATTTACAAGAATAATTTAGTATATAATTAGAAATAGTTAAAATCGAGTGTGCCGTTACGTCACAAGTTCATACATACATACATGACCGACTTAAATATGGCTAAATTTTATGTAAAACTAGTTAAATGATGTGTAGTGTTTTATCAAATTATTTATCACTTACCAAAATGTATTTTTAACACTTAACTAACACATTTTCACATCACTTTTTGTTTTCAAGTCACTAACCGACCACATACTCGAAAAAAGCGCAACGGATGAATAAATCATGCCAACTCAACTCGTTCTGAATTTTTTTTAACAATGTTGACATACTTCAAACTTTTTAATACGACGGGTTGTTTATTCTGCTACAGACTAAAAAAAATTGTTCGGATACACAAAGTTTACTTGAACAAACTGGAGTTACCTGGAGCGCGGCAGTCGAGGCCCAAATCGAGTCGGGACCATTGAGCGGACTTTTTTAGACACTCTGGGCTGCGGACCGTTGACTGGTTAACTTTGTCTGACGTTTTTTGCTATGCCAGTACTTGTTTTGTATTATCTTATGTATCCTATTGGCCCCGAAATGGGTACATTATTCTGGCGCTGCTTGTGAAACCACGACAGCATTGCCTGATCCAATTCTTCGAATTTTGGCTTCCTTAACTTTTTAGACGAGTTTCCTTCCAGCGCCGCCTGCAGAATTGTTTCTTTGTTTTTCCAAATGGTGGCAACAGTAGATTGACTTAGTTTAAAACGTTTTCCAATGTCACTTTTCTTTTCTCCTTTTTAAATCGCACGTATCACACAAACCTTTTCGTCAACACAAATCGCGTTTCTTTTACTGGCCATGTTAACAGTTTCAATGTTGGTTTACGACTGATAATACGATAGGTATCGTGCATGCTTGGTTGAAGAGCATCACTTCCAAGAAAACAAAGCATCATGTTGCACGTGTTCAAGGCAATTAAGAATAACAAAAGCAAGACCGACCGTTTACGACCTCAGATGTTTCGGAGCTTACCTGATAAGATAACATAAACAATAATACCGATAATAAATATGTATTTACTGTTAAAATATGAACACATTTCTTCGTAATAGAGAACGGCTGTATTGTTATAAAGAGTATATCAATGTATGGGTTTTAACGCAAACCAACCAAGTTGTGTACACTTCTACTTTATAGGGAGTTTATCGTTATAAAGGATAACGTTATAAAGAGTTTACACTGTATATCCAGTGGTTAAGTCTGACAGGTTAAGGACCGCCGCATCGGTAAATATAAATTACACGTTGCCAGCTCGCCTCTTTAAGAGACAAGAACATTTGCACTTAAATTAGTTCATACATTTTATTTGCAGATGTAAATTTTTGCATAATAAACTTTATGTCGTAGCGATAAGAGTCATAAAGCACGGCAGAATAGTAGAAAACCTGCGGAAATAATGTATTCTTTCAATTACGCACGTTTCTAACAATCCAAAATTGAGTATGTGCGAAAGGGACCAATCTAGGTACGAGTACCTTTGTTTTTATTTTACTTTCTTGTCTAATCCTGCGCCTATTTATTTAAGTAGGTCAGTGGGTCAGTGTGTCACCGAGATCCTGTGACGTTGCTAGTGTTATTGCTAATTCTTAAGCGCACGCGTTTCAATTTCGCCGCCTTTGTAGTGTAAGAAACGGCGAAATAAACTCCTGCGCACCCAATATTCTGAAATTAAATTAATCACATTAGAAATACTGTATTATTTATTCTTATCTGCAAGAAAATCTTTGACATTATAATAATTTATCTCTAGAAATAAGTTGAATACCTTTTTTCGAAATCTGTTTAATGGAAGTGATTTAAGATTATCAGGAATTTGGTTGTATATACGAATGGACGTGCAATACACGTTATTTTTTTGAATGTTGAGTTTTTGGTTAGGCACATGTAGTTTCTCACTAGTTCTAAAATGAGACAAACCTAAAACATCAGCATTTGTATGAAACAAATAATGATGTTTTTTTTACAAATACACATACAGCCAATATATATAAGCCAGGTAAAGGCAATATTTTAAATGACTTAAAAAGTGGCTTGCATGAATGTAATTGATTGACACTACATATAGCACGTATACACTTCTTCTGAATTCTAAAGAGTCTAGTTAATTCTACAGAATTCCCCAAATAGGAATACCATACTGCAAAACAGAAGAAACATACCCATGATAAGCTAACAGAGATGCCTTTAATCCTGACACTTCTCTAATTCTTCTCAATACATATACAAACCTATCGATTTTATTGCAAAGTAAATCAATATGCGATTTCCAGTTACAATATTGCAACTAGCCTACTGGTTTTGCTTATAACAGCATCATCAGAGCTAAAACTAAAACTACTCACAATTATACAAAATCAATCAATTATACGAGATATGTAAAACATTACAAGTGTTTTTTCATTTAAAGATATAAATATTTGGAAGTTTTACCAAGCGCGGACGATGGAAAATATCAAATTTGTATACTGTTATTAAAAAAAAAAAAAATTATTTTCTGCTCCCCGAGTGGAAACTGACAACATTTTTCATGCTGCGGTAAACAAAATTACTACTCCTGGGAGCAGAGTCCTCGGGCAAAGAACTCAGGCAACTTCGAGGAATTTCTTTCTTTTTTGGCCTCAGGAAGTCATTATTGGCCACTTACGGTTTTTAACAAAATATTTAAAAACTGTCAACATCTTCATTAACATATTTTTGATCATATTAATACAATAACATGATTATAAATGTATTAATAAATATTAGGTAATATCATGAATACGAACACGTGTAGGTTTTAACTGACTCCAAAAAAGGAGGAGGTTCTAA
>NJDC01001370.1:146700-166343 GCA_002245475.1 Calephelis virginiensis
TTATCCTAAGTGCAATAAAACTGCAAAATAATTGTTTTAGTTTCATTACACGTCGTCTTTGGCACATGATGCATGATTATAAATATGATTATAATGAATATGATGATTATGATTAGGAATATAATGAATTTGTAAATAAGTGTTAATATCCGGATCCGGAGACTTAGAAAACCGGTTGATTGGCATGCTTGACGAGTCACGAGATAGCGACGCACCTATAACATCTTTGGTATATATAGACCTCGGTTGTCTCTTTTTATCTTCAGAGCTGACTTGTTTGCTGTCGAATATCATAAAAATATATAATATAATTATAAAAAATAATTATCATATAGGTTTCGATAAAATGAAAAACCTTTTGAAAAAACAACAATTAAAACATATCAGTTATTTGTCGAGTAATTGCTTAAAATTTCACCAAAAAAAGTCGGTTTGCACTCCGGGAGTGCCGGCAAAAGTGAAAACTTGAATATAAACGTTGTGCATTTTTGATATTTTGGAATGGTTAGGAAATAATTTTACACGAATTGCTTGAATTTTCAGTATGAAAGTACTATCATTTATGCACAAATATTATTTTCATATCAATAACCTGCGTTTGGCTTGACAAAAACTCGCTAAAATAAAACCACATGACGGCGGGGAGCATATTCATATTATCTGTATAACGAGTATTGCTCGTTTACATATAAAGTTTATATTTAAGATGGAACAAATAGAGCAATGTCTGTTGATATTATACGTTTCTGCTATCTGTCAGAATGTAATGGTAAGTATTTTGCGGCGTATTGTCCATTGCGCATCCTATACTCTTCAGAAATGTCTAAGCAATATAAAAACAGCAATGAATATAAGTTTTATTTTAGATATTGCGCCTTCATATTCGCGCATGCGCAGTGCACTGCCTTACGTTCTGACGATATGACGTGAGTTTAGAAGTTTTTACCCATTCCAAAAAAAAGCGCAACGCCGCTAAAGAAGTTTTCACTTCAAAAACATTCAAACGAAATTATGGTCGTTGTAAGAGACGTCGATTGACATTTAAGTATCTTCACGCTGCCCCGAAGGCATCGACAGAGGTACAACTATGGCACCCTCGACTAGCCCAAGATACCCACTCGACTAGCCCATAATTTGATAGGTGGCAATCCTTTCGCCAAGCGGGCCATAGCCAATCTTGGACATCGTTATTTTAATAGGAAATAGGTAATGTAATAAAATATAAAATCTAACCTCGAAATGAAAAAAAATATTGAGGTCTCGAGGACCGCTAAACCACAGAGATAGGTTAACATATAATCTACCATTAAGTCACATTTTTGTACTTATCGAAAATGTCGACTTTAATGGAAAATTAAAAATAATAGACGTCTCTGAGTGTAACTATCATGCTAATAAATTTTATTGGTCTGAGCAAACGAATTGATAACATAAACTTGTATGAACTCGGTTTAAAATTAAAAAAGTTGTAGCAGAGAAGAATACGATTTTATTCATTGAATCCCGTTTGCGGAAATTCATTATAATAAATTATTCAAAATATTTAAAGTATGTTGCTAATTTCTGACTTTTTATATTGTTAAATTTACAAATATCGCGCGATTTTTGCCATCGCTCGGCTGTTGCAAGTTACGTAATAACCATACTGCCTTTCCTGTAACACACGAGAATAGTGCTGTGCTAAAAGGAATTAGCGAAAATTAATAAATATGTAGATTAAATAAATCTGAAGATTAATGATAACCGTCGCCTATATACCTGCTAATTATATTAAAATTTTATTCAAGAGATTAATGTAGTATTTTTATGTGCATTAAATTGCTTAATTATTCACCTAGTCAGATGTCACGGTGTTAATGACGGTAAGCCTTTGCTCGCATTTTACACGCTGCCTGGCACGAAAGCAGATAGTCTATTCTACAAAGAAGCCCGGACCCACACCGTTGACGGACATTTGACAACTCCGGACTTTAAGGAGCATGACGGAAAGTCATTTGCTCCATTTCTAATACGACACTGCCTACCGATTCAACCACTTCATCAGCACGTCTTCTAATCACTATTCCCCAAGATTTAGAGAAAAGAAGGTGCAGTAAATGCGATATTTACTTTGCATCTATCACAAGAGCTACAGAGCACAGGCGAGATTGTCACAAGACGAGCTAATAAGTTTCTGTGCCCAAGCGCCATCGGCTTAAAGTGGCTAGATCGGAACGAAGTTGAAGGAGCAGATGATTTTACTGAAAATCATACGGGCATGTTGGTTCCAATAGCCTCTCTTGAGCCTAAAAGTTTTTGCTGTAACAATCCAATACGTTTAAATAAGAAATTGGGGGTTGGGGGAGAGGGTTAAATAAAATTTCACGACATCTCACCATGGGGGGAGGGAGGATCAGAAAATGTAAAAAAAACACCTCATGTAATTTATGGACGCCCCCTAAAAACTTCTAAACTCGCGTCAGGACACGTAAACTGATCAAAAATTCGTAAGACGGCGCAGGGCGCTTGCGCGAATGTTCGTATTGTCATGTTTGTGTACGATAGCGCAATAAATGAATGTTGTATTCTACCACATAAATGATAGAACTTTCATACTGATAATTAAAACAATTCGTGCAAAATTATTCCCTCATCATTCCAAAATATCAAAAACACACAACGTTAATATTCAAGTTTTCACTTCTGCCGGCACTCCCGAAGTGATATTTATGATAATGGAAGGCAAACAAGCAGACGGATTTCCTGATGGTAAGAAATTCACGACGCCTAGACACATGAAAGGTGGTAATGGTGCGTTGCCAACCTGAAGCCGGAATGTTAGGCCTCATGCAAAAGTAAGCTTACCGGCTACATTACCCTCAAAACCGGAACACGTCAATGGAAAGCACTGACGTTGTGGCGGTATGAATAGGTAAGGCGGTGGTACAGATCCGGGAAAGTCATTGCTAAACTCTACCACCTAATAGAATGTCACATTGTTAGTGACGTTCAGTCTATGATCGCCTTTTACGAGCTACTTGGCAGAAAGGCAGATGGTCTATTCTGCAAAGGAGCCGGGACCAACACGGGGAAAATATATAAATACATACACAAATAACTGTACTGTATGTGTAGCATAACTCACATTCGCATTTCACTGGTGGTAGAGTGCCGGAGCTCGTCTGAGTGGGGATCCATCTTTTTACCTATTCCTGCCGCCATAATGCAGTTTCATGTTCTGGTCCGAAGGGTAGGGTAGTCGTTAGACTTGTACAATTGGCCTGACACCTCGGCCACAAAGATAGCAACCCACCTACAACATCTATGGTGTCTATATGGCACGCTTATCTCTTATCATAAAAAGAGTCGTGTACGATCGCTATCTATTCACATAAAAAAATGAGAGTGTAAAACCGCAGGCAAAAGCTAGTTTAAAATTTATATATATGTGGATAAAATTAAATATTCAGATTCATACAAACTGTCAAGTGTTGGGTAGGTATCTAAATTTTATATGTATGAATAAATGATATTTGAGTCGGTATAGATAGCCCGTTTGATTTCATTAATTTATTTTGCTGGTCCATTAGCACTTTTAAAAGATTAGTGTATTTAATATAAAATAAATAAAACCTACACGAAAGACGGGTTATTTTTATCCCGACACCTCGACAAGTTTCTACGGAAAGCTGATTTTAATACCAGTTGTGTGATAGCTTCATGGTACCTATTACCATATTCAAAACACCCCTAACCACGAGGACAACAAAGCATCTGCATTAGAGGAAGAACTTAGTAATTGCGGAAGTATTTGTTCCGGATAAGATTCTACATTTTCATGTTCTATTACTAGACAAGGTTATGAGGTATCACCACTAGTTTAAAAACTACAAAAAATATAGTTCACTAGAAACAATTTAAAAATACAATAAAATACTTATCATTTGCCCGTAAGTTAGCAGCCAACAATAAAACCAGTCTATCCGTGGCGTTTATTTTCATACCAATTATTTTTCTTAGCTGTATTAAAAATCGATTACTTTAATAGTAAAACTTATTTTAAGTCTAAGAAGACATTGAGAATTACAATCTTGGTCCATTATATATATTTTTGGTCCATTAAATACTTTCACGGCCCGTTAAATATTATTTTTAGTACGTTAACATACTGTCTACTTTATCACAGTTTTGTTATAAATTGTTCGAAAATCTACTTTTCGTTAAAAATATCCTTAACCGTGGCAAGTAACGTGACGTCTTAAAGCAGTATAAAATACTTTTATCTGTCTGCGTCAGAGAGCGAATTTGTATGCATAAGTTATTGTAAGGTCATGATTTAATGTTTTTTTGTTTTACGTTTTATTAACATAACACTGTATAAAATATGGCTATTTTATTGGACCAAAATAAAATGGAGTAATAAATTAAATACCATATGTATTATCGAAACAAAAAATACTGACCTACTTTAGGGAAAATTGGTAAGAACAGCTGAGAGGTATATCTAACATATCACCTATCACATGGTTGCCTTCCTAGCGACAACTCGTCCGGCAAAGAGTATATAAATACTACGTAATAAGAGGCAGGACTTCCATAGATACATAGCAAACCCGAATTTGTATAGTTTACTTGAAAAATTATAACCCGTATAATTTGAAAGTAAGTCTAAAGGCATTCAGATATAAGGCAACTAATGTCATATGATTTGGGCGCATAAAAACATAGCAAACTTATTTTTTTTATTTTTGTATATGAAAGTTGCGCCAAACTGTCGTCCGGTGTGGTATCACAGCCATTACCTTTGTTTGTAATAATCGTAAATCTTGCTAAAGGGTGAAGTAGCCAGTAGTCACACACGCGTGACAGTATATCTCGGCCATATGTTAACGACGCTCCAGTTACATTTTTGGTAACATATTCACATCATAGGTAAACAGGCGACAGTTGATAAATAAATATTAAAAAAAGAAAGACTTCTTTTTAATCATGAACGCCTTTTTTTAAATAACCGTACTATGAAATTCTTCGTACCGTTTTCCGTTACGTCATTATAGAGTCTGCGGAACATTCAATTTGAATAATTAAAAACTGGTTCTGTTCGCATTTTGTTCACTAGTCCGCTGTAAGTTGAAACTACTTCAAAACCAGAACCTGAGACATAAAAAAATTAATTTCTGAAGACATTTTATTTTTTTTATTTAAGTATATGTATTTTTTTTATTATTTTTTTTAAGTATATGTATGCTAATATATAAAACAAAAAAAACTACTAGGTATCCAAGCCAACACTACCTGAATATTATTAGTAGAGCATTTGTACAAAATGTCTTTAATTTGAAAAATGATATTAAGTTTAGATCTACAATAGAAATATATACAATAGAATATTATTGACTTCTTAAGCTTGTGGGATTCGATGCACTTAATAGCTTTAAGTATAGCTAGGCTTTCCGCTGTATAAACAGAGGAAATAGGAGGGCATTTATAGGATAAAGCAACACGAAATTTAGGTATCCAGACAGCTGCTCCAACCATGTCAGTAGGGTTTTTTTTAGAGGCGTCAGTGTAAAACCAGAAGCCAATCTGACTACTTATTATAAAATAGTTAAATAAGCTGTTTGCATTTATAGATTCCTCATAAATGTCAATATTTAAGTGTATGTTTGGTTGATATAAGAGTGAATTGAACTTTGTATCAAATAATGGTAATTTGGAAGCTTTACATAGGGGGTGTGGTCTCGTTACAGTTTCCTGAAACTATTTATAAAGCAGGGAGGTTGTTTGTGAGAACAGTTGGCAGACGACTTAATGAGAGAGGATAGTGCTAATAGTTTTTGCAAAAGAGGATGGGAAGACAATTGGGAAATTCTATAAATGAATCTATCTGCAAGCAACTGCCTTCGTAAATTAAGAGGAGAATCACCGCGCTCCACCTGGAGGGCATTAGTGAGTGTAGACTTGGTGGGTGTAGAGCGCCTATTATGATTCTCTAACATTTATATTGAATTTTTTCCAGTTTCGATAGAGGAGGTTTGTTGCACAGTTCGACTACAAAGCAGCCATTGTCTAAATTGCTACTAATAATAGCATTGTAGACTAATTTCAGTGCGCACGGGTGAGCGCCCCACTCCCGCAAGGGATCGGAGTAAGGTGATGCCCCTCTCACATTTATCAATAAAGTAGCTCAAATGATGTAAACTAGACATTTTTGAGTCAAATGTCATACCCAGGAATTTTACTTTTGTTGAACCTCAACAAGTTGATTGTCTATTAGAATGCTAATTGCAGGGATAGATCTTTTTCTAGAAAAAAACGACAACTTTATTTTTAACAGTATAGTATTTATATGTAATCCATGAGAGTTTAGCCAGTCCTGAAGATAATTTATAGCAGTATTAAATTTGGCGGAGACATAAGCTAGAGATTTGTCGGAAGCATATAGATATATGTCATAAGTGTATTGGAGAATAAAACAAAAACAGGTAACTACTGTGAATAACAGAGGACTGAGCACAGATCTCTGTGGGAGGCCTTTGTATATCAGACGGGCAGTAGAGGTAGTTCTTTGGTAGCGGACTATAATTGAACGTTCCATGTATAGATTGCATATGAAGTGAACCAACTTCGGGGGAATACTCAGATAGATCATCTCCTGCCTGAGTAAGGGAAGTAGGACGTTGTCATATGCTGACGTAACATCTTAAAAACCGCAGCTAGGGATTCACTTTTAGTCACAAAAGATGATCTATTGTGCTCCATCCCTTTTGAAAACCGAACTGGGGGCTGATTATGTATCTGAATTGCCAACTAAAATATAAAAGTGTACATCAAATAGCTGTCAAATGACGTGTTTTATATTTGCTGTCTCCAGTGACCAACAGAAATACAATAGAGATTTCAAACTTTCGCATTTATGATATAAGCAGTAAGTAGTATTACAATTAAAAGCTTTATTTATTATAATAATATTTTAGAATAGGAGTTTGAAAAATCTCACCCTAAGGTTACGAAAATGGGGGTAAGTGGGAGTCAAAAATTGCCAAAATCATGTTTAGGTACGTAAAAATGTTAAGTCGCTTTGAGAACCTCTTTTATTGGAAGTTGGTTGGAAATAATGCTGTGAAACTTTGTCATTGGCAAATTACTTTACAATGTATAAAAATCTCTGTGTTAATTTAAAACGGGTTTATGATATCGTTAATGTTTCATCCAATTTTGCTTAATTTGAGATGTTTGAATGTTTATGAGACGACTGATTTTAGGAATTGGTTTTCCCCCGCTTTTATCCGGGTTTGCTGTGTAGACGTTCGTTCAGGCAGTTTGTAAGAGGTGAGAAGCTTCTTCAATGGGCCTTTACTAACATGATAATGATGGTATAATATCCCGGTTGCCTCCGGAATGGAATGTAACACAATCTATATATTAATACGTGTTGCCAAAACTTTGGACCCCTTTTTACAAAAATTGCGCAAACGCAGGAGCATAAAATTTGGCACACTTAGATATATTTTATGTGTAGGAGAAGTGCAGAACACTAATATTTTTCAGTAATATTGCTTATAAAGTACATTAAATCAATAAATAAAACATTACCCACACTACCATGCATTTGACACACACAAACAAATATATTGATGGTAACGATAAAAGAACACAGATGGCGCACTAACTATCCAGGAAACAAAGTAGTTGGTCTTAAGAAATGAAGATGGCGTTCAATAAGATATTAAAATTTGGATATTAAAATAATTTTAATATTTTCGTCGAATTTCGACCAATGGGCGACTACTACTTAAGCCACAAGATATCTACACACCTATAACAACTATGGTGATTATAGGCCACGGTTATCTCTTACCAGTTCTAATTCTAGCTAGTTCGCTATTTTATCAAATAAAAATAAGCTCCGAAGAGGGGAGTGTAAGTTACAGGAATTACTATCAACAAAACCACTAGTAGGGAATTGATCTTGCAGGATCAAGATTCCACCAAGATCTTGAGTAATTTTCCAAGATTCAATCTTGACAGCCATCAATCTTGAATTTCGAAATCCTATTCCTAAGATTGTAACAAGATTTCAGTAGCGGGTTTCGGATAGCGGGGGAGGTAACATCACGGATCGAGCCACAGCCTTGCGCATTCGCGCGAGCGTCGTCGTGCTGCCCGACTGTGTTTTGAAAACCTACCTATAAGATTGCTTTACTACTTGGTGATAGTATGGAACCCTTGGTGCGCGAGTGCGACTCGCACTTGGCCGGTTTTTTAAAATATACGTTAATTATTGTGTTCATTGTGTTGTTTAATTTGAAAAATATATCTAAGTACTTAATTATATTACATAATATTAAAATACCGGTTACAATCAATTTGCAAAATTTGATAAAAAAAAACATTGTTTCCAATTATTCTGATCAATCTCAAAAATTCCGAAAATCTTGATTCGCGACCAAGATCTCGACCCGAATCTCAACAAGATCTCGAACTGACCAATCTTGATTCAGCTAAAAGACGCCAAGATCTTGAATAGTCTATATTGATCCAAGATTGCATTCAGTGATCCACCACCGTACCTGTTATCGACATGAGAATATCATATTTTCAATATTATAATTTGACCGCCTCGTTGGTAGTGTGGCTAGCGTACAGGCCTAACTACAGCGACCAACCGCGAGGCTCGGGTTCGATTCCCGACGGGGGCAGGCATTTGTGTGATGAACATTTAGGTGTCTGCATATCCGTCTCTGGGTGTTTATTAAATTTATTCCGGTATCTATTTAAGTATTTCGATGTATTAGAATCATTGTCTAATACCCATAACATTTTTTTTATGATACTGGAAGGCAAACAAGCAGACGGATTTCCTGATGGTAAGAAATTCACGCCGCCTAGAAACATCAAAGGTGGTAATGGTACGTTGCCAACTTGAGGCCAGGATGTTAGGCCTCGAGCAAAAGTAAGTTAACCGGCTACCTTACTCTCCAAACCGAAACACGTCATGAAGTTATGGCGGCAGGAATAGGTAAGGCGGTGGTACCAATCCGGGTGAATCGCTGCGAATCTCTACCACCTAGTCGATGTCACGGTGTTAGTGATTGTAAGCCTATGCTCGCCTTTTATGAGGTGCCTGGCAGGAAGGCAGATGGTCTATTCTGCAAAGGAGCCGGGATCAACACGGGGAAATCTGCTTACTTTGAGGTTAGATTCAATTTGTGTGACTTGTCCAAGAATATTTATTTATTTATTTATATTCTGGTCTTGAGGTTTTGATGTAATTTACTCATTAGGTTTCTGGTAGTGATAACGATGCACTTATAACATTTATAGTGTTTTGAGGCCACGGTTGGGTACAATCAGGAGAGCAACTGTTTTAGGGCCTTCGCCCACTGCGACTTTTTATAGTGATGCAGTCGCAATGCTGTCGCGCATCCGTACTGATACAGGCGCGTAGCAGTCTCTTGCTTCATGTTCTCGCCTACGGGCCTAGATGCAATCTCGATTTAAACGCGAATAAGTCACAACACGGAAATACCTTCGATCGATACAATTGCAAGAAAAAGAACGGAGTCCCCGTTGAGGCAAAATTATTCACGTTACCTTTATTGCATTGGTGCTCGATTCTTCATTCACATGAGGGGCTGGCTCCTCCAGATGTCGTCCAACACGGTCGCTGCAGTCGTAATACAGTAGCGCGTTGCAAATGCGACTAATACGCGTTAGTAGCGATCCGATCGCGCGTTTACTAAGAGTCAAAAAATCGCCGTCGGCGAGAGCCCTTAATTAAATCAACCGGCTACCTCCTGACTGGAACTATAACATTGCTTAGGAGGATAGTTTTATGTTCTTTAAAGCCCAGAACGAATGGGTTTGTCAGGTGGGCCAACAATGAATGACGATAACCTACTTAATGATGTAAACGGCTATGGGGAGCTTATCACAATATCCAGCACTAATTAGTGATATAAAAATATGTTAGTCATCTATTTATGAAAATGAACCTTGTAATGACGCAAATACTTGGAGGTATGTAGATTATACCTACGGTGATAGGAGGTACAATAGCTTGCGTAAATTCAGCAGCAGCAGCATTCAAGATAGTAGGAAAGAAGTTGAGTTTTGCAAAAAAAAAAATATGATTTAGTACTAGCTGTTTGTTGCATTGTTGTGAAGCTGAATAGTCACCATATTCACACATACTTTCATACCCTATTATAATCCTTTAGGCGTTTAAATCGCCTCTGTGGTCTAGCGGTTCAGTTGTTGGACTTGACAGCTTGAGGTCCCGGGTTCGAATCCCGGGTCGGGTAACAAAAAGAAAATTATTATTTTCCAATTTTTCAATAAAAAAAACGTTGCTCGCGATTGGAAATGTGCTCGGTTGGCGATAGGCTTACCACCTATCACATTGTGGGACTTAGTGTCTTCGGCTAGTCGTGGGTGCCATGGTTGTGCCTCTGCCTACCTCTTCGGGGATATGAGCATGAAGATACTTTTTTTTTAACTATATCAATAGATATCTTAAGTCACTGTCCTATCATCGTGATAAAATTCTTCTTTTTTTGAATTAAATTTGATATTTAATAAAAGAAATTAATTTAAAAAATATATTAAATTAAAAAATATTATTTTTTAAATTTTCTTACCATCAATGCTTGCATTTTACGTACTTCCGGTTCGGAAGATAAGGTAGCCGGTAAACTTGCTTTTGTTCGAACTCTAATATCCCGGCCTCAAGTTGGCAACGCACCATTACCACCTTTGGTGTCTCTATGGTGGATTTCTTACCATTAGGAAATCCGTCTGCTTGTTTGCCTTCTAATATCATAAAAAAATTATGCCTGCAAATTGATTTTTCGAAACTTGGTCAATCGAAATGTGCGGATACTAGATAAATAATTAAAGATAAAAAAATTATCAAAAATAAAAGAAGAAACAAAAATCATGAACTTTAATAAGCCTTAAAGACCTAATTTTAAAGATATAGACGAATAAATTAAAAAAATCACAGATTTCTGATATTTAATGTTTTTGCTAGGTTTCCTGTTTCTTTTTATTTTAAATTGTTATTTTATTTTAGGTAAATCAAACAGGTAGGTATGCTTTCAAGCTGTCGGATGAGACTAATTAAAAAAACAAAGATACGATAGAAAACATTAAAATGCCTGTATTTTTGGGTTGCTCCAAAAAATTTTTTTTTCATTTTTTTATCGGTAATTATTTGCCTAGTATAAACACATTTTGGTTGATTGAGTTTCGAAAAATTACGTTGTTTATATTCCACTATAATATATTCCAAGTATAATATATTCAAACTGTACGGCTACAGTATTAGTAATAATAATAATTGTAAACTACTAAGTTTACATAAAATCTGTGAACGTACCAAAGTTTGTTCTTCTAGTGAAACGGTGAATTTACATAACTTATTAGTTTTTGTTAAGATAATTATTTAATTCTAGTCCGAGTATCATATTTAACCGACTTTCAAGAAGTGAGTATACCTAAAGCAAATATAATATAAATGCGAAATAGTTAAACTGTTATGTTAGCGGTGATAAGAGAACTCAGTTTTGCAATAATTCGTAAATCTCTAACATTATCAAAGAGAGCATTAAGGTATGTATATTCGGTCATGGCAAAATGACTAAGCCGATTTTAGTCAATTTTAGAATAGAAAAACTTTCAATCTTATAAAAGGGTTAAGTCTGTCCTTTTCTACTTTGTTATATCGATATTTCAACAAATTTCCGCGAGAGAGGTGAATTTCTTTCAGTATACAGAGGAAGCCAGGGAAATATCTAGAGTAAGATAAAACTTAATGAAATACCGAGATCCAGAGTTACAGATCACACAAATGCCTTTGTAATAGAATATTGAATAAACAGATTCACTTCTTATTGTCCGACCCGGGGACCGGACCCAGGACCTCATAAAGTAAAGACCAACCCCTGGCACTAATTCACTTAATAAAAAAATACGTTAAATGCAATAAACCTTAAAAATTAAGATTCAACTTATTGTCATCCCTTAGCTCACATTGCGGGTCATATTATTTCCAACTCGTCGCCTGCGTTGGGGCCACTCGAGCTGGGACAAGTAACCCACCTTCTAACTAAGAAGTTCTAAGACCACCGCTGCCGAACAAACCTAAATTGCGAAAAACTTTCCAACTTTTGTGAAAAACTATCACTAATTTTGAACGATAAAAATGTGCAAACATTTCGTTTGGCAAGTATAACGCCGTAAAACCACTGTTTTGAAAACAAAGCGATTAGACATGGCCTCGTGGTTTAAATATCAGTCCTCATTATCGATTCAATTACAATTTTCCTACTTCATAACCTTCGTGAGAGTATTTTTAAATAGACATTTGTTACTTACATGTTATAAGTGATTTTGTTGTCTTCTAAATATTTACGGGTATCTTTTTAATGAAAACGATTAAGGTGGTTTTGTTAAGATAACAGGGGGCTCTCCTGACGGTAATGGTCAATGAATGAATGAGTGAGTGTGTGAATGGATGAATGAGTTTGTGAATTAGTAAATGAACAGAGGAATGAAAAATTTGTAGCTAGTCAAAATTCATAAAAATGAACACTGTTTCACTCGTCGCCTATACACACTATTTATTTCATTCATAAATTACATTATAGTCTTTTTTTCACTATATGGCTATGGCAAGAGCTATGATGGCAGAAACAAGTGAAGTGATGGCACGACCAAGCTAGTAAAATGATCTAGTAATCTTAATTACCAGTGGCGAGCGATGACAATTTAAATGTGTTGCTTTTCCTTTTAAGTTTTTAAGAATTATTTAGGAGACATTCGTCAAGAAGCTATTACACACGCGAGAAGTCGTGAGAAACTGATAATAAAATATGCACTCGATAAAGAACCTGTCCGGAAGAGGCGTTTCATGCGAGTATTCACTCGCGTGCTTTAATTTTAGTTGCGTCTAGATACGACTTTCTACACACATTCCTACGCAAAAAGGGACTTAGTTCTTTGCCTGTTGGCTTAAAGATATCAGTTATATATTTGTGGTAGGTATACTGTAAATAGGAACGTAGAGACTTTGATTATAGATTTATATCGCATAAGTACTCATTTTATAGTCTGTGTGAAATAAAATGTTGTTCTATTCATCTCTACTTTCTTGTCGAATTCCTCAATAAAAAGTTCCGAATCGAAGTATCATCACGTTCTCATTTGAACTAAACACGTCCGCTCGCCACGGACACGCGCGTGATTATGCACGGAGCAATAGTGCCTAAGTATCTCAATACAAGCAGCGCTTGTTCGTAGAAAGTGCGAGTCGAGAGTATCGCTCGTTATACGCGTTTTACGCGCGAGTCAAGAAACGCGCCGCAGCCCACAGTATAAATACTAAAGTATTTCAATTGCGCTCGTACGTCTACGCGTGAGGGGCGTAAAACGTTTCAACTGGACTGGACTAAAGGCCTTTAAGTGATTCATTAATTTTATCTTATTTAAAAGTTCGGTAATGATACGAGGCTAAAAACTAGCAGTGCTATAGAAATCATTCCAGCCTGTCTATTTAAAATACCAAGAGATTTTGGTGTCAGCGTTGTGATAAATATTTTTCAAGTGGAATTAAAATCACTGTCTGTCACTTGTCAAATCGACACGTAGTGATTTTTTATGAATATTTATCACCAGTGATATACATAAAAATCATTCATATCTATCTACTCTGTTTGACTTTAGAAGATACTTCCTAATAAGATCAAAAATAGAATTTTCATCGCCTCTGTGGTCTAGCGGTCCGGGTGTTGGACTTGACTACATGAGGTCCCGGGTTCGAATCCCGGGTCGGCCAACACAAAGAAAATTAGATTTTTCCAATTTTCTAAAAAAAAGTTGGTCGGGATTGGAAATGTGCCCGGTTGGCGATAGGCTTGCCACCTATCACATTGCGGGAGTTAGTGTCTTCGGCTAGTCGTGGGTGCCTTGGTACCTCTGCCTACCTCTTCGGGGATATAGGCGTGAAGATACTTTTTTTTTTCATAGAATTTTTTTCTTCAAATTTTACTCTTTTTTATGTGATAGACAGGTGGTTCTCATGATTGAAAAAGACAATCGACACCAAAGACATTATAAGTTCGTCTACAAATCTACAGGCTACCTTACTATTGGGAAAGCAACACGACAATGACAAATACTGTCATTATGGCGGCAAGTAGTAGATCCCTACCTGGGCAAGTTGTTGTTGCTGCTACTTATTTGATAACTTTTGGATATCGGGCACTTTACTTGGTATAAACGAATTTAAATTTAGATAAAAATACAAAATTCTGAAATTACTAAGTGTGACAAAATAAAAGAATTAAGCTATTACACAGCACTTTAAAAGAGCGCAACAAGCAGTTTTTATTTTTCTTTGAATTAAGGCCTTTCTAATATGCGGTGTTGCCAGCTTTAATTAAACGTGCTATTATTATAAATGCCAAAGTTTGCACGCTTGTTTTTTTGTTACTCTTTCACGCAAACACTGCTAAACTGATTTTCAAATTTAGCATACATATAGAGAGTAACTTGGATTAAAAATAGGATAGTTTCTATCCCGAAAAAATGTTCATGTGGGACCATTAACAAAGCGGGCAACGCCGCAGGCAACAGCTAGTATTATAAATACGAAAGTTTGCAAGTTCTGTAACTCCTTCACGCAGAAACTGATGAACTGGTTTTAATATAATTTGGCACACATATAGAGGGTAACTGGATTAACTCATAGAATAGTTTTAATCCCGAAAAAATGTTCCTGTGGGACCATTAACCACGCGGACAACGGGCAACTGCTAGTAATTGTTATATTTGGAGAATGAAACGACGAAATGTAATGGAAATGAAAGAGATCAAACTATGCGCATTTTTTATTTACCAACTAATCCTTAAAATGATAACAGAGGAATGTATGTTAAGTTGAAATAAATGAATAAAATTGGAATAAATTGTTGTTTCTGTTTGTTATTCCTGAAATAAAGGACATTCAAATTAGTTTTTCGCGTGCATTTGACCTCCTTGTTGGTCGAGTGGCTAGCGTACACGCCTAACTACGCCGACCTACCGCGAGGCTCCAGTTCGATTCCCGACGGGGGCAGGCATTTGTGGGATGAACATTTCGATTAGCACCCATAACACAAGCATTTAATTTGCTTACTTTGGGGATAGATTCAATTTGTGTTACTTGTCCAGAGATATTTGTTTATTTGTTCACGTTTATCTTCACATGTATGATATGGGTATACGTGTTTCATATGTGATGAACGTCTTATTTGCTTAGGTGTTTAGGTAAATATGTAGCAAATTCGACAACACCAAACAATCCTGAATAATTAGATCTTTCATGTCCATGAGTCAACCAGTTAGAGTTTTTAAAGGATCCTGACAAATGAAAAATTTGATAACACTTTGAATTAAATTTCTAAAATGGATGGCTTCATGCATTATAACACCAACCAGTCAACAATAGACTGAGCAGAAATAAAATTAAACTACATTTTTTATTCCGTATAATAAGAAAATAATCATTGCGATTTCCATAGCTTTTAAAGCAAAGATGAGGCATTGGATGGACCATCAAGTAACAATATTTAAACTGTGGTGTTTAACCGCATCTTGTATGATGTTACTTGTAGCAGAAAAATAATGTATTTGAGAAATATATGTTTTAAGCCGCGTGTTGCGAGCTGTAAGTGCCGACCTAATACTCTGTTTTACAACATTGCTGTTTTTAGTAACAATATGTAGATATTAAATAAAAATTGAGTTAGCGTTAGATAGTATGAATAAAAAAAATAGTAAAATAAAAAAAAATAAAAAATTTTGAACAATTCATGAAATTTTTGACACAAAATTCCAACTACATATGCATGTCTATCATGTACAGAATCCATGGTTGCATTTTTCGTTATTCTGTCATTTATACTGTGTATATAGCAATATTATAAACGTATTTTGTTAATTTACTAAACAGAGATAATAATAATTTAGTTAAAAGTTATAAAGTATTTAACTCAATTACAGTTATGGGTTTATTTATATGTTTTTTTGCCATAAACTATGACTACTTTTTTATTTGAAATCATTAGAATCTAAAAAGCCGTGAGATCTTAACATTTTTACTTCCTTTTGAACTATCTACTCATAACACTGCCACCATACGAGGGTACCCTTTTATCTATTCTGTGATATTATGATAAGCTAATAACAGATTAGCTTATCATATACATGTGACAGTACCTAGTGTTTTTAAATGTCAGATATAAGTGATCTATTATATTAGATTATTTAGATAAAGATCAGATTGATTTTCAAGTGACTTGAGATCTTAATCTAAAAATGTTTTGTAGGATTTGACAGAGTTTTGACAACACATTGTTTTGTCTAAAGTTAATTTTGCCACAAAGACGAAAGAAGCTATAGCTATTTTAATAGCTTATAATTTGTCGTGCCATGTACTTGAACTTAAGCTGATCAAGAGCTGGCGTTTAAGCTGTATTCACAGCCAAACAAACAAACACGTTTTTACATTCAAGATATGAAATGCACAAAAGCTTTTGCTGATTAGGTAGATAAGTGTTTAAGTGTATATATTCAGTTACAGATTGCCAAAAAGGAAACCCTGTTTATGGTCTAGTAAGCATTTGAACTTTGAAGCTATTGAACTTAAGATGATGGTGAGTAAAGCAAAATTTATAACCAAAAGTCAAATTGAATTATCTTCACGCCTTTTTTTGAAGACGTAGGCAGAGGTACAACTTGGGTACGCACGACTAGGCGAAGACACTTAGTCCCACAATGTGATAGGTGGCAAGTCTATCGCCAACAATGGCAGCTATATTTTTTTATTAGAAAATGAAAAAAAAATCGCAATTTTCTTTTAGTTGCCCGACGCGGGTATCGAAAACGAGACCTCATGAACTCGAGACAAATAGGGGAATGCTATAGTATAGAAGCGATAATAAGGATATTTCTAAAAATATTTTAAAACGATCTATAAATATATCTGGATAAATTATACATTTTTTTCTAACCACAGAGGAAACAAATTACACTCATTTAATATGGGTGTTAGTTATCGATACTATTACATAGCGATACTTACATAAATATTTTATATCTATACTTTTAGCTATTAGTAACGAAACTGTTGAAGATTGATTTCTGTAAATTTTAGATATGCAGAAAATATGTATTAGCAACTGAAATACGCAGCAGGACATATTTTGAGCATTCTTAGATTTTATCTGTGTTTTCCGGCCGCGTTCTGTGCTTAGAAAGGTTTTAGTCTTTTTATGACCCCCGATGGAAAATAGGCAGTAATATAGGCAAGAATTTGAACGTAACGGTAAAGCTGGCTTTTGGACATTTTATTAGATATTAGGCAGAACGAAGTTCGCCGAGTTGGCTATTGTTAAAGTTAATTGAATGAAACTACCTAAATACTTTCGAATGCCTGGCCTTAACAAGAATCGAACCCGAACACGAATTGTCAGCGTACTTAGGCTATGTTAATTTTTCAGATTCAAATAGAGCCTAGTTAAAAGTCATATTTTTAAATCCTTGTTTATTATATAATGTAAAGAAATTGTATTTAAAACAGCTTAAGAGCGAGTATAAACACGTCATTTAGACATGTTTTTGTCGTAGGTATTCGCAGTATTTAAAACAATGTTTTGTTTTTGAAATTTAAGTATAATATATATTCAATAAAAACAAAGCATAGCGTATATAAAAATGGATCCTTATTTCCTTTTGTCACACCATATCTCGAGAACGAGTATCGGTTTTATTAATATTATTTTAAAGTTCGTAATAATTTGTAAAAGTTTCCACGAAACAAATATTTAAGAGAATTTCACATAAAGTAACATAGCTATGTATGAATAATATTACCACGTTTGAAAACTCGTGAGTTATAAATGGCGAATAAGTTATAACAGCTTCTTCAGTTGCTTATTACCAGCTGTAAAAAACTAGATAACATTAAGATTGTGAAGATTTATGTTTGTTTCACGCAGTAAAACTATCTTTGTTAAAATATATAATTAAATTACTTCGACAGTAATCGGCATTAAATATGATTTGCAATTGAAATGAATCACCGCAGATTTTTTTTAGTTCTTAAGCACATACTACTTGAAGATATGTTTTTAACATGTTTGGAAGGTATGAAATTAAAATAAATGAAGCTGTCATTGTTTTGTGATTACTTGTTACCACTTCCTGTGTAACGTATGGTTATTGTGTATGACAAGCCGTTTCTTATAGTATTAACAACTGGCTTTCATGTGACTCCTCCCAAAGAAAACCTTGATATTCACCCGGAGTCTATGACTGCTCTTGTGGTCTATTGGTCTCTTATTAGATCTATCCTGGATTGGATAGGTTTGTTTAGCGTTAGGCATTCCACCTATCACATTGTGGGAGTTAGTTGTGGTTGCCCTGGTTGTACCTCTACCCACTGCTTTAGGGATAAGGGCGTGAAAATACTTTTTTAAACTTTATCAGTCTGTGGGCGAAGGAATTCAAAAAGCTGGGTACGTCTAACGACGTTCCGAAAGAACTTAACTAACAATGAGCTCTAAAATTAATTATATGTGCTATAATGATCAAGGTCGAAAATTTATTGCTGTAAAATCTTGGTCGTAAAAATGAAAATAACAATTTAATACTAAAAAACTAAAGTACTAAGCCCAAGTAAATAAAGAGAGTTGTTCTTTGTTCTGCAAGTATTTCATAAGCAGAAAATCTGCTTCTGTAAACTGGATGATGATTTTTTATTGCATAACATGATTCTTTTTATCTATACAAATTATGAAATTGTTAAATAGTTGTCTGTACATTGCTAATATTTCAGCATTTCGGAGGACAACTAGGGTAGACTACTGAGAATGATTTCGAATTAAATTATTTTTTGGATCCCTTTGTATTAATAGCGCGTCATAATAAAAACAACTAGACACTTTTCTTACGGTTTGGGATTGGTAGTACCAAAGACATACATTTACTAATCTCTGCTAGTACTATTAAGATGTATGGGACGAAAATAGCTCTGATTCGCAATTAGAGGACGCAAGGACAATCTGTGAACATAGACTAGCTAATTTAAAAAAAAACTCTTTTTTTGAAACATTATACTCATCTCGCGACTACCCGTGCTATAAAATTTATTTAGCTTTCCTCGACGGATCCGATTGAGATATCGGGATAAAAATGCTAGTTTTGTCACAATGTTAAAAGCCTTTGTCACTTCAGCTTACGTATCTTCACACACACAAAATCTATACCAATAAAAAAAAGTTGAGAGGTGTCAAGGGACACCCGGATGGAACTAAGTTCTCTCTCTCTCTCAATCTCTATCAATCTCTAGTAATCTCTATCTCTATCTCTCTTATAGAGAGAGACAGACAGAGAAACATGAAATAAAAAAAAGAAAATAAAAATATACAAAAAAAATGAAAATGATAATAAAAAAAATAGAAAATTAAAAAAAAATTGCGACCCGGGATTCGAACCCGGGACCTCAAGAAGTCAAGTCCAACTACTGAACCGCTAGACCACAGAGCAAAAAGTGTCGTGACAACATTTTCGTAAGATTTTTTTCCGTCTAGCCCCCATTCACAACGCGCAATAAGGAA
>NJDC01001370.1:167225-188702 GCA_002245475.1 Calephelis virginiensis
AAAAACAACTAGACACTTTACTCACGGTTTGGGATTGGTAGTACCAAAGACACACATTTACTAATCTCTGCTAGAACTATTAAGATGTATGGGACGAAAATAGCTCTGATTCGCAATTAGAGCACGCAAGGACGATATGTGAACATTGACTAGCTAATTTAAAAAAACTCATTTTTGAAACATTATACGCATCTCGCGACTACCCGTGCTATAAAATTTATTTAGCTTTCCTCGACGGAACCGATTGAGATATCGGGATAAAAATGCTACTTTTGTCACAATGTTAAAAGCCTTTGTCACTTCAGCTTACGTATCTTCACACACACAAAATCTTTACCGATTAAAAAAAAAAGTTGAGGGGTGTCAAGGGACACCCGGATGGAACTAAGTTCTCTCTCCCGCCCTCTCTCTCTCTCAATCTCTATCAATCTCTAGTAATCTCTATCTCTATCTCTCTTATAGAGAGAGACAGACAGAGAAACATGAAATAAAAAAATGAAAATAAAAAAATAAAAAAGAAAAAAAGAAAATGATAATAAAAAAATAGAAAATTAAAAAAAAAATTCCGACCCGGGATTCGAACCCGGGACCTCATGCAGTCAAGTCTAACTACTGAACCGCTAGATCACAGAGCAAAAAGTGTCGTGACAACATTTTCGTAAGATTTTTTTCCGTCTAGCCCCCATTCACAACGCGCAATAAGGAACTTCCTTCCATGTTATTACATGTCTTGACTGACTGATTCATTATCGCTGAGCTAAAACTGTTAGTATACAGCGATGAGATTTGGTGAGTAGGGATATTTCATTGAGTTGACTAATGAGGACGGAATTTCGGAAATTCTAACCCCAAGGGAGTGAAATAGAGGTTGAAAGTTTGTATGAAGACCATCATTTTTTAAGTTAGAAATATGAAACTTTATTTTTGGACTACTAATTAAGAATGGGTAGTTACGTATTTTAGCGTTTCTGGAATTTCTACCCCTAAGGGGGTGAGAAAGAGTTTGAAAGTTTATATAAAAGTCCTCATTAATGGGCCACGCGAACAAAGCCGCGGGTTACAGCTAGTTATCCAATAAAAGCGCTCTGTTGCGACGTAAAGTAGAACAAACAAACACACTTCTGCATTTACAATATTAGTTTGGCTTTCATCATTCATAATCATACCATTACTTAAAGCAGAAGAAATATGTACATATCTCAGACTTACCTTGAGCTATGATTGAAATAGATAAATAAAAAAAGTGCTGTCGCAAGCGCTTCGGTTGGCTGCCTCTGACGAAAGCCTTTGCTTTCACGTTAGATTATTATGGTACAAATTAATCATTGTCCTACTTTAGGGTTTAGACGTTTTTTTTGTAGCGATAGTACATAGGATGATTATTATCTTCAAAATTTATGCACATAAACAGCGGGGCTATCAAATAACTGTCAAATGACAGTGATCATCCCTAGATACTGAATAGCCCCTCAGATACTGTTGTTGTACAATGTATACTTGTAAAATAATAAAAGTAATGTCTGTTGAAAATATTACTTCTTTCGTTTTTTTTGCTTCTAATTTCAAAACATTTTTTGTGTTCTGAGAAAACTGTGGGATTTATTGTGTGAGTTTCACAATGATATTATGGTTTTAACTTTGTTATAACACGGATTTCTTAGCTATAATGTGGGACAAATGCTAGTGAAGTTATAAACTGAAGAACTTTAATTATAATAGCCAAGACGATACATTTATAGCGAAACCGGTTGGTTAGAAAAATATGTTGTGTCAAGTACAAGTAATATTGAAAACCTGTGCCTAGAATGCAATTGAAAGAAAGTGCCGTCGATAAAAAATATAGAGACTGTCAATTGAAAATCTACGTTTTTTTTTAAATAACGACGAATTTTGACACAAACATAGATAACATTGTTTTAAGGCAATTGGTTTCTCTTTTTACACAATCTTCAACTATTTTTAATCGGTTGGCTTTTAGATTATTTATTACTATTTGGTTAAGTATTTCATAGTCAACAGATCGTGTATCTACGCTTGTCTACGTTTATGTTTGTTTCTGTTTTTCCTTTTTACGGGTCAGCTGGTAGAAATCTCTGTTGCTGGAGATAAGCTCGCCCATTGTATTGTATTATCTTTATGTTCATGTTTGTAATAACGTTTTGTGTACAATAAAGATATTATTATTATTAGATTATAATAAGTGTTTATAACAATTAAACAATGGCCTAAATACCAATATATGTATATAACTAGCTATTACCCGAATTCTCGCCCACGTTTAAGGTTTTTAACTGTTCCTCAGGAACTCTTCAAGATATTGGGACTTAAATAAGCTTAGGTTCTTCTCCCAGCCCTGGACTAGCGCCTTTTAAATTTCAGATCACTTCAAAATTTAATAAGTTTTCTATAAACTTTCATTTCTTATTTTTACACCATTCAAAGTCAAAGTTCCAAAAATTGTTGTTGTGTATTGTAGGTACTAGCCGACCCGGCGAATTTCGTATCGGTTGATATTAATAGCTACTAACAGTTTGTATGGAAAAGAGACAAGAGTACAGTTTTTCCCATTTTACCCGCAATTTATTTCTTATAAGATCCTTCTGACAAATACGAGTACTCGTAAATAACACAACATAAAAGAATTGGTAAAATTGGTCCATCCTTTTAGGCGTGATGGGGATTAATTTTTATTTATGTAGATTTATATATTACTAGCGGCCCGCCCCTGCTTCGCACGGTTATGTAATATAAACATAACATAACATAAACATAAACCTTGCTCTTCAATCACTTTATCTATGAAAATAAACCGCATCTAAATTCGTTCTGTAGTTTTGAGGATTTAAGCATACCTACAAAGGGGACAGAGAAACTTTGTTTTATACTATGTAGTAATATAGAATCGTCGATCACTAAGTGTTACAAAATATTCTTGTCTTTATTTCTGTCAAAAGGTCATTGGCGGTTAGCTTGTAATTTTATCTGAACTATCCTATATCCAGGAAGAAACCAGACATTGACACCGAAATACCTCGACCTCCAACTCAATTTCCCCTATTAAGAATGTAACTGATACGATCTTATCACTAAGGATTCTGAAATCATTGTCAGCTATTTTTTTTTCTTTTTTTATGATATTGGAAGGCAAACAACTAGACGGAGACGGACGGACTAGACTAGCAGGAACAGGTAAGGCGGTGGTACCAATCCGGATGAGTCGCTGCATGAGGCTTACTAGATGGTAGATCTAGTAAGTCTCATGTTTTCTTAAAATTTGTATTAAGCAGACTTCTTGATGTTAACAACATGGTGCGTTGCCAAATAGAGGCTAGCGATGATAGGATAAGTTGGTACATATCTGGTGGACTAGAGGCACGACTAGAAAAATCCAAAAGTATTTATACATATATACAACTACATATAAATTCGCAGTTCTTTCATATTATCAACATTAATAGCGATTTACGAATGACTTAAGAGTTTTGATAAATAAATAAATATCTCTGGACAAGTTTTGTTTGAACAGTTACCTTCTCAACAACTATTTGCCTTAAAAAAACTATTTATAATATTTAAGACGAAAATAAAACACGTGCAATAATTTCCGCTCTACATAGTGCCAATGAGACCTCATTACGGTTCTTGTATGGTTTCTTAAGGTCAGTTTACATTCTCGGATGTTTATTTTTACCTGAATTAGCTATGGTCTATGGTTTCACCCTCGTACTGATAACTAATAGTATTTTTAATCACACACCTACTTGACCGATTCTAATCAAAATCAGCTTAGATAGAAGCTAAATATAGAGTTACCGGTCAAGGTATTTCGCAAGGCAAATAATTGCACATTTTTAATGAAAATCGGATTAAGGAATTCAATTAAAAAAATGTAAAAAATGTATGAATTTAGGGACTCTGATATGTACATATTTTTCAAGACTTACAAAGTTGTATATTTTATTTTTAGCTCGTGCGTCATTTGGTGTATATTATTTTCCGTGAAATTAGTAATCGTTATTTTCTATTGTTATACAGAATAAATGGCGCAAGTCTTCAAATAGTTGTATTTCATGCTTTGTTTGTATCTTTACCTATTGTTTTTGCACTGCAGGAAGTATTAGTGATTTTTAATACAGTAAATACATTTTAACAGTATAGTAAATATTGAACATTTATTTATATGTTTATTATTTTGTTAATAGAATTATTAACATCTACAGGATTATAATAATTGGCGCATGTTACTGCCATAACACTTACTGTCAACATATAAGAAAAATAATTTTCAAGGCGGTCTGTCGCTGTTTAGAAATGAAAAATTATCACAAGAAAAATATTTGTAAGAAATTACTACGTAGTTACAAGACTTTATTCACTAAAACAACTTCCGTATAAAAAAAACAATGCCGTGATTATATCTTATTATCTGCTGAAAGTCAGAAACTAGATTCGATTGCATAGTAATAGAACGAAATTGATTATAACATTTTTTTTATAAATGAGTGTACACTAGGCCTTATATCTCTACCTAAAACATTGACCCAATTTAAGCAAAACGTGGTACCAGAGTTTTGGCGCCATCGAGAGAAAAGATGGTCGAAGTTTTTTCATAATTATTGAATTTTGTGTTGACATTGAGTGAAATTAGTCAATTTTGGTGGCATTTTGTACAATTTCATTCAGTGAAAGTGCAGAAATGAAATAATCAGGAAGAAATTAGCGTATCGTTTATTTTCTCGTTGCCGACAAACCTCGTTATATGAGCTTGGATAATGAGGCTATCGCTTTACCCAAGAGCCTGACATGACTAACTGACAACTTAACTATGAGTTATGACTGATGACTAATTATAATTTGTTAAAATTGATGTAAAATTTGAAGCAAATTTCTACTTGACTAATGGCAAAATACTAACGTGAAGGCCAATACTTAAAGTAAGAAAAAAAAACGTGGTACCACACCAAATGTCAAACAAAATGCCTTACAATACAGTATACCTAATAACTTCGAGAACTTTTTTGTTGTAAGTTTTCTTAGAACTTGTTGTTTCGGAAAGGGATTTCACTAGTTCCTGAGAAAGATTGATGAAAATGTATCCACAATTTACAAGTAATGTTTGGCTGTGTTATGTCCTTACATAGGCTAGTTTTTGTCCTCATATCTCCACCTGATTAATCAATGTAGACTAAAGTATTCCGAGGTTCAAACTAGTGTTGTTTTTTATTATACTGTGGTACAGATTATAATATAAACCTAAATTTGCTCTGACTTTACTCTTTGTTTAATAAGACAGTCAGGGTTTCCAAGGCATATTTAAATAATTATCGCATCTGTGGTCTAGCGGTTCAGTTGTTGAACTTGTCTGCATGAGGTCGCAGGTTCGAATCCCGGGTCGGGCAACAAAAAGAAAATTGCGTTTTTCCAATTTTCGTAAAAAAAAATTTTGCTTGGGATAGGATATGTGCCCGGTTGGCGATAAGCTTGTCACCTATCACATTGTGGGACTTAGTATCTTGGGCTAGTCGTGGGTGCCCTGGTTGTGCCTCTGCCTACCAATTCGGGGATATGGGCGTGAAGATACTACTACTACTACTAATTAAATAACTTTTATGTGTAGGCAAAGCCTTGAGGGACAGCAATTATCCACACAAGCAAACCCCAAACTTTCACATTTGTGCCTACTTTGAAATCGGTTCCTGCTTTGAAATTTCTAGCCAGGGTTTTGTGGTCAATGATATTTTTTTTCTTTTCAGGCATGGTTGGAGCGCCTGATGTTGTCAAACCATCAGAAAAAGTCGAAGATTATTCGCCACACGTCAAAGGGAACCCGGTTTTCACTATCAGCGGTAAGTTATTTGAATATTCAACACCTACCGTCCACAGGTTTAATTTTTTAAAAGGCAGAAGTTTGTGTGATGTGAGAAATCCAATGATACTCTCTAATGCTTAATGCTAAACTTAATAGGTTTTTTTTATATTAAACCAGCTTTCATTCATGGCTTGCCAAGCGTTTGAATAATTAAAAAAGTATCATGCTACTTTTAATATCTCCAAGAATATGTGTACAAAGTTTCATGACGATTGGTTAAGTAGTTTTCGCCTAAAGTGTAACAAACAATACATTCACATTTATGATATTATTAGGGAAGATAGCAAAGACGCAGGCTCTTTTGATGGTTAAGACAACCGCCGCCTATGCACATAATAGATGTTCCTGATGCGTTGCTGCCTTACAGTCGGAATCTAATAATATATGTGAAAGTCATTAATTTTTTTTGAAATGACTATCACGTTGCAAACCTCGTGGTTTTTACAACTTCACTTGACTTTAAATCACTCACTTGACTCACCAGTATGGAACCCGAAAATGATGGGCATTGACACTAATACGACAAGAGCCGGTAAGGAGGTGGTACCATTTAGGGCGAGGAGGTGCTGAGCACTCTATTCCCTAGTTATGACGGACTTATGTTCTAGTAAACACGATTCTTATATTACCGCCATCGGATGATAAAATCGTCACCTTGCGACGCTGGATTGTAAAAACCTGTAGATCATGTCTTTAAGATACATGTACCTTCACGCCCATATCCCCGAAGAGGTAGGCAGAGGCACAACCACCCACGCCTAACCGAAGACACTAAGTCCCACAATGTGATAGGTGGCAAGCCTATCGCCAGCCGGGCACATATCCAATTCCGAGCAACATTTTTTTTATTAGAAAATTGGAAAATCTAAATTTTCTTTTTGTTGCCCGACCCAGGACTCGAACTCGGGACCTCATGCAGTCAAGTCCAACAGCTGAACCGCTAGACCACAGAGGCAATAAGATACACGTCTTTAAGATACATGTCATAATTTAATATTTGCTTTTCCTCAACAAACTCTTTAATAGAAATATGACTGACTGTCTTTGCTTGCAACACAAAGAGCCGCAAAGAAGGTTAATCGAGGTCATTCGAGCTGGCTTCATGTTAGTCTTTCAAATGTGGCCTCCAGTTCTATCTTTAAGCTTCTTGGTATATTTAAATCAATTTATTATTTGCCTCTTTGGTCTAGCGGTCTAGTTGTTGGACTTAACTTCATGAAATCCCGGGTTCCATTCCCAGGTCGGGCAACAAAAAGGTTTTCCCAAATTTCTAATAAAAAAAACTTGAGAGGTGTAAAGGGACACCCGGATGGAAAGAAGTTCTCTCTCCCCCCTCTCTCAATCGCTATAAATCTCTAGTAATCTCTATCTCTCTTATAGAGAGAGACAGACAGAGAAACATGAAAAAAAATAATAAAAAATAAAATAAATACAGAGGCAGACAAACATGAAAAAAAAACAAATCCAAAAATTAAAAAAAATAAAAAATAAAAGAAAACAAACTTGCGCAATCCGCAAAGCTTACAATAGCTTACTATAGCAAAAAGTGTCGTGACAACTTTTTCGTAAAAAAAATTTCCGTCTTTCCTTTCACAACGCGCAATAAGGAACTTCGTTCCAAAAACGTTGCTCATGATTGGATATGTGCCCGGTTTGGCGATAGGCATGCCACCTATCACATTGTGGGACTTACGGCCAATGTTAATAATGTATCTCAATCTAATGGATTTCAAGCAATTTAGATAGCTGCGTATCCGGCGGCCTATCCCATACCTAATTGTCATATTTATCCTCTCCACAGATATGTTATTGGCAAGCGATAACATAAAAATGGATCAAAATATCAATCTTGGACAGCGAGTTTTGGATTAGGATTGATTATTAATAGTTAGTGTCTTCTGCTAGTCGTGGGTGCTCTGCTTGTGCAGAGGCACAAGCAGGACACCCACCCACCCATAGCCTACCTTTTTGGAGATATGGGCATGAAGATACTTACTTTTATTTATTTTTTATTACAATTTAAATAATATTTTTTTGTAGTCATACACAAAATATATATTAGAACGATATTTTTTTATCTATAGCGGTTTCAAGTAATAATTAGAAATAGTTTAGAAATTATTGATTAAATAAAGACTTCATAATTCAAATTAGATAACACTTATCAAATAAAGAAACTAATTTTATCTTTGTAATTACATCAGCTTATTATAAAATCCGTTCATATCATAACACAGTTATTAGAAATTTTGATTTATGATATTTGTATCATCATTACTGACTTCCAATCGCGGCTTTACATGTGTATAATTTTTTTAAAAATCATCTTCACGCCTATATCCACTAAGGAGGTGGCAGAGGCATAATCACATCTAGCCGAACACACTAAGTCCCACAAAGTGATAGGTGGCAAGCCTATCGCCAGAAGGGCACATATCCAATCCCGGGCAACATTGTTTTTTTTTATTAGAAAATGGAAAATATACATTTCAATTTTTTTTTATTGCCCGACCCTGAGATCGAACTAAGAACCTCAAGAAGTCAAGTCCCCGCCGTCGGACTAGACCACCGAGGCGAAAAAATTTATATTTTTTTATAAATTGCCGTCAACTACTGTGTCACGAAAGTACCGGGTAAAGATTAATAACACACAAACAGTTTATAATAATCAATATGTATTTATTTTATTACTTTATATATTATGTTTAACTAGCGACCCGGTACGTACTTCCACAGACTAGTAAGAGAACTACACCAATGGGTGCACAGTCCAAATAATGTCAAAATTATACAATTTTAATATAAAAAGAATAGTAGCGACTCTTTTTTTTATGATATTGGAAGGCAAACAAGCAGACGGATTTCCTGATGTTAGGAAATTCACGCTGCCTAGAGACACCAAAGGTGGTAATGGTGCGTTGCCAACCTGAGGCCGGGTTGTTAGGCCTCGAGCAAAAGTAAGTTTACCGGCTACCTTACCCTCCGAACCGGAACACGTCATGACGTTATGGCGGCAGGATTAGGTAAGGAGGTACCAATCCGGGCGAGTCGCTGCTAAACTCTACTACCTAGTCAGATGTCACGGTGTTAGTAACGGTGAGCCTATGCTCGCCTTTTACGAGCTGCCTGGCAAGGAAGGCAGATGGTCTATTCTACAAAGGAGCCCAGACCAACACGGGGGAAAACTATATCATACTATATAACTATATAAAACTCTATCGTCAGATAACGGAGTCAAAATGACATCTGACTGTGACGTAAAAAATCAAAGACTACAGTGATGATCATAGTATATTATCTATAGTGATGATTACTGTCAATTTTGAATCTCGTGTCACACACATCCAGGTGATGTCGACATTTTTACTTACCAATAGACTATTTCAATAATTTCTATGGGACCCGAGAGATGGAGTAAAACTCGTAAAAAATAAAAATATGTTGCTAAATTCGGATATAATTTTAAAAAGTACACATTTTGCAATTTGCAAAACAGAGCCATTACCATGAGTTTACGTCTTGTCAAGTTTATACTCGCTACTGTCGCTGTAAATTATTCGTATAAAAATTTTGAAAACACTTTTTAGACCAAAAGTGTCGTAGATTTCGACACGTAACTTACCGAACGTAATTTATACCAAATAATAGTAAAAAAGTGAAAAAAACACAGACTGCTATATAAAGAAATAATATTAGACTGCTATATAAAGAAATAATATTATCCGTGGAAGAATAACACAAACTCTAACCCCACAGTATCGTGTAAGCCGGTGATACTAATACTAGAGATGTTAAATAATAATAATCTCAGCTAATACACAGTAGGTTTAAATAAAGACTGAAATAAATTTAATAAACACCCACACTGATAAATCTGCGCTGATCTTTAAAACACAAATGCATATATCGTACATCACCAATGGTCTTCTTGAAAATTAAATAACCTTAAGTTTTTTATTTTCAATATCATAATAATAACAGGTGTAAATATTTAAAGATGGAGGCAGGTTGATAAGGACGATTTTCTGTACATCATACACTCAAAAAAATTGGTTACCGAATATCTATTGGCATTAAAAAAAAGTATCTTCACGCCCATATCCCCGAAGAGGTAGGCAGAGGTACAACCAAGGCACCCACGACTAGCTGAAGATACTAAGTCCCACAATGTGATAGGTGGCAAGCCTATCGCCAACCGGGCACAATTCCAATCCCGACCAACATTTTTTTTATTTGAAAATTAGAAAAATCCAATTTTCTTTTTGTTGGCCGACCCGGGATTCGAACCCGGGACCTCATGCAGTTAAGTCCAACACCCGGACCGCTAGACCACAGAGGCGATATCTATTGGCATTAACTATTAGTTTTAAATCGATTATATTTAAAACCATGTTTTTTTTCTATAACATTTAAACCACAAACATCATGTTATGATTCAGAAATTATTACTAAATAAGTAGATTTAGCCTTTTTGTTATTTTCTTAAAATTGATTTTTTTATTAAGACGGTAAGAGAGTTTTCATTTAATTAGATTAGTTATGCACTATCTAAAATATTAAAAAACGAAAGAAAAACAAGTATACGGAAACATGCTAAATACTTTCTTGATTGGCAGTAATTTATAAAACTATATATTATTTAATAAAAAATACATATATCATAAAAAAAAACAAATTGTCACATGTATAAATGTATTCAATAATAACCCAAAACACAAGTATAATAATAAAAATAATCCAACTTGCACAATGTTTGTGGGAACCGAGAGATGGCGCTCTAAGATATTTCGGTCCCACAGAATTTGTATGATTTGTTATCGGAGTACTATAGTTGTTCTGTGCACCCATCTTTTTAAGGTTTCTTGCCAAATGTGACATTTCCGAAAATTGTTAAATTTTAAAATTTCTCTGTTATCTTTTTGTTATTATTTCATATTCTAAGGTTTGTTGTGGTTATTTTCTTGTTGCTTTTAATGTTGTCTTTTAATTCTGTACCAACCACCATACCATACCATACCATATAACCATATATTATATGCTGATAAAATATGTGGAAAACTAAAATCGAGGTGTGATTTCGGATATGATGAACTTAGTACGTTTTTTATTACATAAATACCTACATCAATATATTGACCAGCCTTCGCCCGCGTCTGTAGATTATTTAGCCTCTTGGGAGAATATTTTAAAAAGACACTAACTTTCATTAAAGTATGTCAGTTCCAATTTTATTTTCTGTGTAAAACTACTGCTAAGCCAAATTTTAACGTGGTTGGCTAACGAACATCTGAAAGTACAAAATATCTTTGTGAGGTTTCTTTTTTATTGTATTAAAATATAACTACATATGTGTGTTGCATCCGTTTTTGGTTGATTGAGTCCAGAGTCCATAATTCCATATTAATATTAAATATTATTACTTTTACCAGCTAGTTGATCCTCCGAACGACGTTATGATGGCAGGAATAGGTAAGGTGGTGGTACCGAGTCGCTACGAAACTCTACCACCTTGTGAGATGTTACGGTGTTAGTGATGGTAAGCCTATGCTCGCCTTTCACGAGCTGCCTGACAGGAAGACAGATGGTCTATTCTGAAAGGAGCCCAGACCAACACGGGGAAAGCGTTGTTGGAAAGCGGCAATTGCTTATTATTAATATACTTTGTGCCTTTTAGGTGCTTACATGCATTCAGTTCTGCACCCAATAAGTCATAGCTCATGGGTAGTAACTTTTCAAAATGGATATCCAGCTAACACGATTTGTCACTTTGTTTTATATAAATTGATTTTAAATGCAAACAATATTGTATGTCAGGAAAAACAGTAGGTAAATCAAAGAATAAACGATATTTAATGTAAATTTGTAATAAATTAAAACTTCATCACATGCTTTTATGTTTCATTTAATTTTTTTTAAAAGCACACTGCGTAAGTTTAAAACTTTCAACTTTTTCATTTTACGTACATATATTATACAGAAGAAGACAAAATAAACTTTATGCATATTTAATTATTTTTATAATATTTAACATGAATGTATGTAAAATCAATGTGAACGTTTCATAAAACGACTTGACTAATTTGAGACAATGTGGTGTGGCTATGCGTGCTGGTGATGATCACCGTGACAGTACATTCGTATTCGAATAAAATTTTGACATGAATAAGATAAAATGTACTGTTGTGGTGATAACTAAGTCATTAGTGTGCGCGTAGCCTTACAATAGCACTAAAATAAAAAAAATATTCTTCTAAGTGTGTGTGTGAATATAATATACACTCACACTAACACATTTAGTATAATTAATCAGTCACCAGATAGCGGTAGTTTCCATAGGTTTCGAAAATCGGCAAAGAGGTTTCTCTTTTCCTTTATGGACAGTTACTTTACTCTTTGAACTACACGTTGTACTTCGCTACGTATGTAACGTGTATGAATGACATAAGTCATAACACAATAAAAGAAAAAAGGGGTTGGCGGGAACGGTCGGAGGGGGAAGGCGCGCTTTTCGAGGGTTCCCTCCAATCTTTAAGCTATAAATGTGTAATATAATGTAAAAATGTATAATTTGTAAATGAATTAAAGTGTAAATATTACTTAGTTGGGTGTAAATGTGATTTAGTAAATAAACTATACTAGTAAAAGACTATTGTAGAGTTTTATCACGACAGAAGAGGCAGAGGCCTGAACAAGAAAGAAATTTGAAGACGAAACTAGAAAAAGACATGAAATATTAAGATATGGGTTTATTACATAATATAAGACTAGTATAAAATATAGAGGTAAAAAAAAGAATATTAAAAATACTTTTTGTACTGTCGTAGAAGTTTTGGCGCCAACATGAAAGAAGATGATTTTGGTGTTCAGAATTTTAGTTTTATAATTTGTGTGAAAATAATCGTAATTCAAGGATGGGACGTACTATAAAACAAATTAACGGATAAACATAATATGTAAACTTCAAGAAATTAAAACTAAAGACGTATTGAAGGACTCAAATAAGCTTTGTCTTAGTGATGGAAATGACTTTTAAAAAGGAGAAGACAATATGTTAAGAAACTGAAGAAATGACTTTAAAATTTTAATATGAAAAAGAATTTATTATTACGGAAGACGTGGCAGCATGGCCTAAAGGTCTTAGCCGGCCCCAGAAAGGAGCAAATTAACTTAAAAAAAAAAATGACTAAAAAAAGTTTTAATATGACAGCGAGGATTGTGCTGAAAAAAGTTTGAATTTGACTGAAAATTACCTATCAACAAAATGATCCGCCATTTTTTGTATTTATTTGTTACAAAAAATGTATAATAAATGAAGAACCGCGGGACCGATTTTTTGCAAACTTTACATAAACCATCTACTAAATAGTCCGAAGAAATCCCAAATATTTGGTTTGGGATGTTGTTGTTGTAATTAAGTTATAAAACTTCAATTATCTTTATATATATATAGATTATGTTCCTTCAGAAACTATACACTTAAGCCAACGAATAATTCAATCATTAAAACATTTTTAAACGATGATTCCGGAATTGAATTCAGTTCTCGCCTCTACCTGACCTCATTAGGTCATATGCAATATATATCACAAAAATATATATCATAGACAAAATAATGACTAAAGTTAATGTTGATTAAAGTTATGTTGGACCATATCCGAATCATCAGTAAAATGATTATTAAATCGCGATGTGACCTAGTGAAATATTTGAAGTCGTGTTTCCAGTTTTACAGCGCTTAGTTATCAATATTAATTTTTTCTAGTATTTCTATCTTATATATTAATATTTCTATCTATTTCTATTCTATCTATTTTATTTTAGAATTTTATCAAAATCTCATAAACCATTCAATTATAATACTGCTTGTCAAACACTAAAATCTGCTAATTATGATAAGAGGAATGTTTTGATAAAGTGATAACAAATGAAAATCAATAAGAATTAAGGATGATAACGGGTGAATATAAAATAGGTGATCAAAGATAAAGGTATTATTTCATCGGAGGTTTGGTGTCAAAAATCTTTGAATACTGTAAGTACTTATAATATCTATAATATAATAAAGATATATATTTCATTATGTGTGTTTAAATTTGCAATAAGTTCTTGATAACCCATCTGTTGCAATGTTTTAATAATAATAAATATCCCTAAATAAATTACACAAACACAATTTAACGCAAAAGTAAGCAAGTTATATATATATTCCCCGTGTTGGTCCGGGTCCCTTTGCAAAATAGACCAGCTGCCTTCCTGCCAGGCAGCTCGTAAAAGGCGAGCATAGGCTTACCGTCACTCACACCGTGATATCTGACTAGGTGGTAGAGTTTCGCAGCGACTCGTCCGGATTAGTACCACCGCCTTACCTATTCCTGCCGCCATAACATCATGACGTGTTCCGGTTTGGAGGGTAAGGTAGACGGTAAACTTACTTTTGCTTGAGGCCTAACATCCCGGCCTCAGGTCGGAAACGCACCATTTCCACCTTTGGTGTCTCTAGGCGGTTTAAATTTCTTACTATTAGGAAATCCGTCTGCTTGTTTGCCTTCTAATGTCATAAAAAAAATTATTGTGTCACAAGTTAGTTACCGTACTCCTCCGAAACGGCTTGACCGAATCTCATGAAATTTTGTGAGCATATTGAGTAGGTCTGAGAATCAGCCAACATCTATTTTTCATACCCCTTAATAACAAGGGTTGTCCACCCTTAACATTTTTTCCTAGAAATGATTTATATTGCAAAACAACGTTTCCCGGGTCAGCTAGTATTCTTGTACTATTGGTGGTACCGTCGCATTCAGAGACATCCCTTAACATTTAATCTATCATTAAGACAAAATGGCTGATTAAAACACAATTTATGTCTCTGAGTTCGGCTATTCGTCAACTATTTTAATACATAGAAACACCTAAATATTAGGGGGTCATTTGCCAGAAGCGTGCTCGTTGTGATCCCTGCCCGTATATAGGACTGCAATTCTGGCCAGAAAAAGTACCGTAGAGCGGGTTAAGGCTTTCCCTGGGGGCGACAAGTACCAATACGCCTTCGTAGGTGCGAAAAGAGGCAGATGCTGCGGTGGGAGCCGCCGACCATCACACGAAGCCCGAACAGGCGAATCGAGGAGTGAAGAGTGTCAGAAAGGCACATGGAATGAGAGAGGTGGAATGGAAGAATGAGAGTAGGACGAATGCAGTTAAAATGAGAGGGCTGCGGAAAATCTGTGGTATAACACTCGCTGACCGCATTCATAAAAGTGAGATCCAAGAAAGAGTTTGAAAGAATGTGTTAAGCATGCTCCACGTGTTCGGTCAAGCGGAAAGAAAGAGATGAAAGATTACAATACAATGCGATAATGACTATTGATACTCTCTGCCTACCCTTAACGGACTTGGCGTGAAGATTTGTATGTATATAAACATATACTAGAAAAACTTTAAAAAACAACCAGGAAAGCAGACATTCAAATCTCATCACACAAATGCCTGCCCCGTCGGGAGTTGAAAACGAGACTCGCGGTTAATGGGTTTGACGCAATGATTTCAAAGGGAAGTTATATATATTATTATTAAAGACATATATATTACGAAGTAATATATATGAACGAATGAACAAGAAAACGTCAAAATGACACTCGTTTAATCTGAGATCTGCTGGGCTATTCAGTACCTTTTTGTGATTATCACTGGGTAAAGTGTACATCAAATATACAGGTTTATTGGAAATGTGTCCCGATCCCGTTAAGGGGGTGTAGATGAGATCTCAAGCTAACTAATTACCCATGAGTATGCGCGGAAAAAGTAAACCAATCACGAGTTAAATTTTTTTTTCCTTTTTTTAAAAAAAATTGGGTAATACAACTTTCAAAACAAGATTTTAAAAAAACTACGGCGTATTTTAGTATAAATCTTTATTATCCAGTTACAACTTACTCTAGTACATTATAAAACACAATAAAATAAATAAAAACATTCATAGTTTTGAAATAAGAGATAGAAAACTCTACATTTTTTATGATTTTTACAATGTTGTTTGGAATAAAGTGTAATTTTTTTCAAAAAATCACCAATGTACTTCGACGGCAGAACATTTTAAAAACATCTACACATTATTAGCTATCCAACAAGATACAACATAAACACAAAAAGTTACATAATAATTTTAATAAAGATTAGTAAACATAAACAGGAAATGAACCTTGAATTTGAAATTTTCATTTTAATCAGTGCAATCATAAAAAATGTAGAGTTTTCTATCTCTTATTTCAAAACTATGAATGTTTTTATTTATTTTATTGTGTTTTATACATTATAAAACACTAGAGTAAGTTGTAACTGGATAATAAATATTTATACTAAAATACGCCGTAGTTTTTTTAAAATCTTGTTTTGAAAGTTGTATTACCCTGTTTTTTTTAAAAAAAAAGGGAAAAAAAATATAACTCGTGATTGGTTCACTTTTTCCGCGCATACTCATGGGTAATTAGTTAGCTTGTGACCTCATCTACAACCTCTTAACGGGATCGGGACACATTTCTAAAAAGCCTGTACATGTCAAATGAAGTGTTATGTATTTGCTATCTCCATTCTATTTCTGTTGGTCACAGGAGATAGCAAATGTAAAACACGTCATTTGACAGCTATTTGATGTATACTTTTTCCAGTGATTGTCACTAAAAAGATACTGAATAGCCCCGCTGTTCTCCATTTGTATAGTAATCACATTAAGTGGGCAAAAGGTCGATAGTAAAACCGAGTCATTTGTAACACCGAAATGTGAATAGAATTTGACGAATTTGTCATTATCATCGTCGGCACTTTGTGAAATTCCAGTGTATGTGTACTTTTTAAATAACATTTATTACTTTATTGTACACAATTTATGACATAAAACATGGACAGTTATAAATAGAAATGCACAAAAGGTGGGCTTATCTCCAGGTCTACAGATTTCTTCCAGCCAACGCCAAAAACTAGAATGAGAAAATGGCGTTTTTAGTTTGACGTCTTTCTCTTCCTCTTGCTCTGTATATCTGTGGCATAATAACTCTTAAACGCATGGACCGATATAGATGCGGGTTTTTGTTAGAACAATAATGTGATAACAATCGAGATAATTCTTAGCTAGGTATATAAGGTAGGTTTTGTCGGGGTTTTGATTTTTTTAAATTTTTTGATTATCTTCTGAAGTAATTTTATTTTAAATTAACTTCAGAAAAATCTTTAATTTTACCCAAAATTGATATTGGTCTTAAGATTCGCAGAAATAAAGCCGAGTTCACACAATCACACTGTGGAATGTTGTCTGTGTGTGAAAGCAGTGTATATTGTGACATTTATTGCAACACGACCAGTGTCCCTACATGGTCCCTACAATTACAAAAGTAAATAAATGGCAATGTTTATGTAGCAATTATTGACGTCTAAACACACCATAACGAATGACGAAGCAAGATCTAGACCGAGATGACTTTTCCTTAGTATTTGGTTTAATTAATTAGTATTGAATATCAGTATTAGTATTATCTATACACTGGCAAGGATATGCGGTGTAGGCCGGATAGGTTTGACATAAGCCTATTTAGGGAATTACGATACAAGGAAAAGGGTTGTCATCCTTTAAGCGTGGAATCGATAGGACGATTGTCAGTCCTTATTTCAGTCAAGTGAAATCAAATCTGCAAACCTTTTGCATATTTAAGTGAATATCTTACTTCTTCTTTATCTTTTTATAGTGTTGAATGTGTTTTGGAGGTTTTTTTCAATTTTTACTTATGTACAATTTTTCGTAATGGTAGCCGTATTGTACGAATTTCCTTTTAAAAATTATTGATGTTTTTAGTAAAAAGTAGATATTACGAATTTAATTAAACAAACAAAGGCATATAAATTATATAATTATCACAAGACACTTGAAAGGTTAAATTCTTAATTAACTTAACGTCATCATTATCAATAACAAATAATGTGGGTAAACGATTTTTATCTCGTGCACTGAGTAACGGGTCTCATTTTAAGACAAACCTAAACAGAGGCACAACGTTTCAAACACTAATTTTTATAATTTACGTAACATTTTTAATTATATCTCAACATTTTATTATAACGTTGTTTTTTTTTTGTAAACGTTTTAACCTTAAGTATTTAATATTGTTGTTAAAAACTTTAATTACTATTTTGCTGCATTTCGGTCGCGAATTACGTCCAAGTTATGTTACATTACGGCAATTTAAAATGTGCAATATGTTGAGTAATCGTAATACAGAAAATTGGCAAATCAGTTCGCTAAAAAGAAGCCATTCTAAAATTTTATTTGAAAGTGTTGTGTGGTAAATTTGTGTTTTAAATCTACAAAAAGATCTTGTTGTGAATTGTTCTTAAAATAAATGTTTTAAACCCAAGCTGTTGTTGTTTACAAATGACGCAACAAATAATATTTTGTTTGCAACATATTTGCATAATTCATACATTCAAAATCAGTGGACTTGAACATAAGTGTATCATGCAAGAAAGTACATAAGACCATATTGATATAAATATTTTATCAGCTTTATCTTCTGCAAAAATACTGTAATATCGTGGTAATAATGTACATAATGTAATAATTGTTAAAAAAAGTAATAAAATTAACAACCATGAAATAAATTATAAAATAAATATAGGGTTGGGTGTAAATAAAACAAAAATGTGACTGAAAGTGAAAAAGGTGTGAGTAAATGTTAAAGTAAAACAAAAATTGATAATTTTTTGTTTAAAAAGTTTTTACTTTACACAGATAAAATAAATGGATTGACAGTGACGTGAAAAGTAGCAATTGATGAATTGTTTTTCTTAAGGAAATCGGTGAAACTTCCGCGAAAAAACCAAATTCAGTGTATTGAATCATTTGTTTGCTGTGCTTTACTCCAAATAGTTGTGCAAAATGACGACATTTCTACCAAGTAAATTAGAAATCATATTTGAAAAGCGTTGGCGAAGGCTCCATGGATACTCAATTATTGGTAAATATTTTAATTTCCATTATTCCAAGTCTGTACATAATTTAGCTGCACATTTGCATATTTCTTTATTTTCATTTCATGTCGCTAATTTAACGTAGGGAAAGATGGATAATTAATTTTGTGGCAAAAAATACAAATACATTTGCTTGTCAATAACAATAATAGCGATTAGAATCATGGATGAGTTGCGATTTTTATGAGAATTATTATGAGCTGCGATAGTTATTTGTGATAGTGAATACATAGATCAATTACGCTTTTTGATATCACTGAATGCTTAAGCTGAAGTGGCTACAGATTGGCTATACTACGAAGAGTTGGTTCCCAAAGTCCAATCAGTCAAAGTCGCAGGCACACGGTAGTTATAAAAAGCGGAGAAAAACGTAATGACTACTCCGGGAGGTCCAGGAGTAGGCTTTAGAGTAGTATATGGAGGTAACATGCACATAATATATCTATTTGACAATTTAAGACAAAACTTGACATTGTTGTTTCGTGTTAATCCGGATCTTCCGTGTAGATAGACAGACTGCCTGCCCTCCTGCCAAGCAGCCAATAAAAGGCGAGAATATTGAATGGATCGTTACTAACAATAGTATTCCTGTACAACAACTTCACCGGTTAGGAATTTACGGCGTTGGATATTTATGCCGCCATGGAAATGTCATTGTCATGTTCTCGAGTTTAGGGTAAGGTTGCTCAAAGCACAACAGGCCTAAGGACCCTTACACATTGCGAGTTTTTACAGCGATTCAATCTTGATGTTAACGTGATACAGCATCAATGTAAGCGTACTACAAGTGGTTAAAAATTCAATGACAAAACGTTCAATATTGCGTCAACAACCAGAGAGCCATGAGTGTACTTGAAACACTTCTAATTACTTTGTCTGTGTTATGACTTTTGAAGAAAAGTGTTGATTCTGGCTGTTCTTTTTTGCTCCTTCCGCGCATCTGAATCGATTAAATGTGCATGTGCATTACCACTTGCGCTCAACTGCAAACATCCAAATGCAAACGCAATGCAACACACCATTGCCAATGATTCAAACGCACGTATGAATCGATACAAAAACGTCACATTCGCGCAATTATAAAACGCGCGTTTGAATTGCTGCACTAATTCGAAGTGTGTTAGGGCCCTAACACCCTGGCCAAAATGGAATAAAATCATCGACAGACAACACATTTAACACTTACGTCTTAAATATCAATGATTATAGATGAAAGTCACTTGTTGTATCGTAAGGTTTGTAAATGCTGTTCGCTTAATGATAAGATACTACAAAACAAGTCAATATGAACTTAAACAAAATGCTTCAGTAGCACATCCTGGGACATATTCCTCGTTAAATGGATTCCCTATCTGTTTCGAGAAGGAATCCCTTCTGTTTCATCTGCCTGTCTATGTGTTTGATGCTCCTTTACGGCAAAGCCGCTAAACCGATTTTGATGAAATTTTTATGTGCATATAGCTTAAGATCCAAGTTCAAATTCAGGCTATTTTTTTTTTCAAAAATTGACTCCCAAATGTCTATACCTAATAGGGAATTACAGTTTGTATAAACATCGCAACTGTTCAACGCCATTCTACAACCATTAGAAATACAATGTTGAAGTTATATATGTAGATGTACTCTGTAAACAGTTATACGATTTTATACAAAAAACAAAATCAGGGCCCCCTCCTTGAAATAAAACGAAATGAGAACTACTTATTTGAGGTAAATGTGTGTTTACAAGTTGTTTTAAAACAATGTAAATATTTCAAAATTTTTTCTAACAAAAAAAAAACATAATATTTTTATTACCTACATATATTTTAATATTTAAACGAATTTGTAATTTATATTTATTATTAAATTCAGGATTTATTTGAAATAATTTTAAAGTATGATTAGCCCTATCTACTGTAAACTACCATCTTTTTTGGCAAAAATATAACTTGGTCAAACAACTTTAGAAACATTGAGAAACAAAGTATTTCTTGTTAGCAAAAAACAATAAAACGTGGGTTAACGTCCATATTCCCGAAGACGTAGACAAAGGTATAACCAGGGCAACCACAAATAGTCGAAAACATCAAGTCTCACAATCTAATAACAAGCCTACCGGTATTGTCAACCGGGCACATATCGAGGACAGTAATGTTTTTATTAGAAATTTGAAAAACAAAAACACGTTTTGTTCCTGTTGCCCGAACCGGGATCAAACTCAGGACCTCATGAAGTCAAGTCCAACACCGGCCCGCTAGACACTCAATAGACATGAATAATAGTGGTATTTCAGGATACCAGTCAAGTATTACTTGCTACACTGCTATTACTTGCTACTCGTCCCTTATCTTTACTTGCTACTACAGAATTCTTCACTGACGAAACCGACTCATACTTATCCAGGTTTTTATTACTGATAGCTTGGAATGATCAACCCATATTAGAAAGTGAAGAAGGGGTCGAAGGTGGGAGCAAACTGAGCTATAAGGTGTCTATTCTCACGTCTTTTTTTAATGATATTTAAGTTACTGAAAAACATTAAGTTCACTAACGTCAATTATAGAGAATGATAAATTATATTAATGTGTTTTGCCTTGCCAGTGACAATAACAGAT
>NJDC01001370.1:206788-220229 GCA_002245475.1 Calephelis virginiensis
TCAGAACACTGAAGCCTATAAATACCTGACTTATCTTTATTGTCTAATTTGTCCTTACCATTACAAACTTTTCTTAACGGATTACGTGTTTTAAAAGCAACGTGTATATGTTTGGACTTTAGTCGTTTGGAGGATTATTTGCCACAACGGTTACACTGCTTACGCGGAATTAGCAAAATAAAGGCTTAGTTTACATCTTTTATAATGGATTTCCGCAAAATAACGCCTGATTCAATAAAATAAAATTTGTATAAAGACAATTATCACGTTTTTTCCTACTTGCGCGTGCGCGAAGCCTGTGCAAGGGTAAGAAAAACATATTCATTGTTTAAGCGCTATAATCTGTTAATTGTGTTCAACTTATGTGAACTATTATAAATTATTTAAATGCTCCAAAATTATAAATTTAGTTTTAAATAATAATATATTGTTTCATAAGAGTTTTGAATGCGTCCATACATTTTTTAGATTTAATAGTTATTTTTCGGGTGAAATCGCAACTACATGAGATATGTATATTTCGGGTGAAACTGCAATTGGGGACTAATGCTACTAACCCGCTAAAACTTGGTAATGTAAGCCCGTTGCGAAGTTGCGAGAGCTTTAATGGTGTTATAATTAAATTAAGGCTGCTCAAAATTGCAACCTGTATTAACGGCGAGCGAAAAAGTTATTCATATCTTTTGGATTTGAGACCAAAAGGTATTCGTAGACGCATGTACACCAACTGTAGTAAATGATAGCAAAGCCTATTGCTTAATTTATGATTTCATAATCAAAATTGATATATTTATAAGGTCTGATTTAATCATTATTTAACGATAAGCATGAGACCGAAATTTATTAGTTATGTCATGTATACCAAATGAGTCAAATGTAAGACCTAATCATAACTTAAGAAATTTTAATTCATCGAGCCTGATAAATTTACTAATTTACGATTAGCAAGAAACCGAAAATTATTCGTTACCTCATGTAAACCAAATTTAATGTATCATGCCATAATCATAATATAATCATAAAATATTTTAATTCATCGAGTCTGATTAGGCATGAGACCTAAAATTATTCGCTATGTCATGTTCACCAATTGTAACAAAAGATAGCAAAACCTATCATTTAATGTATCTTGTCACAATCACAACATAATATATTTTAATTTATCGAGTCTGATAAAATAACTATTTTACAATAAGCTTGATACCGAAAATTATTTGTTACGTCATGTAAACCAAATGTGGTAAAAGATAGCGAAATCTATCGTTTAATGTATCTTGTCACAAATGTAACATAATATATTTTTATTCATCGAGTCTGATAAAGTTACTATTTTATGATAAGCATGAGACCGGAAATTATTCGTTATGTCATGTAAACCAAATGTGCCGAAAGATAACAAAACCTATCGCTTAATGTACTATGTTATAATTAATCATAACTTTCAATTAATTAAACCTTATAAAATAACTGTGTTACTATAAGTATGAGACCGAAAATTAATCGTCATGTCATGTAAACCGAATGTGGCAAAAGATCGTTTAGTGTATCATGTCATAATCATAACTTAATTTATTGGTCGATTGCGGGTTGACGGATTGTCACACACGTGTTTTGATTCTAATTTCAATTTTTCGTGCTTTTCATTGTTTTTTTGTCTTATTAAGTTCCCTAAATTTGTGTTGTGTTGTTTTCTGGTTACAGTAAGCGTTTTATGTATCATTACTATGGCTAGAATCCCACCTAAATCTCCAGATCCTCCTCCACAATATCCTCCACAAGAACAACAGAATTCCATTGAATCCATGGAAACTGCTGGGCGCTGACTCAATAACATCCGAGTCTGGTTCTAAGCGTCGTGGTGATTCTCTAAATCGATCATCATATAAGAAAAAGTCCTCTCCAAGTGCTTCAATACAAACTGTTTATATATATAGATAGATAAATTAAAATACTCAAAAGAGGATAAGGGACCCGTTATAGTACATGTTATTAAAACTGAAGCTGATCTCTTATCTGGCACAGCTATTGATCTGGTAAAGTTCGGTCAATTCTTGTACTCAAATAAAATTAAAAAATATTTCACCCGACGGTGTAAAAAAAATCGGAAGAAATAGGATGTCGGTAGAACTTACTTCTCCTGAAGATGCTAATAACTTTTTGATTGTATCAGCTCTAGCTGATACTGGTTACCCTGTATCAATATCCTCATTTCACTTAACTCGTATGGGTGTTGTTAGAGATGTTCCTACAGATCTATTGATAGAAGAATTTGTGGCATCAGTGCAACTTCCTTCCCCTTGTGGGAACATATTGAAATCTAGACGATTCAATAGGAGAACAATAATCCATTGGATTGTAAATTGGATCCCTACAAAGTTTTGTCATTTAATGGGCGATCTCTTCCCTCAAGAATTTTCTTATTCTACACCGCCCTTCCTGTTGAGCCCTATAATTTCCCCACCATTCAGTGCAATAAATGCTGCAGATTTAGCCATATCCAAACTCGATGCAGGTCAAAACCTCGTTGCTACCGTTGCTCCCAACCCCATACAGGTGATACTTGTTCTGTACAAGAAACTGAAACTTCCTGCCTTTATTGCTCAGGCCGTCATTTCGTCTTTAACAAGTCATGCCCTGAGCACTCTAGGCAGAGGGAAATTAAACTAACAACGGCACAAGAGAATATCTTGTATATAGAAGCCGTATCTAGATTCCCAACTACTGAAACCTCCAAAATCATGTTTTCTCAACCCCAGCCTTACTTCACTCCTCCTCTGTTTGTTCAACCTGCCAACAACCATCAATATCCCACTCTACCTACTACTTCTTACAAAAAAACTGTCTTTCTCCCACGAAGACAACCTCCTCCCCCTTCAAAAGGATATGACAGAGCAGCACATAAAGCCATTACTGGTAATGATTTTATGCATACTTTTCCCAATGGTTGCGCTGTTGCGAATGATAATGTTTCCCCTCCTACCTTGTATTTCAATATCATTGAATTATTTCTGTCTACAGTTATTGATTACATCTCCAAGCAAGGAGACCATTTCTTACCGCTGGACGTTGCATCTCAACTCAATCAATTGTATAGTTTACTATATCAACATGGACCAGATCGTTCAGTGGAATTGCAGAAGCATTCGTCATAAAAAACATGACATTATTAACTTAATTAATTTACACAAACCTGTCGCTTTTGCCATTGCGGAGATGTGGCTTATTCCGGGATCTCGTTTTTCCATTCCCGGATATGTTGCTTTCCGCTATGACAGAAGTGATGGATATAGAGGCTCGACCCTCCTTATTAAATCTTCTCACACTTACTCTTACCCACCTACCCTTACCCGCGCTTAAAGCAACTTTAATGCTATAGCTGCAAAAGTGGATGGTATCACAATAGTATCTTTGTATATTCCCCACCCTCATGTCTTAATAATTGCAAAGTTAAATTCTTTCTTTTCTGGCTTATCTTTCCCCTTTCTTATTTAAGGAGACTTTAACTGCTCTCATCCCATCTGGGGTGGTAGTGGGCAAGACTCTTATGCTCTGGAATTAGATGATTTCTTAGATTTTTTAAATATTTGTGTTCTAAATTATGGATTTGCAGAACATCTTCAACTCAGTGCCCCAGCTCAGTTGACCTGTCCTTTCGCTCTCCTAATATGGCGTCACTTCTTTCATGGCAAACATTCCAAAATTCTTATGGTAGTGACCATCTCCCTGTCATCATAACTAAACCCAAATCTAGTATTACTCAACCACAACTTCCTCCTCTCTTTAAGTATAGGTAGGTTAGCCCTAATTGGGATTCATTTTTAAGAGCTTCAGACCAGTATGTATCCCTCCTCCCTCATATTCAGAATAACAACATCAAAATAACCAATAATATACTCGTAATATAATATCAGAAGTTTACCTCTGCTTTGATTACCACAGCTGATGCTCATATTACAGTTAAAAACATTAATAATGGTAGAATATGTTCTCCTCCCTGGTGGGACTCTGAATGCACTGCCCTAGTCCGACAGCGAAAACAAGCTGAACGTCTGCATTGCTCTTTAATGACATAAGAAAACTTTTTATCCTACAAGCACATCAATGCAATGTTTAAGCGTTTGTGCTTTAAAAAGAAAAAGCAAGTGTGGGTCATATTTTGTGACAGTCTGTCCCCACAAACTCCTGCCACAACAATTTGGCAAAACATCAGAAAATTTAGAGGCACATTTTCTAATTCTGCTACTACTACTTCTAATGACATATCCCAGTGTATGGAACTGTTTACCAATAACCCTACAATTCCCTTTTTTCTTGACCTTCCCTCAACATATAATAAATAGTATTAGTTCCACTCACATTTTAGATTCTCCCTTTACATCTTCAGAAATGAATGTAGTGCTGAATCACCTAAAGGACTCCTCCATAGGCTATGACGGTATTCCTTATTCTTTTTTAAAGAATGCTGGTAATTACACTGTAGGGGCTTTCGCAAGCGTCCTACAGACTTTTGATGATGTGCAAACCTGCTGAAGCCGCACTTTGCTTAAGCCTATAATAAATGTACGTGCTGAGCTCGTACATACACCAAGGATTATTTTCTCCAACTAATTAATAAAATCTTTGAATAGGGAATCATTCCAAAAGACTGGAAACTCTATTTAACTATCCCGATATTAAAACCTCAAAAGGATCCTTTGCTGCCGGAGTCAGCCAGACCTATAGCCCTTGCCTCGATATTATCAAAGATCACTGAACACCTAGTAAAAAACCGTCGAGAGTGGTTTATAGAAAACAAAACCACTTTACCTAATTGCCAGTTCGGTTTTCGGAAGGGACTGAACACAATGGATAATCTTTCTATATTGATTTGAGATATAAGGCTATAATTTTCTAAAAATTAATCCCTAGCTGCGGTTCTTTTAGATGTTATGTCAGCATATCACAACGTCCTACTTCCCTTACTCAGGCATAAGATGCTCCATCTGAGTATTCCCCCGAAGCTAGTTCACTTCATATGCAATATATACATGGAACGTTCAATTATAGTCCGCTACCAAAGAACTACCTCTACTGCCCGTCGATATACAAAGGCCTTCAACAGGGATCTGTGCTCAGTCCTCTCTTATACAAAATATTGATACAGTTGTTACCAGTTTCTGTTCTATTCTACAATATGCTGATGACATCTGTCTATATGCTTCCGACAAATCTCTAGCTAATGTCTCCGTCAAACTTAATACCGCTATAAATTATCTTCAGGACTGGCTAAACTCTAATGGATTACATATAAATACTATACTGTTAAAAGTAAAGTTGTCGTTTTTTTCTAGAAAAAGATCTATCCCTGCAATTAGCATTCTAATAGACAATGAACTTGTTGAGGTTCAACAAAAGTAAAATTCCTGGGTATGACATTTGACTCAAAAATGTCTGGTTTACATCATTTCAGCTACTTTATTGATAAATGTGAGAGGGGCATCACCTTACTCCGATCCCTTGCGGGAGTGGGGCACTCACCCGTGCGCACTGAAATAGTCTACAATGCTATTATTAGTAGCAATTTAGACTATGGCTGCTTTGTAATCGAACTGTGCAACAAAACTCCTCTATCGAAACTGAAAAAAATTCAATATAAATGTTTGAGAATCATAATAGGGGCTATGAAGTCTACACCCACTAATGCCCTCCTCTCAATTTACGAAGGCAGTTCCTTGCAGATAGATTCATTTATAGAATTTTCCAATTGTCTTCCCATTCTCTTTTGCAAACACTATCAACATTATCATCTCTCATTGAGTCGATGTATAAAATAAGTCGATAAACTATAAATTTTTACTACTATCAAGTAACCGCAATATTTTGAAGTTGTTATGTAGATGTATAAAATCTAACAAAATTAAATATGTTAACCATAAACCCATATGTGTGTCTGTCTTTTGTAAAGTTTGGTGCTGGCATATATATTGTGTGTGTGTGTGTGTGTGTGTGTGTTTGTTTTTCGGTATATTTTCAGATAAAGTAAAATACTTACTGTGTGGTGGTCCCGCACCTGACATTGGCTAAATAAGTCGTGAAAAACGATTGAAAGTCATATTTATAAATGAAAAAGAAAAACTTAATTTATGTCAATTGATAGATCCTGACAAAATAACTGTTTTGCGATAAACAAGTATTGGCCAACGACATACCTATTATGATTTTAAACTTAAATCGTCGCGTATTGTTAACATTTTTAATTATTTATACGGGATACTCACGATTTTTTTTTTATTTTATTTGTCGATATTTCGGCCTAGTTGCATAGGCTATGATCACGACGGGACTGCAGCAGGGAGCTGTAACTTTTGAAAGGAGGATCTACCGACAGATGAGCATGTCAACTCTCCGTCTAATTTTTCTTTTTGTAACGTCATTGTCACTATCATTTCTGATCACTGTTCAATACAATCGCGATTTACAACACTAACTATGTCCCTACACTTCACGGCACTTTTTGTATGTTTAGCCCGGCACCGACCAACAATTGGATCTCACGCCTGGACCAACTTAAAACCGTCTTCCCTATTGAAATTATTTGGCGTGTTTTTAATTTCAATAGCTTCACGTACTAGGCGAGGAATGTAGTGGGATTGTGTAAAAACTATTTGTGGTTTATGTAGTTCTATCCAATGGTTAGTGGACAAATCTAAAAGATGTTTAGCGATAGCAGGTTTCTGAGGGTCATTTTTCTTAATTGCGCTGATATGCTCTTTAAAACATTTTGAAATAGTTCGCTTATTTTGTCCTGCATACGAACTACCACAGCTGCAATTAACCTCATAGACACCTGGGCACCGGTATGGTATGCTATTTTTAGGCTGCAATTTTCTTTTGGGCCGAAAACATAGTTTTTATATTGTATTTACGTGCCAGGAGTGTGCCAAACAAAATATCAACGACATATTATCGCTTAATATTTGAAATTTATATTTAAATACGTTCCGATTATTTACATCAATAATTTGTCAGTATAAACTAGTTTACTTTTTTAAAACTTGAAAAATACAGTTTAGTTCAAAAACCAAATTTTTTGACGTTGGTTTATAAGCCGTACGAGTACGTTGAAAAATATATCACAGACCAAATTTTTACAGTACTAATTTCAATTCCTTGTACTTACTTTGTTTAGTCTTTATTTATTAAAAATCTTTTATTTTAGGTAAAATATGAATGTGACGATAGATCCTTAATTAGACAGTATCTGAAAGGAAAGACTCATAAAAATGGAAACAATACCAGAATCGGAGATCCTTCTCCAAAATCACAACTCCGAATTGGATACAGATGATGAAGTTGTTTTGCGGCGTGGTCGGCCTAGTGAAATTTCAGTTCAGGTCCGAATATTTTGATGTTTATTTTTGTACAAACATTTAAATACCAACATTAATAAAAGATTTGCTTAATTTCACTACAGTGAAATGAAGAGGCCTATTTCATTACTCCTGCAAAAAAGTTGCCTACAATAGTACTGTTTAAATTATACGCCTGGGCTATATTCGTCAAGCTTCGGAAATCCGAATGAATGTTAAAAATATCTAAATAGAGTTGTTATTACATAATTAATCATTTCGCTTAAATTAAGATTAGGTCAGTTAATTTAAAAATAAAACTTTTAAGTGTAAAAAGAGTTAAAAATGTAAAGCAGAAGGCATAATTTGAATAGTGGTACTACACGTTAAATAATTCGTTAGCACTACTTAGTCATAGTAGTGAGACAAAAGTTACACAATTTTTTACTACTTTTTGATGAAAATTAACTGAAGTAGTGGCAGCTAAAGCGCCTTCGTGAAATCACAACTATTTATGAAATGACTTTGAAAAAGGAGGTTATAAGTTCGATTTCATTTTTTTATATAGTAATTAATTTTTCGTCATTTACGGATTCCCAAAAAAAATTTCTCTTTTCAAGCTTGGACTTCCATTGTCATTAAGTCACTAGAATAATGAAGGAAAATACCTAATTTTTATGTACGTAAATGATTTACTTATTGCAATCGAAGACGGCTTTTCGTCAGTTCTTTACGGATTCCCAAAAAAAATTTCTCCTTTCTCCTTCTCCTCTCCGTGGACTTCCATTGTAATTGAGTCTTTTATGTACGTAAATGATTTACTTATTGCAATCGAAGACGGCTTTTACAGTTTTATTTCGCTTTAATTATAACACACATGACCTTTTTAAGGAAAAAATGAATAAGGTTCATCTATCTTAGTATTTATTGTGCTAGGTATATAGCGTAAAAATAAAAAATAAATTGAATGAGAGGCTTCTTTGAAATATTGATTTCGCGCAGAATAAAAATCGCAGGACAAAAATAATCTGCTCTCAGTTACAACCTTTTTCATAAAAAGGTTTGTATAAAAAAGATTAAATCGTGACAATATTGAAACGTCAAAGCAGATAGAAAACAATACGAACGTTAATTATGACAGAAATAACACAATTTATAATAAGACAATGAATAAGTTAATTACAATATCAAAAACGATAATGGAAAATTATTTTGTTTCTTTAACTTGATAATGCGATTGCCATTGAGAAATCATTCATTTCGAAATGAACAAAGCTTATGCTTTTGAGATAATTTATATGTAAGTAAATGGTAACAAACTTGGGATAGCAAAGGTAAGATGATATATAAGAATAAACAAATTAATATAACTAAAATTGCAGTATAATTTTAATTATTGCAGAAACGTGAATAATTGAAGTTACATTACAGAAATGAAGCAATTTAGATTTCTATGAAACTCTGATTGAACTTGCGTAAACGAAATCGTAGGCATTTGGAAATAAATTGACAAAAGACTTCTATTTGTGGAATTACAATAAGCTTATTTAAGTTTCAATTTAAGTTGTCAGGGAAGCGAAAAAGTAAGCGAAAAAGTAATTGATTGAAATTGAGTGGACATTTTAAAGGAATCTGCAAATAAATTGACAAATATACTTGAGAATCTGATACACTGGGTGGAATCACTACATGTTTTAATTAAAAATAAAGTTATAAGAGAGAGAAATTTACAAATAAAGGCCATTGATTATAACTGTATTAATGAACTTGGAGAAAATTAAAAATAAATTGAATAGTAGTTTTTTTTTTTAATTGAAACGTTTTGAATCGGAAAACAGAAAGTTTGAAATAAAGTTCTAAGTTCTGTTGCATTATAAGGGTTGGTTCGATTAAAACTCTGAATCTTGCGCAAAGATTTCCCTAAAAATAGTCAGAAAAATAATTTAGGTTATTTGTTGCAAGCCTTGTTACGCAAGGCTTGCAACAACGTTACCAAATATGACGACTCGTCATATTTGTTAACGTTGCCTTACCTATCACTGTCGCAAGAGGTAATGTATTGTCGATACTTTTGATATCAGTATTCATCTATAGATACCACCTGTTACTTACCAGTAGGAAATCAGTCTCTTTGTTTGCCTTCCAATGTTATAAAAATTATAAGCAATAAATTTCAGAATGTAAAACATGTTTCCATAGTAAACTGATTTGCTTATCTATGTATAAATACTTCAAAGAATTTCTATTTGATAACAAAAAGTGCATTTGTTAATTTCCATTGAAATGTTTTTTAATAATCATTGCGGTATTTTTAATGTTATCTAAAAGTAATTGTTTACAACTGCGATAAATTTAACTAAAGTGAGTCCGGATTACTGGAAAATTATTAAACTGTAATTATATGTTCCCCTTAACTTCGCAGTGACAGGCCCGTACTCTGTGATCTTCCCCCTCTATCTTTACCCCTTCTCTATCTTTTTCAAACGTTTTAATTACCATATCGTCAACGCTAACCACTGTCGTAATCCGTGCTAAATAGTAGCTGGAAGACTTGAACATATGGGATAAGGCGGATATCACACTGCGCCGCACAATGGAGCGGTGAGAAACTAAGCGATTTATCATCCGTCGAAAGGTTTCTTGGAAGCAAGCACTAATTAGGAAAATCTTAAAAAACATAGTTTTTGACGTTTATATCTCTGGCAAAAAATAATTACGTTATTTTTTTAATATAGTCGTATTTTACAGAAAAAAGGCTGTTATTAACGTCTGTAAATATAGTAAAAATATATTTTCATTTTATTCCAGGGATGGGAACATCGAAGGCTGTGTTTTTTGTGAAAGTTAGCGATTTTTTTCTTCAACCAAATTCCAAACTTCCTAAAATAATTTTGTGACCTATTGGCACACATCAAATGTTATTGCTATTTATCTGTGTAGTTTTAGATATTCTAGAGGACGATTAGGCCTATTTGGTATTTACCTAGATTTCCTATCATGATATGCTCTATTTATGTTACTAATTTATCACGTATAGGTTGTTAAATATCATTATGTTCATTATTATCCTTCATAATATAACTTATATTTTATGTATTTTTTATATATTAATCCATGAAGTCCTACATAAAATGTCTGTTATAAACTAGATGTTGTCCGCAGCTACTTCAGCGGATATCGAGATAAAAAGTAGCCTTGTCACCCCAGTTTCTTAAATATCTCTAAAGACAATCATTTTTACTCACTTTTATAAGTGATTTTGATGTTACGATTACTCACACGAAAGGACAAACAAACAAACAAACACACATTCATTTAAGTATTAATATTGTAAATGAGAAAGTGTGTTTGTTTATTTTTTGTTTTTGACAACATAAATGTCACTAGTGCGTCACTACCTGGCTACCCTACCCTCCTTCATGTACGACGACAATGGCGATCCCTGTAGCTATGAAGGCTGGACGATAGGTGAAGCGGGGTGGTACCAGTTTGGGTGAGCTGCATTACAGCACTGATTATGATTTTTACTGAATGCACTAGGGGAATAATCTAGCATATCGGCAACTAGGTCATACCTGCTGGGCAATAAGTTCGTCATATAATCGAACGTAAATGCTAAAATAAAAATGCTATTGGTCGAAAAGTGCACACAGTATACACATCACTACATAACATAAAAACAAAGTCGCTTCCTCTATCCCTATGTCCCTTTGTAGGTATGCTTAAACTTTAAAGACTACGCAACGGATTTTGATGCGGTTTTCTTAATAGATAAAGTGATTGAAGAGAAATGTTTACATGTATATTTTATATCGGAGCGAAGCCGGTTCGGGCAGCTAGTAAGCTGTAAAATAGTGATGTATCCAGATGGAAAATATTAAAATTGTTTTCTGTTTTTACAGAAAAAAGAAGAAAGATGGTATACAACGTTGATGCAGGTTGCTGTCCCGTTCTTCATAGCTGGCTGTGGTACTATTGGTGCTGGTTTGGTTCTTGGAAGCGTTAGGGTAAGTGATTAATGCTGTTCCAATTTCTTTTTAGTCATTTTATTAAATTTTTAAGTATTTTTATATATCGTCCCTGTAGTCTAACGGTCCGGGTTTGAGATGACTTCTAGAAGCCCCGGGTTCGATATCCGGGTCGGATGGAAAAAAAAAACAGAAAATGTGTATTTTCAATTTTTTAATAAAAATAACGTTGGCCGGGATTGGTTATGTGTCCGGTTGGCGATAGGCTTGCCACCTATCACATTATGAGACTTAGTGTCTTCGGCTAGTTGTGGGTGCCATGGTTGTGCCTCTGCCAACCTCCTCGGGTATTTCGGAGTGAAATGTAGGTACCTATTGCCGTCCAATGTTTCATTTTATACTGTTAATACAAATAAGAAGTATCTATTTAGGAATCTTGTACAGTCTGGCGTATGTTGGTTTTATTTCTCTTATTAGAATTTAGACCAGGGGTTCTCAAACTTTCAATATATTTGATCACTACCACATACCTTCTACTTATTGGAACCCCCACATCAAATAGTAGGGCAGCCCAAGAAGGGATTTTTGCAGTAACTCAGGCGCGTCAGATTAATATATGAAACATACCTCATACCGTGGTCAAGCACCTCCATTATTTATCAAATATTTATATAGAGGCGCGCATGTAGGGTTGTCTGTCTAATTTTGACCTTGAAAATATACTCGAGCATGTCAGATTAAAGTACGGCGGGCTTATTGCATGCCAATAAGTGCATGTTTAAATTTTCTGATATATTGAACAAGACGTACGAAAGCAGGAGGTTCGGAAACTTTTAAAAACCAAGTCATATATGTTAATTGTCCATTATGGCAAGCTGTCTGATTGCCATATTTCTGTCATCGGAGACACATTAGGCATATATATTATTAATATTTGATGAGCTCGGCTATGATCAAGTGACTGGAATTGTTATTTTAGCTTCTAGACACTTAACGCACCGCTAAAAAGAAAAACCTCACATGACCTTTTTTACTCTCCACTATTTAGTCGACAAAGTGCAATGGGTCCCCACGACGCTGGAGTTACTACACAATTTGCATCGCGGGCTCCCCTACTAAAATGATTACAAATAAAAAAATACAATATGAATCAACCGGAAGTTATTTCAAAATATTAACCCTGTAGTAATTTATTCATAGTTTAATATCTAATTAGCTGTAATAATTTGCTCATCGTTGCCTATGCAAATGAAGGAAAATACTTTCTTTGTTCCTGGTAATTATTAATAATTGATCATGATCATAATTACTGAACAAAATATTAAAAATAAAAAATGATTAATCCTTTGCATGCCGGAACGCGGATCCGCGCAATCAAGTTATATTGCAGCATAAAAGTCGCGGAATACCAGAGGTTAAGTATTACTAAGTATGTTGCTAACTCAAAATCCTTATGTGGATAAACAAATAGGTGGGTTTTCTTAACAATGCCTAAGGTGTTGATTATCGGTTTGGTTTTATACCTCTTGAGTGTGTGACTCACTGACTACTTAACCAATCCATTCTGAAGTCAAAGTATCTTTACGCCCATATCCCCGAAGAGGTAGGCGTCTAGGAAACCCACGATTAGCCGTAAGCACTTAGACTCAAAATGTAAAAGGTGGCAAACCTATCGCCAACCAGACACTTATCCAAACTTTCAATACTGTCAACCAAAAAAGTTCTTATTAGAAAATTTAAAAACACATTTCGAGTTGTCCAGTGCTGTGTATCAAATGGATAATAAGGAAATCTATAGCCGAATTTCCCACATTAAACTAGAGCCCTCACCATGAGTAGGGCTTGTCATGTTTATTATAATCGCTACCGCCTCTGTAAAATATTTGTATAAAAACTTTAAACTACGGAAAATCTGTGGTGTAACGCTCGCTGACCGCATTTGTAACAGTGAGATCCGAGAAAGAGTGGGATTGAAATAAAGTGTTGGTGTTAAAATGCGAAAGGGCATGCTCCGCTAGTTCGGTCATGTGGAAATAATGACAGATGAAAGATTGACGAAGCAGATATACAATGCGAATGTGGATGGATGTAGGTACCCGGGGAGACCAAGGCTGACATTTCACGATCAGATCAATCGGATATTAT
>NJDC01001370.1:225356-235758 GCA_002245475.1 Calephelis virginiensis
TAATAAGCTACATTAGAACAATTACACTTATGTGTTGACACAACCGTGTTGCCTTATATGCGGTGTCTATTGGGATGTGTGGTCGATGGCCGAAATCAATGCCTCTTGGGGAGTCACCGCGGAGTTTCAGGGAAAGTCCCAGTTCAAAAATGATCTCCGAAATTTGACTCGCGCGGGTTGTTTGAAATGTGATATTTACGAGTATAAACGTTTGTGTATGCTTCCAACGTGATAAATAATTCGTACATTCATTACATACAAAATATTTAAAATAAAACTCAGGATTACGTCTTGCTTGTTCCATCCTCCAACGTTCACACGTAATCGCAGAACACATTAGCTAAGATATGCCCAACTTGTAGACTTAGGTACAAGTTTTGTTAATAGCAATTACTAGAATTGAATAGTGATCACATATTTGATATATTGGTTGGTCCTTAGGGGCGTAACTGCTACACATAAAACTAAGTGATTTTGTAGAGTATTTGTTCTTACTGTCATATATCACAACATAAGCCTGTATGTATTTCTTGCAAGCTGCTCAGTATTAAATTTGGATTTGTCTGAGACTAATTAAAAAGTCGTGGAAAATTTAAGGTTAAGCAAAATTAGGATCGCAGGAAAGCAATATGTGATTGTCGAGTGACCATAATCAGTGCTACTCAAACTTAGCTTTCCTTATTTAATAGAGGCGAATAAAGACTTACCTATTCGGGATACAGTTTTTTTACGTTTTCTATAGGTACCATACAGCAAACAGCTTATAATAAATATATTAATGGCTACTGAGGCTGGACCCTAAGCTCTTTGCGTACCTAATAGGTTAACTTAGCTGTCGCCTCTGTGGTCTAACGGTTCAGGTGTTGGACTTGACTGCATGAGGTCCCGGGTTCGAATGCCGGGTCGGGCAACTAATGAAATTTTGGATTTTCCAATTTTCTAATAAAAAAAATAAGAAGATGTTGCTCGGGATTGAATATGTGCCCGGTTGGCAATAGGCTTGCCACCTATCGTACTGAGGGACTTAGTGTCTTCGGCTAGTCGTGGGTGCCCTGGTTGTGCCTCTGCCTACCTCTTCAGGGATATGGACCTGAAGATACTTCTTCTAAAATTCTAAAATATATGTGGCCAACGACAAGTTTTAAAATCATGTTGGCAATGAAAAAGTAAGTAAGTTATAACAATCGACGTGAGTAATTAGAGGATCCTACAAGCTATCATACCTATCCCTTATAATTTTGGTATATCTGCATGTTATATCTAAGTAGCATATATGAGGTTGTGCTGTAAATTGTATGAGTGTTCTTCATGAACCTAGTTTAAAAGTTTGAGTACCTGAATCTATTCAAATTGGTAAATTTTTATTGTGCCCTAGAATAATGACCTACTTAAAGAGGTTTTTTTGTTTTTTGACCTACAATATCATTTTACAATATCGATAATCGTATTAAGGTCAAGGTAAACTTATACATTCTTATAATTATAATTTGAAAGAAAGTCATAAAACTATAAGTCTATAGATGTTTGGCCATTTTAATTAGGTTTTACTTTGATTGGCTTACTTTTTCACGGTGTCCTAGGGTAAAGACGTCTTTCCGTGTAGGTCACTCTCACTTTAAAGGCTAGGAATCCCTGATCGATGACCTCAATACTATAATGTCGTGTTATTTATTTAGATAATCGTATTGAGGTTAAGATAAACTTATATATTGTTATAATTTCAAATATAATCTTATGGCTATAAGTTTAAAGACCTTTAGTCTTTTTCGAATAGAATTTTAGTTAACCTTTTTTTACGGTGTCCTAGGTCAAATGTCTTTTGATGTAGGTCACTTTCACTTTAAAGGCTGGGAATCCGTAATTAATGAGCTCAATATCATAATATCGTGGTATTTACTAAGATAATCGTATTGAGGATTATTTAACTTTTCCGCTGTGTCCTAGGGTAAATCTGTTTCTTCGTGTACCTAGCTTACTATTTGCACTTTTAAGGCTGGGAACATCAGATCGATGACCTCAATACTTCCATATTATTAGATGAATAATCATATTAAGGTCAAGACGACCTTATATGCATGTTGTTATAACTATATCTTTTTCACGGTGTCTGAGGGTAAAGTCAACTTTTTATGTGGGTCTCTTTCAGTTTAAAAGCTGGGAATCCCTGATCGATGACCTCAATATTATAATGCCTTGGTACTACATAGATAATTGATAATCATATTAAGGTCAAGACGATCTTATATGCATATGTCACAATTATATCTTTTTCACGGTGTCTGGGGGTAAAGGCAACTTTTCATGTAGGCCACTTTCACTTTAAAAGCTGGGAATCCCTGATCGATGTCCTCAATACTATATATGTCGTGTTGTTTATTTAGATAATCGTATTGAGGTTAAGATAAGTTATTGTACCTTGTTAAAATAATCTATTCTTGAGTGTTTGTGCGGCTTTTATTATCGTACATCGTAATTATAAACAATAGAAATATGATATAAAGTAAGTAACGATAGAAATGTAAGGTAATATTTGAAAGACATTAATTGTAACATAAACATGTGTTGATTAGAAATATATTTGACTTATCTTTTACACATGAGGATTCGATCAATGTGTTTGTCCAATTTTCTAATAAAAAAACAACATTGTTCGGGATTTTATAAATACCCGGTGTGCGATAACCTTGCCACCTATCACACCCTGAGAAATAATGTCTTCGTTTGGCCGTGAGTGCTCTGGTTCGACATCTCATCTCAATGTATTTATCTCGATATCGATCATGGTGGATATCAAATTAATACGTGGATATAGCCGCTAGCAACATCTAGATATGTTAATTCTTACTAAAGTATCTTATCACAATTTCATGACTTGTTGATTTACGGCCAATGTTAATAATGTATCTCTAAAGATGGATTTCAAGCAATCTAGATAGCTGCGTATCCGCTATCCTATACCCAATTGCCATATTTATCCTGTCCACAGATATGTTATTGGCAAGCGATAACATAAAAATGGATCAAAATATCAATCTTGGACAGCGAGTTTTGGATTCGGATTGATTATTAATATTGGCCGTTAGTGTTTCTATTCAGATCCGGTGTATTATCTACGTACAATCGTATATTCATTTCGAAGTCTTTGGTAATACAATTGTTGCAATTCACGAAGGCGATGTACTTTTACACAAACGTAATAATTACTAAATAACGTATTTTTAACCCCCGACGCAAAAAGATGGGTGTTATAAGTTTGACGTGTCTGTCTGTCTGTGTGTCTGTAGGTCTGTGGCGTCATAACTCCCGAACGGATGCAATGAATTCAATTTAGTTTTTTTTGTATTAAAGGTTATGTGCGAATGTTCTTTGATATGTTTGATGAAAATCGGTTGAGCCGTTTAAAAGTTGTGGGGGGTGAAAGTGGGGAGAGTAACCGAATGTCAGCAAATTCTTTACTTTTTAAAGGGAAATTAAGTTCTTTTGTCGGGGTTTTTTTATTTTTAATTTAATTTTCTATAATTATAATTATTTGACTAAAGTTGTAAACGAAGTTAATTTAGTTTTTATGCTAACCGTACTGATTGCTTTCTCACGCACACCTTGTTACTGTTAATTTCCATTGGCCATCGCATCACGTCTGAACGGATGAACTAATTTTGCTAATTATGTTTTTTTTGTGGTGTTGTTGTAACTAATAAAAGAAGAATAATATAAAAAAACGACATTCATAGTTAGGGCAGGATAACGTCTGTCGTCTCAGCTAGTTAATATTTTACATCTGTCAAACAAAAATTTGGTAGTTGTTGAAATTAATAAAAAATGGAAGCTAAACAATTTTAGATAAAGAGTTGTTAAAATATAACAGCTGTCCTAAAAAAATGGTAACTAGTCTAAAATAAAAGAAAAAAAGTATCTTCACGCCTATAAGAGGTAGAGAGAGGCCAGAGGCACAACCAAGGCCTAATCCTATTGTCAACCGGGCACATCCAATCCCGGGCAACGTTATTTTTAATAGAAAAAGTATCTTCACGCCCATATCCCCGAAGAGGTAGGCAGAGGCACAACCAGGGCACCCACGACTAGCCGAAGATACTAAGTCCCACAATGTGATAAGTGGCAAGCCTATCGCCAACCGGGCACATATCCTATACCGAGCAACATTTTTTATTAGAAAATTTGGAAAAACCCAATTTTCTTTTTGTTGCCCGACCCGGGATTCGAACCCGGGACCTAATGCAGTCAAGTCCAACAACTGAACCTTAATAGAAAATTTTAAATATCCATTTTCTATGTGTTCGTGCCCGACCCGGGAATCGAACCCAGGACCTCAAGAAGTCAAGTCCGACGCCGGACCGCTTGACCACAGAGGCTTATCTAAGACTATAGATTAAGGCATAGCATAAATTCGCTTTAAAAGTGTTTCTTTATTTTCAGAATTGGGAAGTGTTCTTGGAAGTCTCGGCTATTTTTGTTCTAGTGCCATCTCTGTCAGGTTTAAAGGGTAAGTACTTTTTTTTTTAATGTATGTATGAATGATCACAAAAATTGGTACCTGTGTGAGTATCTTCACGCCCATATCCCCGAACATTTGTTTTTATTAGAAAATTGGAAAAATCCAATTTTCTTTTTGTTGGCCGACCCGGGATTCGAACCCAGGACCTCATGCAGTCAAGTCCAACACCCGGACCGCTAGACCACAGAGGCGATTGGTACCTCTGTGAATAAGTTAAACAATAAATTATGCAGCAGAATGTCGATAGATTAAATTAAAAAAAGTGAAAGTTCAAGAACTAGACTGTATTTAACTATTCTGTATAATTTGAGAAAACCAAAAATAGCTTGAATGTCTCAAATAACATATGAAAAATAAAAACAGAGAATCGTTTGTGTCACATAGAACATTCAATAGTTACCTATTTGTGACACGTCTACATACTCGAATAGATTTAAAATCTACCATCGGATCAGAACGCAGCCTCTCACTGAGAAGTTCAAGCGAAAGAAGCTTAACAGGCTTTTTTTTTTACTTTTTTTAATATATACCTGTGCACCTAATTGTCCGTGTAAGCAACCATCGCCTTACCTTTTAAGCGCTATAATGACACTGCCATGGTCTGTAGGGTTACTCTTGAATCTCGATATCATGCGAATTGGAAATTGGAATCGTATATGTCACTTTAGGTACTTTTGAACACAGTATAATGGTATTATTAACATTTAGTTACAAATAAATTCAACGAATAGGATAAAATAATTTACTGTTTACTATTAACTAAATGTCAATAATTCGCCAGAATTGTGTTCAGGAGTGACATATTCGATTCCAATTTCCAATAATGCATGAATCGAGCGTCGAGAGTAACCCTACTGGTCTGGAGGGTCTTACCCTCCGGTAGTCTTGCACAATAGGCCTTCCATCATGGCCTCAGGACAGCAACGCACCTGAAACATTAATGGTGTTAATAGGCCACGGTTGTCGGTAACATCAGGAGAGCCGTGTCCTTATTCGCAGACTTCTCACATAAAAAATGTAATTATAAAATATCGATTTAAAAAACAATCAATCCTGAACATTATCATCAAGATATTCCGTAATCTGATGTTAAACTTACATAATTTAAATCAATATATATTTTTATTTAAACTTAGTTCTTTATTCAAAGTTCTATGTCATTTACTATGTATGTCATATTCATACTGTACTCAGGTAATGAAAACATACGGTTAGCTAGTATTTTTTTTGTATGATATTGGAACACAAACAAGCAGACGAATTTCCTGATGGTAAGAAATTCTCGCCGCCTAGAGACACCAAAGGTGGTAATGGTGCGTTGCCAACCTGAGGCCGGGATGTTGGGCCTCGAGCAAAAGTAAGTTTACCGGCTACCTTACCTTCCAAACCGGAACACGTGATGACGTTGTGGCGGCAGGTAGGTAACGCGGTGGTACTAATCCCGGTGAGTCGCTGCGAAACTCGACCACCTAGTCAGATGTCACGGTGTTAGCGACGATAAGCTTATGCTCGCCTTTTTACGAGCTGCCTGGCAGGAAGGCAGATGGTCTATTCTGCGAAGGAGCCCGGACCAACAAAAAGTCAAAAATTCAAAAAAAATATTAAGTCAAAAATAAATAAATAATAACTGTCTCAAAAATTAGTAATCGGATGGAAAGATATATAATTAGTAACCTTGGTAAAGACATTCTCATTACGAATGCAATAAATGATAAAACACACCAGTTGTGTATTTTTTTTTGTTACGTAATCGGTCTGTAATTCATCCAAACGTGACGATGGCTGACGTTAAATGCAGTGTTGCCACCTCAGTTTTAGAAAAAGGGGCAGTTGAAGAAACTAAAATGGGCTAGATCGGGCTGACCGGGTATATGGTGGACAGAGGATGGACATGTCATTTCCTTGGGCTAGCTCCATAACGTACCTACATATTAGCTTTATATTGCAAAAAAACAATTGATATATCAACTTATGAAAAAATAGTGTTTTTGATACACATCTTAAACTAGCCGGTTCATGAAAAGAAAGCGCTACAGGAATTCCCTTTTGTAGACCCCACGGGAAAGACCCGGACCGGCGGCGCGGCGTAGAAATGCGGTATGTTGCCATAATCGAACAAATGGTATCAATGGATTAATCCATAAACATCAATATCTATGACACAAATGTGAAAAGGGCTAAATAGCCCTTGCCGGACTAAATCAATAAACAACGAGTTCACCTACAGTAAAAAGTGCTAAATCTAACCCCAAAAGGGTTAAGGAGGCAACACTGGTTAAATGTAAGCACTAGTCAAAGTCTACAGGCTTGTCCATACAATATTATCCCCATGGTCTGGGTTACTCAACTATTTTTTAAGAATAAGGAAAAAAAGACAAGCCTGCTGAGTTTCTTGCCGGATGGCGGATCTTCTCAGTGTGTGGCCGCGTTCCGATCCGGTAGTAGTTTTTAGTATTGTATAGACTCGTCACAAGTGCCTCTTGTAAGGTGAAAAAGGCGAATACCTTTAAAATCCACCAGCCATCCTCAACGCCAAACACAAGTTATGTTTAGTATTAGATCGGCAATATATTCGAAATTTCTATTATAATATATAAGTACTTTTTTGCTCTCTGGTCTGTCTGCTCGTTTGCCTTCCTATATTAAAAAAAGTGGTAAATACCTGTCGTATAACAACTATTAAATAAAACTAGCCACTCGACCAACGAGGCGGTCTGTGGTCGGTTAATAGCCCAGTAATCGCATTACAAACATACACAGGAATTGATAACCTTTTTGAAAGACTAGAAATGCAAATGAGATATATTTGTTTGTTTGATAAGGCGTTGCTAAGTCTCAATTTTAAATTTGGTATTTACAAAAATCCACAGTCTAGACTGCAATACGAGCAGATAAGATTATTTTAATATGTTATCGAAATATTTTAAAGTCTGCTTCGATTTACTGAAAGATTGGGAAAAAAGTAACCAGTGTTTTTCTTTAAATAATTGCAAATTATAGTTTTAATACAAATAAATTTAATTTCTTAACTTGAAAATTATCTTAATATTAACTTGCCGATCTGAATTCGTTCCGCCTGACATTTAAAACTTATAATGCATGGGAAAAAATATATTTTGAATTTTTTCTATTTTTCTAAATCAAAGATTTAAAAAATTTTGAGTTTCATGTAAACTTTCGCTCCTATTAGGTACAAGTGTTTTTAAAGCAGAATTAACCATCTGCTACAAAACTCGACTTCAGACCTTCAAGCAAAGTTTAAAAAAATTAGTTCTACAACCATCGTAAAATTAAACATGCAAGATATGTCAACCGTTGTAGAAAAAATGGGTTAATTATAGATTAGAAAAGAATAAGAAACAATATTTTAAGTCTCATAATAATGAATGAAATCCGACTGCGCTTTTATCATTTACAGTCAAAGGGGTTTGAACCTTTGTGGCTTAGTCAAACGCCGCCATTTTGTGTTTTTTCAAAATAGCGGCGCACGATAATTCCTACAAATATGGATAGGGAATTGTACAAACGAAAGTATTAGGGTCAATATATCCTAAAGCATTGCGTTACAAAGCTATTTACAATAAAATATCGCTGGTGAGTACTTTAATTACCTTCAAGTAGAAGCAATATATTTAGAAACAATTGAACGCCTTTAAGCACAACATAGTTGCCCGTGGCTAGTTACCACTCTAATGACAAAGACCTACCGTCAAGCGATTTAGTGTTTCGTTTCGAAGTTGTTTAGAAACAGTCAGGGGGAGTAATCACTATCCCCTTCCAAATTGGCCAATTAGCCTCCATCATAGACTATATCCCTACTAACCGTCAGATGAGATAGTGGTCAAAGGTAAACTTACAATACAGTCAATGTTCATAACGTCGCGGTAGTCATTTAAAATCGTTAACCAACTTTATCCACTGATTATTTCTCTAAAATGGCAGAAAGATAATGAACTAAGACTATCATGGCTACAAAAATACAACTTTAAATATAATTTTGTTGATTCGGGACTAATCCTTATCATCGTTTTGTTTTGGAAATAGCTCTGTAACGTGACACTTTAGGATAGTATGTTAATCCTAATACTTTTTTGTTTGTACATGTGTACTATCCATATTTGCAGGAATTATTGTGCGCCGCCATTTTGACAAAAACACAAAATGGCGGCCAGGCACTAAGCCAGGCTTCATACAAAAAAGTTCAATCCTCTTTACGGAAATATTTTTGGAAAAATTATATTAATAACTATCAAATTTAAGTTATTGTAAATAGCGTACCTTTTCTGCATCGCTAGGGAAAGCGATCGTATGCTTATTGGGAACCGCAGACCGCTGTTATTCTATAGGCTGAAACATACACTTGGTCCAACATTTAAGACAAACATACCAAGTTGGTATTGGTAGTTATATGAACAACGACCGTTCGCATCAGATGCAAGTATTTCTCTCTATTTTTAGTGTCGCTTTAGTTTCGTCGATTCTAAATCACAAAATTATTAACTTGTTGGTAGTTTAGAATTAAAACCCAGTACTTACTAGAACTAAAATTCTATACAAACATACTCCCATAGAGACGGTTAAAATAATTACACTATCTTAGATTTGCGTCTTATCTTAATTCAAAAAGTTAATATCTTAAATAGTGATCCGTTACGTTCTCAAAACAGTAAAATTTGCATATCATTAATGTATTAGATTCGACTTTTTCCAGAACAGCCTTGTCAAATTCTGAAAACAATTTAATACCAAAATGGTATGCATATCTCAGGATATTTTACTAGTTTAGATAAACCTACCTAATATTATGTTATTAGCTTTTGCGGATAAGTGTTATCAGTTTTTATGCGACGCTATAGTTTTTTTTTTAGAATTGAGACTAATGTCCGATTACACCTAAATATGTTTTAAGCAGTCTACTAAAAATGGTTTATTTAAACAAGAATAAGTAAAACATGTTTTAAGCAGTCTACTAAAAATGGTTTATTTAAACAAGAATAAGTATGTTACGGTTGTATTAATCCGGATGAGTCGTCACTGAGTTTCACCATTTCGACACGGTCACGGTGTTAGTGACGAACATAAGACTAACTGATGGAAAACTCTTTGTAAACAATTGACGTAACCACCATCCGTAGACTGCGTTGAATATTGAAATGGCATGCCCAAACCTATCCATAAATTCTAAGAACTGTCTTGTCCACGTCAGATTTAAAAACATCATCAAAATCGATATATGTGTTTAGGAGCTATGATGCCACACACAGACATGTCTTTATAACACTCTTTTTACTGCACAGCCTATAGATACCAAAGTTATGTAATGCTATTTTAGTAGCCATTTTCCCTGAAGATATATTTCGCTTATAAATAATTTCGCTCGCGTAATAAAGTATTTTTTTAAAAATTGTAGCCTATTTGTTATTCTAAGTATATTCCTGTAAAGATTCGTCTAAATCTGTTATCAGTTTTTGCGTGTTTTGCGTTTTGCATTAATAATATTAGTATTATAAATTAAAACTTAATTTTGTGTTGATAAATTAATTTTATGTGTCGAGCAACAAAAATACTTGAAAATCAATATTTTCAATTTCCTATCCTATTAATATTATAAATGCGAAAGTTTGTAAGTATGGATGTATGGATGTTTGTTACTCTTTCACGCTCGAATGGCTGAACGGATTTGTCTGAAATTTGGAAGACAGATAGATTGTGACCTGGATTAACATATAGGCTATTTTTAATCCCGATCGCACACCGGGTTTCTGTGAAAACGCGGGCGAAGCCGCAGGTAGCAGCTAGTTAAAAATATCGTTGCCTGGGATTGGATATGTGTCCGGTTGGCGATAGGCTTGTCACCTATCACATTGTGGGACTTAATGTCTTTGGCTA
>NJDC01001370.1:242213-264603 GCA_002245475.1 Calephelis virginiensis
TAGTTACAATCTGTACTTATCTTAATGTTTTCGTATTTGGTTTCTAGAATCAACCATTTTTGTGTTTCGAGCAGTTTGTAAAAAGTTGCGCATACCACTCTTTGCCAATTAACCCAAAAAAGGGCAAGAATAATCTTGTTATTAATTACCAAAATAATTGTTAAACTAGGTATACTTACTAGTACGCTTAATTGGGATAATTTAAATGAAATATAAAAAAAATGTTATTGTATACTAGCTAACCCGGCACATTTTTTTCTACCAATTATATCACCTAGTGTGACATAGGTACCTATATTTTACGACCTATTCTCATTCCTACCAAATAAAACTTACGTCTTTTTGAAGTCTTCTAAAATCAACGTTGCCTGGGATTGGATACGGGCCCAGTCGGCGATAGGTTTCCCGCCTAAGTGCGTTTGGCTAATCCTGGACATTGGTTGTACCTCTGCCTAACTTTTCGAGGATCAGAGCATTAAGATACTTTTTTTTATTATAAAACGGGAAACAAAAACCCACTCTTCATCGTTTCTTTTTTGTTATTACTTTGTTACTTCAAATTGCTTGCTCGTCGTGCCTTACAGAGTACTATCAGCAATACTTAACATTTTATTTCACATGTTGAAAGTATTGTGCAATAAAACTAAGTAGGTACATGTTAAGTACTAGTCAAGTATTTTTATCAGTCGGTGTTTCCCGTTCGAGATTAGCATGCGATTTTTTATATTAGCTGTAAGGTCATTGATACTCGTATTTCTTAACAGATAATTTTAAGCGTTGATTTTATTTTAGAATCAATAATAATAAATAATAAATAAATATTTCTGGACAAGTTACACAAATTGAATCTAACCTCAAAGTAAGCAAATGATATGCTTGTATTATGGTTGTTGGACAACGATTCTAATACACAGAAATACTTAAATAGATACCAGAATAAATTTAATAAACATCCAGACCCGGAAATGCAGACATCTAAATGTTCATCTCACAAATGCCTGCCCCCGTCGAGAATCGAACCCGAGCCTCGCGGTTCTTCGGTGTAGTTAGGCGTAAACGCTAGCCACTCGACCAATGTGGCGGACCAATCAATGATTTAATTCTCGTTATGTGTGCGCTATTTTCTTGTTCCCTAAGTGGTGAACGTGGTCCACGTGTGAAAATCTACTAAGATCTGAACCTTATAGACGGTCTTAATGGTGGCAGAAATAGATAAGTAGATGGATCCCTTGAATGCTACAGAGCACTCTATGACAAGTAAAATACATTAATTTCATTTAATATTCACTGAATTTGACGATATGAATGGAACTCTTTAGGATTTTTATTTTGTTCGGTATAGGTCAAGGATCATTCCTGGCACCCCTTTTGTTCAACGACTTCATATGTGGTGGTATTTTCATTTAGTTTACGAATGTATTGATTATAAACATGGACGTGGTAGAGTTCTTAACTAGACCTTCCAGGAGGTTATCTATAACCTTTTAGTGTCAGTGATATCTATGAAACTACCTCAACGCATGAGACATTAATATGTATAGTAATGTCTCATCCTCATAAGTATATTTTAAACCTGAAAAGGCAATAAGTGTTACTCAAAAATGTTTATAAATGTTGCTGGTGGTTGTTACTTTTCTTATTTGTTATGGTTTTTGTTTTGCTGACAATAATATTAGTGGGCACAATGTCAGTGTAAGATATCAGCTGGCAAGCGAGCTTAACAGTTTGCCTGACTGAATGTAACAGTTGCGAGTGGACATCTGTAATATGAAAGATGTCATTCATGTGCTGATTTTTAAAACACACGGCGTTTGTGGAACTCCATCTTATCTCATTCAGAAAATAATTTTTATTGTTTAGTTTAACGTCCTATTAATAAATCTATAAAGAGGAGGGGTTTCACGGAATGCTTTATCAGACATGGATAACAAACATAAAATGCATATAATATTTAAGCCTACCGACTGATTGTAGCTTATCTTATTGATTTTTCCACAATCCAATAAAATAAGGCATAAATTTTAGAAAATCATGTTTTTACCTAAAAATGTATCTGCCTTCGTATAATTGAAATATTCCAGGACAAAATAATGGAAACACACAAACTTTTTAGTCCTTTTTTATTGGTCGCTCTTACTGAATGTATTCTGGCGGTGATGTTATTTTTTATTTATTAAAATCAAAAAATATTTATGAGCTTAAAGAGTCAAATCTAAACACGAAGTATTTTTTTGATGTCGTAGATACATACCAACTAGTAATTGTCACAGTGTTAGTAGCAGTTATACACATCCTTATATATTTGCGAACTGCTTGGCAGGACGCGGTTGTTGATCTATATTCTTCAATTGGTTTTTTTTTTATCAAATTTTAATTTTTCATTTGTTTTGTCCACAGGTAATTTGGACATGTGCCTCGCATCTCGTCTTTCAACGCAAGCAAACCTCGGGAATATGGAGTCCACGCGGGAAGTTATATCCATGGTGGTGGGAAACATATCACTAGTTCAGGTGAGCATCCATTTATCAGTTCACAGTAAATGTAGCGGTCACACAATATCCAACCCTACTACTATAGTTTCAAGACACTCATTTCCAGAAAATGGACACAAAAGATTTATTTATTTTTTTATATAAATTAAATAATTTTTTGTGCCTATTTTCACTGTATTTTATTTCTTTTTTCATTTCACGACTGCCTCGTTGCTCGTGTACGTGTTCGTACCCATACGTACACGTACTCGTACACGCCTAACTCTGACGAATAACGACGAAAATCTGGTTGATTCCCGACGGGGGCAGGCATTTGTGTGTTGAACATTCAGATGTCTTCATTTCTGGGTTTGGGAATTCAGAATCAGAATTCATTTGGTATTTATTCTGATTTCTGGTATTTATTTAATTATTTTTATGTACTATAATCATTGATTAACATCCGCAGAAGCATATAATTTTCGTATTTTGGGGCTGGATTCAAATTATGTAACTTATCCAAGGGATACTTAAAAAAAACTAGACGTAGTTTTTTAAACCACTCACTGACATTAAAACTATGTTTTTCGGCAGGGCAATCACAAAATAAGATTAATTTTATTATGATCGAAATACCTATTCTTTACGTATTTTTTAGCTGTTTTGTGTAGAAACACGTTTATTTGCGCACCACAGGAAAAACACTAAATCAATATCGATTTCTTAAAAGGTCGACACTAAAAACTAAGCAATATTTTTACAAAACCTGTCATGTAAGAACAAAGTTAATGGTCAATTGGCAAAATATTGCAACGACTTAAAAAGCAACGAGTAGTGCTTTATAATCTTACTTTTTTAAAACAAAGTAATTTTGAGAAGCGAACAAACAGGAATCTCCTAATGTAAAGGATAAATGTGGGCTACAAATACCATACGCTGCACATCATTTATCTTATGGCCGACGCCTTATACGTAAGCAAGTCTACCAAGTTCGTGACATTAATTGCTTTGTCGATATATAATTTCATTCCTTTCCTAAATTGGGTAATTTTAATCATTTTTCTAATTTGGACTTTCCAGTCCGTCTAATCGATATTCCTTATATGGTGTATAAACAGTAAAGAAATAACCCCCGTGGTGGTCCGAGTCCGCTGTGTGGAATAGACCATCTACTCTCCTCCCAGGCAGCTTGCAAGAGGCAAGCACGTGTAAAATTTATCATTGCCAACAAGACCGCTAGTGGTAAAGAAGTGTCTTCAAGCCCGTAACCCGAAATATTTAGGCAGTTGTATAACCAGGTTATCCACTACTAGCCGAAGGCACAAAGGCTCACAATGTGTTAGGTGGTTACATAACATAACGAGGCGCATATCCAATCCCGAGCAACGTTATTTCTGGAAAAAAAGATTTCTTTTGGTTGTCCGACCCGGGGATCCAAAACGAGACCTCATAAAGTCAACTCCAACACCGGATCGCCAGACCACAGAGGCGACCCGCTCGGTAAAAATCCACTGCTTTACCTGTTCCCGCCGCCAGTGTCATGTTCCGGTCCGGAGGATAGGGTAAACGTTAGACTAGCGCAATTGGACTAACATCCGGGCCAAAAGACAGCGATGCCCCTATAACATCTATGGTGTCTGTAGGCCACAGTCGTCACTTACCATCAGAGAAACCGTGTGCTTGTTCGCTGATTGTTCACATTAAAAAAAAACATATTTTTTTTTAATAAAAATGTTAAATGTCAATAAATTTAATATTATATATTATTGTTTATATACTTGCCGCCTCGTTGGTCGAGGTGCTAGCGTATACGCCTAACGTCACCAGCAAACCTCGAGGCTCGTGTTCGAATACCGACGAGGGCAGGCATTTCTGTGATGGACATTTTGATGTCTGCATTTCCGGGTCTCTGTTAATTTTTTTTTATTAAATTTATACTGGTATCTATTTAAGTGCTCGTATTTCTATATAATAATATTGTTGGCTAACTCCCATATCACAAGCATAAAATTTGCTTACTTTGGGGGTTAGATTCAATTTGTGTAATTCGTCCAGGGATATTCATTTTTTATTTAAACTTTTGTGCAAATAAGTAGCAGTCAAACTCAAGCGTTTAAAAAAATATTAAATCATAACAGGGCGTAAATATTATATCAAGAGAAAAAAGATAGTTGTTTACTAACTACAGGACAAATTTACAGGATTATTTTACAAAATTTTCAGGATTTTTTCACCAATGTATATTTATGATGAAATGACCTTGCAGGTGCAAGCGATCGTGGCGGCGACGATAGTGGCGATGTTCGCTATCGTCGTCAACACCATCACCGATCGCCAATTCAACGGTAGCTACGTGCTGCTGCTCATCGCCTCTGCCGTCTTTACCGCTACCACCACGTGTTTCGTTTTAGGTAAATTTCTACACCGTAACAATTGTAACTGCATTAAAAGTCGACTGATCTTTCAGAATCCTGAGGCGTTTTAAATAAAATAGATATATTTTAACCGAGCGGCTTAAAAAAGGATTTTGACGTGACAACGTCTTAAATTAGGTTGTAGCTCGGAGTCACTCTTGAAAAAGTGTAACGCCCGCTCACGTCTGTTACGATGAGTCACCGAACGAGAGAGAGAGGCCCGCCGGACCGGCACAATGTTTTAGTAAACAAAATATATTTCTATAGTTAAAATTTGTGCATTTTATATTTTTATTCAATTCCTTGTTCCTATTGTGCAATTTAATAATATTAATATCAATAAATATTCTACCGAGAAAAAGACGTTATCACGTAAAATCTTCGCCCGTAAAACCGACTTTACAACCATTTTTTTTGTCAATTTCACTGATTTTTTTTGTTCCGCGATAACTCGGTCATTTTGGAAGCGACTTCAATGATTCTGTTTTTGGGAAGATAGATCGTGCTTCTGACGTGGTCTTATTAATTTTATCTCAATCTGACTAATGTTTTGTGTGTTAGACTACAGAATCCATACTATAATTTATTTATTTTATTTAATTAGAATACGATTATCATTGCCAATGTCTATCAGTGTGTCTGTTGTTCTTTCACTAGTGAAGACCAGAGTTCAAATACAGGCTATTTTTTTCAAAAATCAACTCCCAAATGTATGTAATAGGGTATGACAGTTGGAATGAAATTCGTAACTGTTCCACGTTAACGAATTCGCTACGAAAGCAGTTAATATTATTATCTATTATAAGAGTATATATACTAAGGTGTATTAATGAATGACTTCTTGTCCGCTTTTATGTACTGTAACAAAAAAATAATTGTAACAACTGCTGTGACTACTCACAATGATTGGATATTTTGTTTAACATGGGGGATTTTAATTGCTATTTTAATTTGGGGTAATTTTAATTGGTTTTCCAATTTAGAGTTCTGTAATCCGCTTTTATGTGGAAAATCACAGTTGTTAGTTAAGATAAATATTAACTTGGCTATTGAATAAGCAGGTTTTGTTTATTTTAACAGTAAGCCTTTTTCAACAAATTGAAAGTTAACAAATTTACAAACGCAAGAAGAATAACATCCCAGCCCCAACGCACCAAACTAACCACAGCCACACAACCAGATACCTATTCTGACCTAGATGGCTATGGCGTTATTGTATTTATTACTATCAAGAAATTTGTTTGTTTGACTTTCCGTTATGTTAAAAACGGTAAAACATAACGTAAAAAACTGTTATCGCCGGTTCAAAATATCGTTTTATATATCTGTATATATTTATATTTATCTGTATATATTTATATTCTGTATATATTGACATTTAAAGTACCAGTCAAATTTTGAGAAACGATTGGGCATAGATACCTTAACACTTTCGGTCTATGAAGTATTTAAAAATAAAAAAAAACAATTTATAATATTAATCCAACGCAAAATACAAGATGCATGGTTATAACGTAAACAAAGTATAAAACTGGTTCCCATCAACCACAGTTGCATTCGCAGGTTGGTGACGTAGTGACTCGTACTTGGTACGCTATGCATGACAACAAGTAAAGTATTTTTGCGGACTCTTTTTAATGAATGTTTATAAAAGTAAATATTACAATTTGGCAAAATTTTAATTTTTTATCATATATTTCAAATTTTTAAAAAAATATACGTAGTGAAACAACGTAAGTGTTTTCATATATAAAAAAAAACTCAAAATTGAGTTTTAAAAAGTGCCAATTCTGGAAACGATTCAATATACTTATAAATATCTTTACTTTATGAAATGAATGAAATGAAATTTATTTATTTGCGGAATATGTGTGTTTAAATGTTGTTACAGAATACTTATTCATACCAACATATTCTACCACATTGTGGTGTGCAAATCTAACTTAATTAAATATATTGTATTTTTTATTTTTGTTATTTATATATTCTAACATATAAATTCGTTCAACGAGGTTAGCACTTATTAATTTAAGCAAACATTTTAACGATCGAGTTTTACCCTATATACCATACACTACCATTTATTGAAAGATATACGTAGAACTTATAACAATAATGGAAAGATTTTGTCTTGAGCCTCAAAAACTACTTGGACGTTGAAACGAAGGAGATAAACCTCTATATAGTAATACTCACATATTTTTTTCATGTCTTACAGATTTCGTTATGGTGATGGTTATCTTTGGGTCACAGAAGTTCAAAGTGAATCCAGATAACGTTGCAACACCCTTGGCTGCCTCCATTGGAGACATCGTCAGTAACTCGGTCCTCGCTGTAACTGCCAATTACATGTTTCAACAGATACGTGAGTATTTTCTTCATAGATAAAATAAGCCATAATAAGTGCGTTGCCTAGTTACCTTTAATATTGTCGGGGTAGCGTTTGCTAGCCGGCCCCAGTAGCGTACTGGTTGTTCGGTCTAAATTTAAATTAGATGTGACATAAATAATAAATAGTTTATATAGATTTCGCCCGGGCATTTTCGCCCCAGTCAGACCCTGAGCTGCCCGATGTAAGGTCTGCAACAAAATGTGTTAGCTACCAAAGTGACACAGGTTCCTTAAAGTTTATTGTCCTTTTTAAAAACCCTGAGATCAACTCAGCAAACCGTGGGAAGTTGTTGCAAACTTAATTAAACCCTTACTATAAAAATTCGCTAGTGTCTACAAATTATTTGTATTAAAACTTGAACAGCGCCTCTACTGGTAACTGAGAGTACTAAATTCAAGCGTGTATGGGCGCTAAAGATATCTTAAAATCATCAAACATAATCTATAGCAATCATGAATTGATATTAATAACGCCATATTTCCGCTCGATCCATCATCCATCAGTCTGTCAAGCACCTATGCCTTTTTAACACGCTTTTATTAAATTTGTTAGTATCTACGTAACAAAATCTTAGAAAGTGTTTTTCACCCTCTTTGGTCTGGTCGAATTAAAGTCACACACTTATCAACGGCCTAGGACAAAACAGTAATTTTTAAAAATGACAGGTTATGATCAGAATCTACAGCATCCCAAAGTTAATTAACAAACATTCACTCCAAAGTTAATTAACAAACATGTTTTTTATCGTATAAAAAGCGTTTCGAAATGCGAAATTCTGAATATTATGTTAGTGACCGATAATTGTTAAAATAAAATATATTAACATACTCCCAGCGGTATGAAACATTTTTTTCTAAATGATTCCATTTTTTTAACTTAAATTTTTTTCCTACTTCTTAAAAGCGATTGTTTTAGTTTGGTTATTAAATTGTTGGGTATTTTTTTATATTTAGTTCAGATGGCTAGCGTGTTTTTTAGTTTTTTAAGTTATTTATGTATAACTATGAATCTTTCTGTCTCTCGGTCAGGGCGTCACGTTTGAACGGGTGTAACAATTTCGATAATTATTTTTCTGTTTCGTTAGTTCCTGTCAGTTTACTTTCGTATGAAGAAAAAACAATATTCTTAGTTAGAATAGGACACCGTGTGCCGATACACGTCAAGTACTAAATTATATTTATAGAAGAGATTGCCATTTCTAATTCATTATTCATAGTTAGGATTCTATCAGATCAGCTAGTTTCAATATAAAATAGTCTGATATCTGATGATTCCTAAAATAAACCGGTATTAAATATACATTTAAATGGGTATTTTAAAGATAATAACGGTTGTATGTCTCAATAAAAACTGAGCGAACAAAACCAGTATACATTTGAAGTTGTATTTACAATAGGTTATTAAAATCATGTTAATCGTAATGTTTCCTGCATTGGTGGATTTTGAAATATACAACCGTGTTTTACCCCGTGTTAGTCCGGGCTCCTTTTCAGAATAAACCATCTGCCTTCCTGCCTGGCAGCTCGTAAAAGGCCGTCACTAAAACCGTGACATCCGACTAGGTGGTAGAGTTTGGCAGCGACTCGCCCGGATTGGTACCACCGCCTTACCTATTCCTGCCGCCATAACGTCATGACGTGTTCCGGTTCGGAGGGTAAGGTAGCCGGTAAACTTACTTTTGCTCGAGGCCTAACATCCCGGCCTCAGGTTGGCTACGCACCATTACCACCTTTGGTGTCTCTAGGTGGCGTGAATTTCTTACCATCAGGAAATCCGTCTGCTTGTTTGCCTTCCTATAACATAAAAAAAAACTATTGTACGCTAACGTGAGCGCTCAGTGATTTTATTTATACATACTCGTATATGTATATAAATCAGTTAATTACTTTCCGAAAGTCCTATGCTCGAGAAAAGAATAGCTAGTTTATATTTTTATTTCATCTTTTCAGGAACATCATTGTGGCAGCCAATAGCATTGTTGAGTGTATACTACTGTTTGTTACCTCTGTGGGTGTTCATTGTATGGAAAAATAAATACACGAAGCAGGTGCTGACGTCTGGCTGGACGCCTGTCATTTCCGCGCTATTTATTAGTGGGTATGTTCATTTTTTATAGTAAAGAGTATAATGAACATTCATCTCACATGTTGTAAGAACGAAACGAAACGAACGAAGACGGAATCATGATATGACTCATAATATAATACTAGCCAATAAACGTGGCTGTTCAAAGTTCCCTCGCAAGATGACTTTTCAAGAAAAAATAGCAAACTTGGATTGTGTTACAAAAATCTTAAGAGACAATGTTTTACGGTAGCTTGTCTGTTAAAAACACATGTCTATTTGAATATCGTAATTCTTTAGAAGACAACCCAACGTAGCTTTTTTGATTTACGACTTTCTGAAAGTTAGATCATATAAAATATTTGACATAACTGAGTTTTCATTTAACTAGCTTTGTGTGTAGGTTGGACGCCACGCCGTAAACTGGCTACATTAGTAACAAATGCCTAAGCGCCTTAAAACTAATATGTACTGGTTAAAAAGGCTAAGTACAAGAGTAAGAGTGAGAAAGCAGACCCTGTGTCACAATCGGGATAAGATGATGATGGTGTTGCTTTAACGTTGAACATAAAGTTACCAATTCACGACTTAACACAACTTGAACAAAAGTTATGTCACGTACCTACATAATATAATGCTCTGTCTGTTTTAGTTGTCTCGCAAAGATCACCTCCCACAGTAAAACCGCCATTTTTGCATTTTGATTTTGTGTATTTTCTCGCGTATTTTTATATCTATTCAGTTTATAATAAGGACAAGACAAAAAAAACAACGGTAAACATTATAATAATGATATGAAAATTGAATCATGAATTATGAATAATAGTTTACCAAACTTAATTTTTTTTAGGATTGGCGGTATTGTCTTGGATACAGCGGTGGACCATTACCCTGGATATGAAGTATTCCAGCCCATTGTCAATGGTATTGGTGGCAACTTAGTATGCGTCCAGTCGTCACGAATGGCTACATACCTACATCAAACTGCTATACCTGGTGTCCTACCAGAGAATACAAAACTCGTTGAGTGGCCTTGGAAAACGCTATTCTATGGAAGTAAGTTCTTATATTCATATATTGGAGATCTTATTACCTATGTATGCTATTTATAAAACAAGGAATTTCCTGCCGGTAAAAATATTTTATTTAAAAAACTTGGAATATAAGTACCAATAATTAACTAAGCGAAGCGAAAACCATGATTCGAACTAAACATTTTGAATAAAATTTTTATGACGTAATATTATACGTAGGAACATAATTAATCAATACAAAATAAAAAATAATTTCTTAAGTAAAAATACAGATACTAAGAAATATGCGCCACGTTAAGGAATATAAATTAGTATCCAATACAATTTGCCTTGTTATTGTTGAGGCTGACTTGCTCTCATTGGAAATTAAACTAGAGAAAATAAAATACATAGGTGATAATCAGTAATTTCTATGAATCCAAAGTGATAATCAAGAATTTAGTGCGTCTTTCTTATTTTATGGAAAGTAAACATTAAAAAACACTTAACATTGCAAAGTAAATCAGAAAACGAATTGGTAAAAAATAAACGTTAAAAGCCAAAGTTTTTGATGGTGTAATGCTATCTTGATACTATATTGCAGCTCTTTCGTAAGGAATTCAACTATTCTACCATCCAAACTGGAGAACGACAATGACATAAATGTTTTATTAATTGTATAGAATTTGATTGTGTTAAGATGAATTTTGGTGTACAGTTTTATTAAGTCACAAATGTAATTTGCATGCCAATTAATTGGTATAGTAGGAGTACTGTAAAGACTTCAAATGTATACCCTGCTAAAAGCAAATAAAGATGATTGACTAATATGTTAGTAATAATATAATATTTCCCTGTTGCAGCTAGAGCAGCTAAAGTCGCCAGGATGTTACTAGTGCTAGCACTGTTTGGGCAGATTATATTCATGACGGTTGCTGACTTTGTTTACCAAGGATTCGTTTCACTGCAATTTGCGTTTGGTATTACATACTTGATATGTTCATTAGTTCAAGTAAGTTGTTTGTTTTAAATTATTCAATTAAAACCATCTTCTTTTTTAGTTTTAAAGGCTTTAAAGCTGACACGAGTTATATTAAAACATACATGCTGATTTAAAATATTTTTATTGCTTCAATATAAACTTAAAAAAATGTTTTCAAATATTTAAATATTTTATAGATACTACTTTTTTTATTTTCTTACATAACTCAGGATCTGATTCAATTAATGTTTTACATGTTTTTGAATATTTAATTTGCATTACTTAAAATATGGATATTTTTTAATTCATAAAAGGTGTCAGCTAATTGTCTGTTTAATCTTTACAGGTAATGGTACTACTTTATTTGTCGTACATTCTTATTCATTTCATGTGGAAGAAAAAGAAAGATCCTGACAATGCAGCTATTCCTTACCTTACAGCTTTGGGAGATTTATTAGGTTCCGTATTCTTAGGATTAGCATTCTTCATATTGGCACTATTCGGTAGAGAATATGGCAACAACGTTCCTGGATAAATAGCTTAATTTCTAAACATTGAGGTACAAAGTTCACTAGAATTTTATTATGCTATGAATATGTAACTGCTGTCATTTTGTAGGCAGACATAGATTAGATCAATTGTAAATTTTCAACGGTCAATATCATCGAAGTATTTTTCAAGTTACATCTAGATACGACTAAAACCTATTATCAAATAGAAGTTTAACACTTAATTATCCAATACTTAAAGTCTATGTCAAAATATTAAGGCCTGTAGGAATTATTTATTCATTAGCTGATTACCAATACAGTATTGTAAAGTATACCCATAATGTAGTATTGGAATAATGTCGTGCCAATAAATGTGAATGATTAAAAATGATATAAAATAGATAAAATTTCTCAGGATGATATTATGGATGTGAAAGGTAATAAAAACCTAAGAAGCTAAGGAATCTACTCTAAAAACGGTGAGCTTCAACTGTGATATGCTTTCAACATGTGATTTAATTCAATTACAATTATGTCGCGATTGGGCGGACAATAAATTAATGGTCGAAGGGTATAAGTGTGACGAGTGTTTATCAAAATTTAATCAATTACTGGCCTTAAATTTTTTCCCACCATTTTAGTGAATATAACATAATGATAAATTAATAATTTGTTAAGAAGGTGTGTACAGACATTTCCTACTAAATTGTGAAAGGACAGGTAACGAAAATAATTAATTGTGAATATTTTTAATAATAATTTGAAATTTAACACATTTTCATGCAATACTGAATCTGTACACACGTTTATAAGTGACATTTTATCAAGACTAAGATTATGTTCTGTGTAAATACATTTATGTAACTTAAAGCAACATTTGGCAAGTATACTTGATGTTTCTTTTGCATTTTTACTAATATATTGATGTACTTGAGAAATTGTATGGTTGCGTTAGACAATTAGCTCTACTAATAATAGTTTAGATAAATGAGTACAATAAAGCAATTTATAGGATTAAGGTAACCATATAATTTATAACGAAACATTTAAATTATTTTTAATATAATTATGAACTATAGGTTATTTTAAATTTTGTGACTATGGAATGTTATTAGTAGATGTTTGGACCCATACATTTGAAACTACCTCCGATATAAAGATGCAGATCATAATTTTATGACAATATTATCAAAATTATAAAGTATTTTAAACGAAAACGATATATTAAATGTTTAATAATCAGCTACGTAACTTAACAAATCGTGGTCCTCCGGAGCTGAAAGAAACGGTATAATTGTTGTTAATTTTGTTTTTTTATTTATTTAATTTTAAGCCTGCGTTATACCAAATACCATATTAGTAATTATTTATTAGTCTGTGGTTATACGTATCGTAGGCTTATGCCAATTCCATTTATTTGATTCCAATTTGCTAGCAATTATACCAATTTTTTCACTATCTTGTTCAATTAGCTTTATTTGCTTTTTACATTAGAAGTTTACTGAGGAGATTTGCAGGATTATTTTGCATTTCTGTTCTAAACGAGCTTTTATACTATACTGTTAATTTTTTAGCTAAATATTTCATTTGTTCAAAATATTCTGTTTCACTACAATCAAATAATTTTAGATACATTCATCGTTAACTTAAACAGTACACAATTTTAGATTAATTTTTATATGCAATTTTTATACGAATTAGCATTGCAAATTAGACTCTGTATCGTTTGTTTGTTACAAATACGTCACAAACCAAAAGTGACCATAATTGGTAGTCTTAAGGTGTATTTTTGAATGAATGATGTGATAATATTTGAGATTTATGTATATAGGAGATTGTTATATAGTTTGTAGGCAAATGGACAGCTGCTCATAAATTTCTGCATATTGCATTTGTTACAAATAATTGTGACAAACGACTATGGCAATTAACTTAGTAAAACTATTTGCTAAGTTAATTGCCATAGTCGTTTGTCAACGTACAATACTTACTTATCAACATTCTTGTCAACATAGTTTAACTGTTCCTTAAAGACCGTAAGTATAACAAGGTAGGAGTCAGCTGTGTATATACATAAGTATTCTAATAACCATTTTTATCTTGGATTAATTTCAGCATTAAATAATATAAAAGATATCCATCTTGAGGCAGTATAGTCGCCATTGTTTGTATCAATTTCATTCAATGTATAATTATTATGACTAACGTTTTATTTATTCATGTATAACTCCTCCGACTTTACTATTTTTCCTTGTGACCACTTTTTCCTTTTACAAAATATTAAAAACGGAAAACTGAGCTCGAGAAACATATTAATTCTATGACTTTTAGTTTATACAACCCTGCCTGTCAGGCGATAATAGTTTATTAATCTTACTTATTCCGATATTAAATACGTGTCTTAACTAATTAGAATATATTGGCAAGTTCAAGCAACTTGATGTCGGTTTTCTATTTTTTTATTCATCTTGCAATGGCGACTGCAATTTTTTCATAATTAAAATGTCTAAATTTGGTAGCCAAATAATCCATAATACTGTTTTTGCGTTCTATATATTGCTTTTAACTTACTTGAGTGCAATTAAGGAAGAAGGCAATAAGTTAATTTTTTTTAGAATTTGGGAAAATTATTTCACACAGTTCAAAAGCAAACTTGCTCAGTAGGCTTAATACCCTGGTGTCTATAAGCCATGGATATACCATCAGGAGATCCGTGTGTTTATTCTCAGATTTATTGAAGTTAATTTTTGATGTAAGATCAGACTAGACACATCAGTCATTGTTACTGGATCTATTCGTTTTCACACTTTTACCTATCGAGTGAGATCTTAATAAGGAACTGTAAAAACTTTTTGAATTAAAATTGGGCTTAATTTTTTTTCAATCTGTCTCACTTTTAAAGTGATATTTGCAATAACTATATTTTTTAATTTCAATTAATTAATGCGTGCTATGATATTATTTTTATATGTTTTATACTACGACTTTAATGAAATAAAAAACTTGACTTATTAATTATAAGTGGCTAGCATGAAAGTTTAGTATGATCGAAGTTAAGTCGATCATTCTCGATTGGTTATTGGCAAAAATGTATGCTACAATTTCGACCTCACATTAATAGTAATGGACCTTAATCGTAATCAAAACATTGATCAAGGTAAATCCCTTTTAATATTTCCACACATTTTTGTTGAAACTTCAATCCAAATTTAAGGTCTACAAAGATTTAAGTACAACATGTTAACAATTTCAGTCCTAGCTCTCAACAAAAATGTGTATGGAAGTCGTTGGTCGCGTATAACTAATTTTTATTGTAGTAGTACAGGCATTTGCATACATTTTTTCTAGAGTTCGTTCGAGAATCGATATCGATTGTTAATGACGTTACTGAATAATTTTAAACATACCATGGATAAAATGTAAGGTCCCATAGTGTTATGGTAAGACGATTATTCCTGTTTTGTGATGTCCAATGTAAATGCATTTTTTATTTAAATAAAACTGCGGATAAATATTTTTTCTTTTATATTTTCCTCCACTTAATGGTCCTAGAGCGTTGTCAACACACACAAAAATCTTATTACGAAATTTTCTATTTCTGTGTGAGATTTAAGGAATAGATAAATTGTTAAGGGCTCGTCAAATTTTCATTGAATTGAAAAGAATGGAAGAAAACTGTAAAATCTGAACTAAAAAAATATTGTTGCTTACACGGAAACATGTAAATAACTTATTCAAACATACTACACGGACTTCATGCTTCGTCACGAAGTAAGAAGGTAGTAAGCAAGCAGACGAATTTCCTAATGACAAGTATACTAAACAAAGGTAATGTTGCGTTGCCAACCGAGTTTCGAATTTTAAGCTTCATCAATGAGCAAGTTTATCAGAATAACAAAGAACAATATTAAGAAAAAAACGTAAATCAGTAACGGGCAAAGTCGTTAGTGGTAGCTAGTATAGGTAAGGAAGTAATGGTATAATTTTATGTACCCGGTTAAAAACGGCTGATGAGCGTTACTTAAGACCCTCCGGCGGTAACTGTCTTGTGCTGCTCTATATCGAAGCTTTGCCTGCTTCTATATATTCGACCCCTGGAAAGTCCGTGATGGGACAAAATCAAAACAAAAAAAAACGTTTGTTTCCCTTGGCACTACTGCATGGCACTACCGGTAGTGTCATGGGTATTTTTTCTTCCCCGTGACACTACCAGTAGTACCACGGGTAAATTTGTATTTCCCGTGACACCACTCATCGGCCAGTAGTGTCACAGGAATTTAATTCCCCATGGCTCTATCGAGCTTTTTAATCTGTTTTTTGCCAAAAACTACGAAATAGACGGATAGGTACCTACAGCAGTCAATCTACAAATTAAGCGCATTCGGTCTACGCACACATAGACATCGACTAAATTAAAAATAATTAATTAATCCTGCTTTCATGCTTATTCTGAAATACCCTTTTTTTAAGTATGGAAATCTTCACGAATACCACCACTTTTGGGGGAGTGGCGGGTTATGTCGGACTTCTTATGTCCGACCAAAACCACACGGTGTCCTCCCCTTCGCCAGGTACTGGGGCTGTAGGGACGCTTTCACACACTTCCACTGCCCCGTTAGGGCTGGATCTCGCGATCCCCATTAGGCAGTCCCACTCTACAACATGCGGCCCATGAAGTGGTGCACGGAGCCACTGCGTGAACCATTTCGGGATCCCAGTTGCGACAGGTACTCCCGTATCTGCCGCAACCCCATCATGACTGGGTTGGCAAGATGGAATGCCCATCCTCCTCTTCCATGGGCTCACTTCCGCCAACCCACGCAGGCCAAACTATCCACCGCGTTTGCCCGCTCCTCGTGTCCCCTCTGGCCGTAGAGGGGTATTGAGGAGCAGCTGTCCTATTTCAATAGAATTCGCCGGGGCCCTGGCTGACCCTGATTACTCAGCTCGGAAGGAAGGCTTGGACCCTTGGGGGGTTTTTTGACATACTTTCTCAACTTGTTTTATCCCAGCTTAAAGGTCATGATCATGATCTACCTTTTCAAAAAAGAACCATCAAAATCGATTCCTTAGTGTCTGAGTAATATTGTAACAAAGTAGTTAGTCGACGTGATACCCTTTTTCTTTGTAGTCAGTTAAAAACTGAGTTAAATTCTGATATTTACCAACAACGGCGGATCGTTACGTTTTGCCGCTAGGGAACGCCTTAACCCGCTTTGCAGTACGCATTTTTCGGGCCAGAATTGCCATTGACCAGTGGACTTTCAGTGATCGTGATGAGCATATTTCTGGCTAATGACCCCCTAATAATATTTTTTTATTATTATTTTATTACTTTATTTTTTATTGGAATTAAAAAAATATTTTCTAATTTAAATTTCAAACAGATGTATAAGCGTCTTCTTCAGTTTTTAAACTATTATTTTAAGTATAAAGTAAAGTATCTTCACGCCTTTATCCCCAAGAGGTAGGCAGAGGCACAACCAGGGCACCCACTATTATACACAAACTATTATTTGTTTTGATAATAACATTACTTTCTTTATTGCTTTAGCAGTGTCACTGGTAATGTAGTAATCCAGGGGTAATTTTAATGTACGAGTCTCATCAGCCAATAAAAATAGTAGTGCTATGGGATATAAAAAATACCCGTGACACTACCAGTAGTGCCATGCAGTAGGTGCCAAGGGAAACAAACGAAAAAAATGTATTCACGTTGTGATTTTTTTAATGATAATGGAAGGCAAACAAGCAGACGGATTTCCTGATGGTAAGAAATTCTCGCCGCCTAGAGACAACAAAAGTGCTAATGGTGCGTTGCCAACCTAAGGCCAGGATGTTAGGGCTTGAGCAAAAGTAAGTTTACCAGCTACCTTACCCTCCGAACCGGAACACGTCAACGGCAAGCCTTGGACGTTAGGGTGGCAGGAATAGGTAAGGCGGTGGTACCGACACGGGCGAGTCGCTGCGAAACTCTACCACCTAGTAGGATGTCACGGTGTTAGTGACGGTAAGCCTATGCTCGCCTTTTACAAGCTGCCTGGCAGGAAGGAAGCAGACGGTCTATTCTGCACAGGAGCTCTGACCAACACGGGGAATTTGTTAATTAATTTGATAATTCTTTACGAATTGGTGACCATTTTGATGAAACCGAAGGTTTTGCTTGTGCAATTGCAGACGAGGTTGTCAAGACGAATAACTGTTGCAAATACATAATGAGGGATGGCACGAATGACATATGTCGAGCGTGCCATCGTCCTGGTCCTACTCGACATATTATTTCCGGTTGTTCTCTTCATGCCAACGGTGAGTACTTGCACAGGCATAATCAAGTAGCCAAGATTATACACCAGCAACTTGCTCTTCGATATGGACTTGTCGGTTTTGAAGTGCCTTACTATAAGTATAAACCGGAGCCAGGTCTTGAAAATATACATGTAGCTCTCAATAGCTCTCTCTAGCTCAAATAGCTCTACTGGGACCGGTCTGTCATCACGGACAGGACTATTGTCGCCAATAAGCCTGACATCGTGCTGGTAGATCAGTTGGAGCATCGGGTTTTTCTTGCTGCTATCACTGTTCCAAGTGAACTTAACCTCGTAAAAGCTGAGAAGGAACAAAATATTAAAATACATAGACTTGGCTCATGAGGTGACCGACATATGGGATGTTGACTCAACAACAACTGTCCCGATAGTCGTTAGTAAACAGTCTTACAGCGAAGAGTCTCGACCAACACCTTAAGAGACTCGCTCTGCAACCCTGGGTCAAGAGCCGGATTTAGAAGGCAGCAATTTTGGGGACGGCCCGTATTGTGCAGAGATTTCTCAGTCTCCCTGAACACCGACGGTTTAGATTTTCATTTTTATTTTCAATGATAACAGTGCCCAAAGTATTAGAGTTATCGTAAATTTGTAAAAAGCTTTTGATACGCCAATTAAGTAGCCATATATTGTCTTACCAGTGTTTCCGGTAAGTTTCATATTTCCGGTTTTATTAAAGGATTTCCAAAACTTTACTAAAGGATCATTTTGTATACCGGGTTGGGTAAAATGATCCTTGGGGTAGAGTTAAAATGATCCCGGGATCATTTAGCCCCCGGAGTAAAAAAAAAAGTAAAAAGTAATGATTTCAATTAGTTTTATTAATTTTTAGATATACAATTTACATTGTGGCCAAGTGCCACATATTTATCTATTACAAACGCCTATAATTTGGCTGATGTTTTGAAATTTCACGATCAGATCAATCGGATATTATCCGAGGGTGGTGTCAAGAGTCTCCGAAACCGGCGTGTTTGTATGAAAAGGGTTATGAATGTGAAGGAAGCAAGACAGGTTTGTCAGGATCGTGAGGTCTGGCACTCGATACTCTCTGCTTACCCCGAAAGGGACTTGGCGTGAAGATATGTATGTATGTATGTATGTATATTTTGAGATCAATATCAAACAAAGTAAATCTAATGACGAATTTGAGGCTATAATAGATCTCTTGGGGGTTTGTAGAATTTGTGAGCATTATTAGGTGTTCCTGAATCTGATTAGATTCATGCAGGGATAATGTTGGTGTTTCATCCAATTTTACAATTTGTATGGAAGATGTCTGGCAATCATAGGGAAGTAATGTATCTATCGTATCGTATTGATATGATATTTATTCCTGATGTAGTTACTAGAGGAGTAGGAATAGCAATTGGTTGAACAAGCTGGACGGGTGCATTATCCAAAATAGTTTGTAGCGTAATCGAGTTTTCAACCTGAACATCCGCTTCCATATCAGTTTTCTGTAGTATTCTGCAGCCTCATAGTCCACATCAGTGAAAATATCCTGATTCAAAGGGTAAATGCCACATTTTGAAAATGCTTTAATTGCGTTTAATGCCACTGCTACCCTAAAGTAATCTGCAAAAATTTTCGTTATTCATGTTATTAGTTTTTCGAAAACTCAGGGATTTACATAAGGGGTAATATTATTCCTGGGATCATTTTGTACTTACTAAAGGGGATAATTTGACCCCAAAAGCGAAATTTTAAAAACTTGTAGAAAAATAACCTAAAGTTATTATCCTAGCGAAATCAAACCACGCTTAAACTAAAGTTAATTGTCAATAAAAAATCGAGAGAAAATCATCTATCCAGCAACATGCAACACAATTTCAACAATACAACATTAATTTTACACTTACCCTACGGTAAGTGTGTTGAATCTACATTCAACACACCAAATTCCTTTTTTTTGTCATAAATCGCCGCAAGTTGTTCAAACCGCTATGACACTTCACTGGAGTGCTGTGCGCGGTGCGGGGAACATGTTAGCATATCGATTTAGTAGATGTCACTAGTAGTTTACTCAAATCGAAGGGGTCGAGGGATCGTTTAGGACAACTTTCCCCTACGTATAAACTTAGAAAATAAGAAGTAATGTGAATAAATGATAATGATATCATAAAGTGAGTTTAACCCCAAAGTAAGCAAATTATTTGCTTACATTACGGGTGTTAGTCAATAATGCTAGTACATTATATTACATACACCTTGTGTTGGTCCGGGTCCTCTATGTAGAATAGACCATCTACCGTCCTGCCTGGCAGCTCGTAAGGGGTGAGCAAAGAAGAAACGGGTCAGTACTATCAAGACCTCTGGTGACAGAGTGCTGTGTCGCAACTTGCCCGAGTAGGGATCTACCGCCTTACCTATTCATGTCACCATAATGATAAAGTAGTATCTTCACGCCTATATCCACGAAGAAGTAGGCAGGATCACAACCAGGGCCCCAACTACTAGCCAAAGACACTAAGTCCCACAATGTGATAGGTGGCAAGCCTATCGCCATATCCGATCTCGAGCAATCATTTTTTATTAGAAAACTAGAAAAACCAAATTTTATTTTCGTTGAACGATGGGACCTCTGTACTCAAGTGCAACACCTGGACCGTTAGACCACAGAGGCGATAGTGACAATGTCATGTTCCTTACCGAAGGGTAGGGTAGCTGGAAGACAATGACCTAACACCACTCCCCATGGGACAGCGTCACACCTACAACATCTGTAGTGTCTATGGAATGTAACATAGAATTACTAAAATAGATACTTGAAAAAAATTGATGTACCTACACCCAGATCCGGAAATACAGACATCTAGATGTTCATCACTAAAACGCCGTTAGGAATCGAACCCAAGTCTCGCTGTTGGCTAACTCGACACGTTAGGCATGTAAGTTAGCCCTTTCACCAACGAGGCGGTCAAATAAGATTGTTATAAGAACTCAAATGAGTTATTTTTTCATGACAGATTATTTTAAAAAAATAAAAAAAACTTTCTAGACATGAAATTACACGAAATTCATTTTTCAAAGACCATCAATCACAGCCATCAATCACATCACTGTAAATTGGGGATATCGATAATTTTTTATGTATTTTTTTTAAACTAAATTAGTGTAAATTCTTGTGTAGACGATGCAATGTTATAACAGCTATAAAAAGCTATCATAGCAGGTAAGCGTTGATTAAATACCCTAGTCCATACTAATATTATCTTTGACATGATGATGTCTTTCTTTTTGGGTGGAGATAGAGGCTGAAGAGTCAAGGCTATTTTCTTTTCGGATATCTACCCGGTTGCCCGAATCAATACTACATCATCTGACATAAGTAGAGGTTTCAGAAATAGCTGTTGCTGAGTTCCACGCGTGGACTTGACCCTACTTCGTGATTCGTGACGTTCTCTTTGCGTTATTTTTTTTGTTGTATTTTTCTGCTCACCTCTTAACACCGGTGTTGAAAAATACACAACCATAAAGTGAGAACAGGGGCCGTAAGAAGCAGGTGCAGAGTAAGCCCTACTTTGCTAATTCCGTGAAACTCGTACACCTGTTGACGGTCGACGTGGACCGTACCGTACAAATGATACGTACGGTGTACGGTACGGTTGATTTCCTAAGTGCCTTGATTTCGAGGCGAAACGTACGTCGAGTGCCAGTTGGTATACTTTGAGTTCTTGGACAAGGTTGGCGAAGTAAGTGACAAGTTGGATTGTTTCCCGAGCTCGTACTATATTCGTGGTCTGATAGCGGTTGGCCTTGACTTCCCGTCGCAACAGTTCCAGGAGTTCCGCGATACTCCTATACCGCCTCGTTGGCTAGCGAACATGCCTAAATGCGAGGCAGACATTTGTGTGTTGAACAGTTTGTATGCATTTCCGGGTCTGGGTGTTTATTAAGTTTATTCTGATATCAATTTAAGTATTTGAATGTATTATTATCGTTGACTAGCACCCTTAACACAAGCATGAAATTTGCTTACTTTGGGCTTAGATTCAATTTGTGTAAATTGTCCAGGGATACTGATTAACTTATTATATTAGCAAAATAGAGGCTAATTCTACATCTGTTATAATAGATTTCCGTAGAGTAAAGCTTAATCAAAGCAAATAACCATAACTTCACGCTAAGTCCCTTACGCGACAGGCAGAGAGTATCTAGTGACAAACCTCACGATTCTGGCTTCCTCCACATTGATTACACTTTTCATACAAACACGCTGGTTTCGGAGACACTTGAC
>NJDC01001370.1:264713-279826 GCA_002245475.1 Calephelis virginiensis
TAGGGTCACGTGATATAGTTGCCTACGGCAGGCTTGACGCGGCAGAATTTGAAATATGACGGATGTGTCGTTTTGTCCGTATATGTCATTTTGTACGTACTTCCCCTATAGCGTTTACGGCAAATACAAGTGACTTGACAATAATATCGAAAATTTATTGGTAAAAAATTTGTTACTTAATTCCGTCTGCCTATGTGTGACAAAGGATTTATAAAGGCAAAGTCTGATAATATTTCTGATGTTGATATATTTTTGATAACATTTTTTTGACAAATGATGTTCGGTTCGAATCTGCTGAAGTTTGAGGTGCCAAGGCATCAAAAATAATGTCAATAGAAATATTTAAATATTTATTTTTTATATGTGTTCAATAAAAATATTTATTTCACAAATTGTAGAGTATCGTGTGAGAGTTGCGGCGACAAAGCTATAGGTTATGTTCAACTTTGTCGTAAAAATAATATATGTATCCTGAAAGGACGGGTTTGTCCAGAACATCGAATTCGAAGCAAAGTTTATTCAGTTATTTTAATTATTAGTGAAAAGTCAAGAAAAATTCAAGATGTTCAATGCCATGACTGTGCAGCTTTAACAGGTAATTTATACTCCTATTCAATTGTATTTTTTTGATGTTCTAAGCAATAATCACCTTTTCTATTGTGTGAACAGGTGGTTGTAAACATGCATTAGCATTACACACAGAAATGAAGATCCAACACCAACAGAAGTCTGAAGTAGCTTGCTATCTTATAATCGTTGTAACGCCTTGTTTTTTACGATTAAGTTGACAATCAAACTTGTGTGGTATCACATCATTTTTAATCTTTGATTTACCTCCCATTGTTGTTTAGTAAATATAATTTTCCATATCATCTTTTAACTAGAAAAAACATAAATCATAATAATTATTTGAATATCATTATAACGACGGAAAAATCATTATAATATGAAATTCATTCATTTTAATCTAGTCCAATAGATAACCTATATTTTTATCAAATTCAGTTTGATCAAAATTATTACATAAAAATTAATGAATTCATTACTTAAAACATCTAACTAACTAAACTAACTACTAAACTAACATTATGACGTCACATTCACTCGGGTTTGTTCGGGAGCTGTCGGCGTGTCTTCGGTACTGTATTCAAAAACTTATTTTTAACTTTTGAATTATTGCAATTTTTTTTTATTTAAAATAGTTTTGTTATGAAACTTATAAATGATCGTTCTATTTATAGCAAAAAAAAAAATAATAATTCAAAAACCCAATTAAGCTTTTTTCCCGAGAATGATATATAATGTAGTTCGATAAATGTTCTAAATGAACTAATGATTCAAAACACAATACATTTAACTTATCTTTGTTATATAAAGTTCTAGCGGCCCGCACTGGCTTCGCACGGTTATGAAATAAACATATAAACCTTCCTCTTCAATCACTTTATCTATTTTAAAAAAAAACGCATTAAAATCCTTTGCGTGGTTTTTAAAGATTTAAGCATACAAAGGGACATAGGCGACTTTGTTTTATACTATGTATTGATTACGATTTGTAAATACTTTTTCTGGTTTTATTTGAAATTTTATTAAACGCAAATTTACAAAAAATGCAATAAAATGCGGAACGTCGTTTCAAAGAAGACTCAATTGTTGGCAACACTACGTTTTTTTTGGTCTGTTGGCGCCTAACGAACTCAACCAATGAGAAGCGTCGCTGTGGAGCCAACGACAAGCGTTGGCGCGAGAACGCCATGTTTGACATTTGGCGGAAAGAACGGACTGGCATTCTAGGACACAATTTCGAAGTGATCGCACCTCTTTTGAGCAGTTATTTAATGTGCATTAATTGTTTAGGTAAATTTAAATGTAACTGTAAGTTGAGTAAATTATACTTTTAATTCAAATGGTTTTACTGGGAAGATAACACAATGGCTATTTTTTTTTAAATACCCACGATACATTATAATATTATACTCGTACACTAAAATCGCTGGTGACGGCTGGTTGACGAACCGTGTACTGCCAAGAGCGCTCGAATATCCTAGTCTTAACTGATTTAGTCTGAAATCAAATGTGATAGGGAAAATATATTTGACTTCTACAGACGCAAGCGAGCGGAAGCAGCCCGCCGCCATGTCCGAGGATTTAACCGATACAAAAATGAAAACGAATCACAGAATAAGAATAAAGTCCTTGAAACTCAAGACAGACAGTAAGCAATATTTAATTTGTTGGCATAGGAAACTTACTGTACAACTTTTTACCACTAGTAGTCTTCTTGGCAATGACTCATTTATTTAAACGTGCCGAAAAGAAGGAAGATGGCCTTATTTTATACAGAGAATCCGGACCCAATATGGGGAACATCTTAACCATAAGGTCTTATTTCTTCAGTATTGGTCTGGGTGAATCTATGTATATATAAAAGAAAGTGGGGTTAGTTACAATATTTATATCATGAGAACAGCTAAACAAAAATAAGCTAAAAATTGATTTAGAGGTGGCTTTTAGAACCAGGAAAAGGACAGTATATTTTATCCCGTTCAACAGTAAGAAAACAAGGAAAAACATTTCAATTTTCCCCATATAAACTGAACGGCTAGAACGAAGTTCGCCACAGCTTTTTAGTTTATACCTATTTTACTCATTCGACCTAACTATTTGTTATTTTGGTTTTCTGACTAGTATTTTTGTGTTATGTATTTCGCAGTCTGACGGACAAAAATCTTCGCTCTGGAAACCGCTCGCCAATTTCAATCGCCCCAGCCGAAGCTTGTGGCTGTGGCAAGAAACCCCGTCGTCGTCGTCGCTCCTGCCGTGTAAGTCTTTAGCTTTATGATTAAAAATTAATAGTACTTATGTGATTAACTGTTGCCACGCCTGTATCCCAGGAGACTTCTCCTACAAGAGAGGTACAATCAGGGCATTGAGCATCCACGTTTACTGGAGATACTATTTAGCCCCATTATGCGATAGACGGCCAAGCGGGCACTTGACCAATCTCTGCCAACATTTTAATTAGAATAGAAAAAACTATCGAGTTGCTCGACCAAGAAATCGAGCCCGGGACCCTCTTCTCAACAATCTAGCCCAGGTTCCGTGAAGAAGGCCTATCAAATTGTTCTATTTGCCTCAATTCTTTTTCTGCTTTGTTGCAGTCGCTGCAGACGCCATCTATATTTTATGCTAGACACTGACCACTGACTGTTGGGCGACACGCAATTAAAAACTAAAGAAAGCCCTCCGTTTGCGTTTTTTTATGAACTAAATCTAAAAAGGCTTATTGATTAGATTATTTTTTAAATGTTACACTGTTACTCGACCATGTTTGTTCGTTTTTGGGAAGGTAGGTTATGATAGTCTCGATCCTGCTACTGGTTTTTGCCTTATACATTTAGCTGCCTTATTAATAAACACGGAGTAAAGTACTCCAAGGTTTAACCTGGTATTATAGTCTTTATTACAATGTAATACAGACTATAATGTCAACTTTATCTTACACCTACCCTACACCACATTTATTAATAAGACGGTTAATATATAAAATTCTCGTGTCACACTGTGCGTGATTAAACTCCTTCGAAACGGCTTGACCGATTTTCATGAAATTTTGTGAGCATATTGAGTAGGTCCGAGAATCGGCCAACATCTATTTTTCATGCCCCTTAGTGATGAGGGTGACTCACCCCAAATTTTTTTAACAAAATCACATTAAAATATAATAGAACAACGTGTGCCGGATCAGCTAGTAATAATGTTCATGGTCCTTGACATCAAGGCACCTTAATGAGATACATTTTGGAAAGTCTCAAATCGAGACGTGGTAAAAAATTTAGAATCGATTTTTTCAGTATTACAGTGCTTAAGTTATTCTGAATCGATTTTTTCAGTATTAAAGTGCTTACGTTATTTTGAATCGATTTTTTCAGTATTAAAGTGCTTAAGTTATTCTGAATCGATTTTTTCAGTATTAAAGTGCTTAAGTTATTCTGAATCGATTTTTTCAGTATTAATGTGCTTAAGTTATTCTGAATCGATTTTTTTAGTATTAAAAAGCTTAAGTTATTCGGTATTAGTAGCTAGAAGTGTTATTGATGCAATGAAACGAAAATGTCGAAAAAAAAAATTAAAATTGTTTTGAGCAGAATAACAACTTTACTTTAACATACCGGGTAATTTATCTAATCGGATATCGCCTCACTATCCGGTAGTCAGCCGAATTACTATAGCTTAATTAATGCTCATATATAATATAATAATATGTAAATAACATTAAACCGATTATCAAAAGTAACATATTATAGAATTTAAGAGACTCGTAAAGAATTTAAGAGACCCTTGCTTTCGCAATATGTCCTTAAATTTAAATAAATGAAGTCGCATTTCCAAATTGTGTTTCCATTAGCGTCGCCGTCGTCGAAGTTGTGGTCGTCGTCGTCGCCGTCGCCGAAGTTGTAGACGTCGACGTCGTCGCCGCAGCTGTAGACGTCGTCGTCGCCGATCACGTAGCCGGCGACGTCGCCGCAACCGTCGACGCAGCTGCCGGCGTCGTCGACGACGATGTGGTTTCCGAGGGCATTCGTAGCAAAGCTTAGTAGGTAGAAACCATGTCCGTGCTATACGTCCAAATCCTTGTTTCTGTGATATTTTGTGTGTGTTATTTAATAAACATAATTATTTACTTAACATTTAATTTTTGATACTAAAAACATCATGCAAAGATCTTTTTATCAGACTTTTTTTATGTGAATAGATAGCGAACAATGACATGGCTCTCCTGTGGCCAGGATTTTAATAAAGTCTACCTACCCTACTTTCCGGACCGGAACATGACACTGTCATTATGGTGGCAGGAATAGGTAAGGCGGTGGATCCCTATCCTGTATTTTTTCCCCGTGTTGGTTGGGGCTCCTTTGTAGAATAGACCATCTGCCTTCGTGCCAGGCAGCTCGTAAAAGGCGAGCATAGGCTAACCGTCACTAGCACCGTGACATCTGACTAGGTGGCAGGGTTTCGCATCGACTCACCCGGATTGGTACCACGCCTTACCTATTCCTGCCGCCAAAACGTCATGACGTGTTCCAGTTTGGAGGGTAAGGTAGCCGGTACACTTACTTTTGCTCTTGGCTTAGCATACCGGCCTCAGGTTGGCAACGCACCATTACCACCTTTGGTGTCCCTAGGCGGCGTCTATTTCTTACCATCAGGAAATCCGTCTGCTTGTTTGCCTTCCAGTATCATAAAAAAAAGTTACAGCACTGCACCCGACTATCCATTACCCAGTAGTCTGAGGTCTATTGCGTAATGTTGAAAGGCCCTTTTAGCCCAAAGGCCCATAATTTAATCTGGGGTTCAATTGTCTCAGTGAACCTTAATGAAACCTTTTTTAATATGTTTATGTATTGGCATATTTGTGTGAAAAGATGTGGAAGGATCTATGTAGGTCTGTAAGGATCGTGATACAGACAACACCTCATTTATTGAATGCTTTTAACTAAAATGTTAATATTTTTATGGTAAAATCAATGAAATATTTTTCAAGTGCTAGAATATTTTTTTTCGTTTTTCGCCAAAGTGGCGTGATATTTATTAATAACACATGCATACTTTGTATGTTAATATATTTACTATAATATATATAACTACTATAATAGGTTCTATAATATAAACTATGTATTAGACAATTTATCAATAGTGTGTGGTGGCCTGTTGGCTAAGTAAAATCTATATGGTCGTGTGCAAAGAACCTGAAAATATGCTAAGTTTATCTGCATTAAGCTTCATACAATATTTACTAGATGGCGTTAATCTCAACTTATTTTAAATCTTTACAAGGTATTAAAATTTTGCAGTTCTAGTACGTAAACTTAAAAAAAAAACAATTTAATATCTACTAACAAATATACATTAGTATTTGCGACAGCGGTATCGGAGAGAAATAGGGACTAAAAAAAAAATAGATGGATGTTTATAGGTACCCGGAGAGACTCTTTTTACGTGTGCAAAATAGAAATCTTCATGGGTACCCGCCACATTCGGAGAAGTGGCAGGTTATGTCGGACTCCTACCGACTAAAAACACAGTGTCCTGCCCAGTCCTCCCCTTCGCCTGGTAGCGGCGTTGCGGGAACGCTCTCGCACATATCCACTGCCCCGGCGGCGCTGGATCTCGCGATCTCCATAGCGCAACCCCTCTTACTAGGGGACCACATATCGTCAGAAGTGGTGTACGGAGACACGAAGTGCCACTTCGGGGTTCCAACAGACCGTACCGTACCTGCCGCAACCCCATCTCGACCGGGTGGGCAAGATAGAAAGCTATCCTCCTCCGCGGGCCTAATTGCCGCTATTCCAAGCGAGCAAAGTGGCCCACCACCTTGTGTCTGCACCTCGTGTACCCTTTTGGACAGAGAGGTACTGAGAAGCAGCCTCCCAGGTACAATTGGTTTCGCCGGAACCTCAACCTGACCCCGATTACTCATCCCTCCCGCCACGATAAGGCCCTAGACCCTTGGGCGGACACTCGAGCATACCTAAGTTGACGTTTATCGACCAAATGCAGAGGCACCACTAGAGCACCCACTAAGTAGCCGAAGACGTTAAGTTCCACAATGTCATCCACAAGCTTATCGCCAACCGGGCACATATTCAATCCCGAGCAACTGTTTTTATTAGGAAATTGGAAAAACCACATTTTCTTGTTATTGTCCGACCCGGGACCGCATGAAGTCAAAACCAACACCTGGACCACAGAGGCGATTTGTAAAGAGATAGATTTTTAATATTCTCTATTTAAAATGCATAGCTTTATTTCCTTGGTCATCGCATCACCCTTGAACTGATTAAACAATTCCGCAAGTTCTTTTTTTACTGTTAAATTTTTTCAGGAGACAGTTCTTCTGAAAGAAAAAAAAAATAATTAACAAAACATTAAAAATAAATAAGAATTCATTTTTCATAGTTATGGCAGGACAACGATTGCCGGATCAACTAAAACTTCTAATTGCTTGTAAAGAATGAAAACTTTTGGGGAAATATATATACATGGAGTCTATATAACTGTGAGGTTCAAAACAAATACATTGATGGAAAAACAGCTTGAGGTTATCCTAAAACAGCCACAACTCGAAAGGTTCACTTTAGCAAACCGGCCACAAAGTTGTGGCTACTGCCTATTCAGAAACAGGGGTGCCATACCACACAATATCAACTTTTTGGGTTTGAAAACATTGTTGTGAGAGTTCTGAAAACTTGGAAATAATAAATGACGTCCTTTTTTTTTGAATGACTAAATTGTTGCTAATTTCACCAATTTTTGCAACTTCACCGAGCTTTGTGGACCGAGCAATCTGTGGGCCGAGCAGAGTGCTCAGCCAGAGACATCATTATTTAAATACATTGGACTGTTACCTACAACGCCAGCACCAAGGGCTGTCTCCCGGGAGACCGTACCTCGACTTGGTGCTGCGTTCTAGTTACTGGGTAGACTTGATGGAGGAATATTGGCGGCTCGTCGCTCGGCGTTAGGCGCCGGGCGCAAGAGAGATTGTCGTCGCCGAGACCGGCTGCGACGGTGTAGAGTAATAAAATAACGTCCGTTGTGCTACCTATTTTGAAATGATACTGCGAAATTTCGATTTGTTTGGTGTCAGATTTTTGACTCACAACTTTTTTTATGATAATGGAAGGCAAACAAGCAGACTGATTACCTGATGGTAAGAAATTCACGCCGCCTAGAGACATCAAAGGTGGTAATGGCTCGTTTCCAACCTGAGGCCGGGATGTTAGTCCTCGAGTAAAGTAGTAAAGTAAGTTGACCGGCTATCTTACCCTCCGAACCGGAACACGTCAACCGCAAACATTGGACGATATGGTGGCAGGAATAGGTAAGGCGGTGGTACAAATCCGAGCGAGTCGCTGCGAAACTCTACTACCGAGTAGGATGTCACAGTGTTATTTACGGTAAACCTGTGCTCGCCTTTTACGAGCTGCTTGGCAGGAAGGCAGATGGTCTATTCTGCAAAGGAGCCCGGACCAATACGGGGAAATTGGCATCAATTTTTTAGGGCATTTATTGGGACATTAACAGCCGCTCTCAGAGATTGACATTGAATCTATCAATAAGTCATAATTTTGCTTAATTTCGTTAACTTAGATAATGTCGACTAAAGGACTGATCAAAAGATAATCAACGTCTCTAAGTGTGACCGTTAGTCTGGATTTCCATACAAAATTGTGATTTACAGCCGTTCTCAAGAGTCGTCAATCGTCTTTTAATTAGTCAGTAAATCGACATTTTCAATTATGACTTAATGATGGATTAAATGTTAATTGACGACTCTAAGTGGGCCGAAGTCAGATTGCATATGTATGTAGATATTAATAAATGTATTGAATGGTTTGGTGAATTATCAAACCGCTGATGAAAGATAGAACAAAGGGTCTATTATGACATCATAGAAGATATTGCTCCCTTATTTAGAAAAGGAAAACCAGTTTCATATCCGCATTTAACATTTATCCTTTCGATTACGCCTAAATTCAAACATTTTTGTTTTAATTTTTGTCAAGAGCGTGGACATCTATACATTTGTACCAAGTTATTACCCGATTTCGCAAAATTTAGATAAAATTATTTAACATTCATATCATTAGTCAGGGTCTTAACTAACGCGGCAATTATTACTTAGCTTAGACTAAGAACTCACGGGGCGGTTTTATGCAAAAGTAATAGCCATTTCATTACGCGTTTTACAGCCGCAGCGCCCGCGATTGTTGGCGGTTCCCGCGGCAGCGGTCGCCCGCCCGTGTAGAATCGTAAGTTTGCGAGCGATGATTTCGTTCGCGACGGCTGTGCGACCGCACAAATTGCCGGTCTCGTGAGTTTGAAATAAAACCACAGTTCCGCGAACTTAGTCTAAGAACTTACGGAGCGGTTTTTACTTGCACCCGCGGCGGTTGCGGGCCCGCAGGTTCTGTAGAATATAGATTTATATGCAAAAAGTAAGACCACATTCCATGTCGCGATTTTCACCCGCAACGCTCGCGGTTGTTTGCGGTTCCCGCGGCAGCGGTCGTCCACCCGTAGATCGTGCGGGCGGCGATATCCCGCCGCTTCGGCAAGTTACGATCGCGCGCTCTGCGATCGTTAGGCGAGCGACCATTTTGTACTATTTGTACTGATTATTTAACCGCAACCGCCGGCCGCGCGATCATCAACCGCCAAGTTTGCGGGCGATCAACTGCGGCGGTTGCGGAGCCGCAAAAATTACCGGTCTCGTGAGTTTTGAAATAAAATCGCAGAACCGCGACCGCCGCGGGCGCGGGTAAAAATCGCTTCATGACTTCTATCTCTTAATCTTACGCTCATCGAGTGATATTTGACGGCATCGAGAAAACATACGATACTAATTTCTTCTCGAATTACCTGCTTACGGCCCATGCCAGGCGATTTTTTTTTAAATTTTCGTAAATTCGAAAAGGATTTTTCGTAAAGGCTCTCTTGATATGTCATGATGGTAAGAGACAATCGTCGCCTTACACTAGACACCATAGTTCAGAGGTCACCAAAAATTCAAATCTTTTTTTTAAATAACATGACCCTTATTATTCGATAGGTAAAAAGCCGAATTTAATAATTGAAATAGTAAATTGTACTATCAATATCAACTAATAAACAAAATAAGTACCATTAAACATAAATTATTAAATAACAAATGTAATGAAAGAAGGGTGTACCTACTGAGCATTTTTAAACTATAGATAATAATGAGAATTTATGTTTTCTCTTTGGCCTATCCTTCCTTTGTGTGTGCCCTGGCTGCGTCTGCGAATTTGTCGGGGATACGAGCGTGAGTAAAATATCTATCCTTCCGGAGTTTAGACTACAAATTATTTAGGTAATAATCACTAATTCTTGGAAATATGAATCGATGATCGTGCGGAAAAAATGTTAAAAATAGTGTCGAAAATTTCGGTTTCGGTTTCAGTTTCGGCCAGTTTCAACTATAAAATCTAGTTTCGGTTTTATTTACTCCTTTTTTAATTATCGTGACTTGTAAGTCGTTCAGCAAATTTAACCCCTAACTGGTGCTCGCCTAGTTACTTCCTATTTTTTATGTGAAAGGTATACTGCTTTCCTGATGATACGAAAAAACCTTTTTCGTAAGGCTTAAGGTTTGTCATTATGACATCATAGATGTTATAGTCGGGATCTGAAGCTGAAGGAAGATGCAAGGTAGAAACTCTGTCCAGGCATTCTTGTGTTGTTGTGTTGTAGTAGTGTAATATCAAGGATTCTAAAATTGTGTGCAAAGGTATTACATATATATTTACCTAAGAGCATGCTATTTATAAAAATAGAATATTAAGCTATAAGTTTCACCTTACTACAAAAATGTTCAGCTTAAATGTGAACGGTACAATAGTAGACGACAAAGAAGGTAGTCATGGTTTGGTGCAAGAAGGATATGTCTGTTAAGAATGACTGCAGAATTATCGGCGAATAAGAATGAATAGGTTAAACATGCTGGGTTCCCGAAGAGGTATGCAGAGGTACAACCAAGGCACCCACGATTGAAGATATTTAGTTTGATAGGCTGCAAACCTATCGCTAACCGGGTGTTTATTCAATCCCGGGTGACATTTTTATTTAATGGAAATTTATTCACACCAAGTCCATTATGGTATATACAGAGAGTATCGAGTGCCAAATACTGCGGTCCTGGCAGACCTACTTGGCTTCCTCTATATTACCATTTTCATACAAACACGCCGGTTTCGGAGATCAAGAGTCCCTAGACACCACTCAAGGATAATATCTGAGTTTTTTTTCGTGGAATGTCAACCTCCATCCACATCCATCCATATCCGGGCACATCCATCCACAGTCGCATTGTATTTTTGCTGTGTTAATCTTTCTTCAGTCATTATGTTTACATGACACACCAAATTTTTTTCTTTAATTCCTCTCTTTCTTGAACATCACTGTTACGAATGCGAGCGTTACACCATAGATTTTTCGCAGCACTTTCTCTTCGACCGCTTTATCTTACTCTCATGCTTTTTGTGACATACCGAACTCTCGCTTCCATGCAACAATGGGATAGGCACAAAATTATGCAAAGCGAGTCTAGCATCTAGGCTCAAGCACTCTGAAATGGCTTATCCAGCTCTCCATTCCAACTATTCCCAACACACAACATAAAAAGTCAGTCGAGTGTTTTTATTAGATAATTACATTCTTGTTTTAATTAGAAAACTTGCCGAATCGGCGTACTTTGTTCACTTGGCCTGGCACTCAATATTATCGTCCTATCCTGCAGGGGAACTTGGCGTAAAAATATATTTCTCTATATGTAACATGAACTGAACGTTTAAATATTTCTCTACATTTACCATTTTACTGAATGTTGCTATCTCTTTATTTAAACTTATGACTTGCGAAAAATCGAAGTAATTTGTAGGGCACATACTACAAGACCAAAAAAAGAGCAGATGAAACCAGACTAATTTTTGCCAATTTCATATTTTGACTTTTGTCGCTCTCCCAATGGAACCCTTTTAGTGAGCGGGATCTCCCTTTATGGACAGTTACTTTACTCTTTGGCGGGATCAAAAGTAGCCTATAACTTTTTTCAGAGCATAAAACTGCCAAATTTCAATCAATGTCAGGCAGACAGAACGACAGAGAAACCTCATGATGCTGGAGTAACTACACATTTAGCATCCTAGGCTACCCTCCTATAGATAACTATGCAATTTATAGCCGCGATTCTAGTAGCGCACAAATACCTACCACTTGGATAGGACATGTAAATCAAGTATGCCCGCCTCTTTAGTTGAGAGACTAGTGTACACGCTAACACCACCGACCAACGGGACGGCTCGGGTTCCCGTCCCGGCGGGACAAATGTTAATAAAACTGCCAAATTTCAATCAATGTCAGGCAGACAGAACGACAGAGAAACAGATAAAAATTCAAAAAATGCTAGAAATGTGTTCTGCTCAGCTGCCCATTTTCAATCGACTGTACCCATTTTTAAATATCTTTAAGGTACAGTATTCACTCTTCTACAGATTTGTTATAAGTGTAGATTAAAAAATGTTTTTTAGTGACCCAGCACGGAAATTGAACCCAGGACCTATTACAATCAATGTCAACACTGAACAACAAGAACAGAGGCAATTATCGTATACAATTTATGGAACAGTCGTACAGCGTTTTTTTTTGTTTGAGAATTCAACGAACAAGTACACGCCTCTCCTGATGGTAAGAGATAACCGTGGCCTATAGACCCCACAGATGCTATAGGTGCGTCGCTGTCCTGTGGCTGGGTATTGTGCAAGTCTACCGGCTACCCTACACTCCAGACCGGAATATTCAAATTTATTATGGTGGCAGGAATAAGTAAAGCAGCCAATCCCTACCCGGGTAAGTGGTCTTGTTAGTTATAACCTATATTTTAACCTGTGTTCGCCTTTTTCGAGCTGTCTGGCAGAAAGGCAGATGGCCTATTCTACTTAGTTTACCCGGACTAACACAGTTTATTCAAATATCAACAATAAAGTTTTATAAAGAGCCAACAATTAACAGTAAAAATTACAGTATAAAAGTAAATTACGTAGAAAAAAAATGTTATATCCCTGTGGTGAGTGATGCGACTAATATCCGTAGCCGTTAGTGCGGATATCTGTGGGGAAAACTTGTGAGCACTGTGGTTAAGTGGGCGATAAGGAAAACAGATCCAAACTCCATTAAAAACATATAAAATATCAAGTGGTCTTTTACTTATTTTCTTTTAAGTATTAAGTAATTATAAAATTTGGATATTTTAATTTTAATAGAACAAGAATGCAAAACGGAGACGGGGTTTTGGCGCTATTAAAATTAAAAGAAAATATATTATGTCACAGTTTTTTTGTTATTATCGAATTTTATGTAGGTATGTATAGAGTAAAATTTGGCGATTTTCTTTACGATACAGCTAAAGTAAAGTAATCATGAAGATTTATGAAGATTTTAGTGTAAATTGTAAAAAATCTATCAAATTTTTGCCGCCAAATCACGCTAAGTGAGCTTGAGTAAGGGTTTATCAAGACTGTAACATGACTTTGTCATAGACGTAACTTTAGTTGTCATAGACTAATTTTGAAAAATTAAACCCAATTTTCCAAAATCGCGTAACTTCTTACAAACTAAAACTTGCCTAATGGCAAATGCTAAGACCAATAGGGTTGCCAACTCTCAAATGAACTAACCCGGGAGGATTTAAACAAATTCGGAGCAGAGATGGAGTTTCGATAGAAAACTTGTGCAAATATTAATTTTGATTTATAAATTTATATTTACATTATTTTCGAGCGGCATCGAATATAGACCAGGGTCGAATTATTGTAGTTTATTTGAGTTTATATATTTTTTTTGTTTATCAGTGTAACATGAAATCTTACCCTCCTAATTACTGTGTAAGTTTGAATAAATTGCTTCAAATTTTTTAAAATGATAAAAAAAAACATTTTTGGATTTGTGTTTTTTCGTTTTTTTTGTATTTTTGAGAACATTTCTCATAGTAACGTATATATTTTTTACACTATCAGGAAGTAGAGATAACAACGAATAAAAAGCCCACCAACTTTTTAAAAAAGTTTTACGATATTTTACTTTTACTAAAGTGCGTCAGATAATGATATTATAGGAGAAACATTGTGCCATTGTTATATAACCGCTAAGTACAAAATATCTATAAGTGGTGTACAAATTTTTTCTCTTAAAAATGTACTGGAGCATTTGAAATTACATGCGGTAGTCATATTGCATGCGAAAAAGTGCATATTGAAATATTCGGGCTATTTCAACATGACATACGGAGTTAGACATAAATGTACAAAAAAACAATTTATCTATTCCATTATTGGAGTTACATTAGGCATATCAATATCGGATACGTTCGTGTATCAATATCCCTGGCTAAGTTACACAAATTGAATCTAAACCCAATGTAAGCAAATTAAACGCTTGTGTCATGGGTGTTAGTGTTGTAACACATAGGAATACTTACATGGACGCTAAAATAAATGCAATAAACACACAGGCCCGAAAATGCAGGCATCTCAATGTTTCTCACACAAATGCCGGCCCCCATCAGGAATCGTACCCGAGCCTCACGGTTGATCGGTGGTGTCAGGCGTGTACGCTAGCCCCTCGACCAACAAGACGGTGAAATGTATGATCTAACGACTGTATTTGTTAAAAATATGTATAAAAGTCACATGATCTTTTTTAGTGTCCACCAATCACTTAATCGTCGAAGCCCAATAGGACCTCATGATGCTGGAGTAACTACACATTTAGCATCCTAGGCTACCCTCCTATAGATAATTATCCAATTTATAGCCGCGATTCTAGTAGCACACAAATACCTACCACTTGGATAGGACATGTAAATTAAGTATGCCCTGCTCCTTAGTTGAGAGACTAGTGTACACGCTAACACCACCGACCAACGGGACGGCTCGGGTTCCCGTCCCGGCGGGACAAATGTTTGTGTCATGAATATCTAAATGTCTGCAATTCTGGTATATAAGTATTTATTACCTTTATTCTGGTATCTATTTAAGTACTAGCTTTTCCGGCAAACTTCGTTCCACCAATTCAATTCGTATAGGAAAACATAGAATGTTATTATTCCTAGTTTCCTCGAATTCGGCCCGGATAAAAAGTATCCTATGTCCATCTCCTGGTCCAAAGGTTCCCATCCATTTCAGCCAAATTGATTCAACCGTTCTTGAATTAAAAAAAGTGTAGCTAACAAGACTTTCTTTGATGTTAGTATATAGATTTCTTTGTATTAGTATCGTTGACTAACACCCATGACACAAGCATATACTTTGTTTACTTTGAGGTTAGATTCAATTTGTGTTACTTGTCTAGAAACGTTTTTATTCTGCATCGGAATCTATAGTATAATATATATATATATATATATATATATGAGGGGCCTTTACTATCGTGCAGTAAATACTTTTTGAAGTCTATCAAGTAGTTTTCAGTCTTTTCCCTTCATTTGTTTTGTTTCGACAGCCTTTGGAAGCGAGCGTGTCGGTCGGTTT
>NJDC01001370.1:295784-307280 GCA_002245475.1 Calephelis virginiensis
AAAAATATTAAGATGAGGTTAGATCAGGAATAAAGTAAGCCTAGTAAAGATAACGGCATAGGCTTATACTAGGCTTACTTTACGGTGATATAAGTAGAAGCAGGGTTGTCATCGATAACATACCCATAGAAATGTTTTTTTAATTTTGTAGGATAGCAAATTTTTTTTTGCAGTTTTATTTTTTAAATATTTTTAACATAAGCTACACAGTGCGTTCCTTAAATTCTATTGTGGCACCCTGTATAAGTGTATCTATGTATGTATTAATATCGTTGACTAACACCAGTAACACACGCCTATAGTTTGTTTAGTTTGGTCATAGGTCAATTAATTGGATATAATATTGATTTCCTTACTAGCTGACCCATTCTTATAAAATCATTATTAATTAAAAAAACTGATAGTTATGTAATTTTTTTATTAAGTTTAAATACAATGATTATTTGCTATAAAACTGTAGAAACCGACTTGAACTCTAAATAATTATCAAATTAAGACGTGATACCTAATTAAAGATTAGATACCATGTCACGATTTGATATTTGAAATTTTAAAAGTTATTTGTTAATATGAAAGAACGTACTTCCATTCTCATTGCCATGAGGTCTGGATATCAGATGATGATATTTATTTATTTGCGGAATAAAAATACCCCTGTCGGGAATCGAACCCGAGCCTCGCAGTTGGTGTAGTTAGCCACTCGACTAAAAAGGGGGAATATATTCCTCACTCAAATTCACGTTACTTAGGTTCGATTCTCGACAGGGGCATTATGTGTGTACGCTAGCCCTTGACTAACCAGTAAATCCAGTTGCAGTTTTTAAATATTGAAACTCGTAAGGTAGGCGACACCATACTAAACTCTACCACCAAGTCAGATGGTATTAGTGACGGTAAGCCTATGCTCGCATTTTACGAACTGGCTGGCAGGAAAGCAGATGGTCTTTTCTGCAAAGGAGCCCGGACCAATACCTACATACAGACCATACATACCTATGCAGTTACATATTTTAACTCTTCAGGCCAAGTCCCTTACGTAGGCAGAAAGTATTAAGTACCAAATCTCATGATCCGTGCAGATCCGTCTAGGTAGACATTAATTACTATTTTCATATGTGAAGGAAAACGCCTACAGTATGAATAATACTTCACGGCCTATTCAAAATAATAAGCAAAAAATACAAATGAATGGTCGATTTGGTGTTTAACAAAAAGCAAAGTGAACAAAGTTATTTTTTATTACAACACATTATGTAGAAGAGTTAGGTAAAATTGTTATAACCGCCATTGAAGTTGTTTCTGAACAATCAAGGAAAATGGTTTAGAATGGTTTAGTCATCTGGGGAAGTAAAAACTGTGGCCTTTAAAAACTAATAACAGTCGTTTAATCATCCTTAAAATGGATGAAGTATGCAAAACAATTATCACTGTGAAGATGGTTGAATAGGTGAACTTCAATAACCTAAGAACTTCGACAGATCCCGCGTTCTGTAAATTACATACATATCTTCACGCTAAGTCCCTTACGCGGTATGCAGAGAGCATTTAGTGCTAAACCTTACGGTCCTGGCAGACCAGCCTTGCTACCTCCATATTAACTATTTTTTTTCATACAAACACATACACATACGCTTCGGAGTCTCTTGAAATAACAGATATATAAAAAAATAAAAAACGGCAGTACAAGATATTTTTAGAAATTTTGTCTGTTTGTATTATGACAGTGATTCAAGCCAAATCTGCTAAACCTGGAAATTTGGCTGGTAAAGACCTCCTCCGGAAATTTATGTTCAGGTGTGAAGATACTTTTAATGCCGCTCACTAAAATGGTTTCCGTGGGAGAGGGGTAAACGTCAAAACGTAAATTTATTAACCCGTAGTCCTATTAATTTTATTCGTTTTTAGGGTTCTGTAGGCAAAGGTCAAAAGGGATTCGTATCGACCCTTATATATTCGTTTTGTCTGTTGACGATCTGACTGTCTTTCTGTCTATCTTTTCTCTCCGACTGTTATGTCATAGCCACTTTTTTCTGAAACTATAAGAATCGTATCGTTGAAACTTAGAAATTAAATATAGAATAGAAAAATATAATAGACAACAAGATAATAGTAATTAGATAACAAGGTAAAACTGAAAGCTAACGATAAAGAGAAAAAATTTAGGAATTACCCATACTTATAACTAAAACTCAAAAATCATTTTTCATACGTCTCAAATATTGAGATTTCTAATTTTTTTTTCTAAACTGAACTTTTAAAGTCACTGTCAAAGTGGTAAAATGTGTGTCCCCTGTAACTTCTAAAAAATAGATAAAGCTAAAAATATAAATAATGTACATTACCATGTAAACTTCAACCGAAAATCGGTTTGAATGAGATCTAGTTAGTAGTTTTTTTACTACGTCATAAATTGTAAACCGCAACCACTGTAGAGCTTCAAGAACTTTTATGTTATGTTAATTGCTGTTTTGGGCAAGTCTTATTCGCACTTGGCCGTATTTTGTTTTGTAGTTTGTGTTTTAAAGATTGTCCCATTTTTTTTTCAAATCATAAGTTTTGTACTTAGAAATTACAGTCGAGTACCTCTCCGTATCAAGTGACCAAATGACTTAAAAGCCGGAATGTAGAGAAACCTCTGCATACAGGTAAAGAGTAGGGAGTGCCAAGTGACAGAAGTTCGCCAGTTCCGCTATTTATTTATAAAAACGTTACGGGTTTAATAAAAGCTTATAAAATACAATAATTGTTAATATCGATTCATGTAAAACTAACTTCCTCCCTCCTCTCCCCTCGCGGGAACAGACTCCGGGACGGTGGGTGACCTCGTAAATGTCAGAGGTCGTGCGCTACAAACCTTTAGCCAAGGCAGACGAGATCTGTGCCATTTAATTTATATTTCGCTGATAAATGTTGCCAATAACTGGAATTAAATATTTTCAGCCTCTTTAATATTCATTCCTTTCATCGTTGATTTATAACTAGCTGTTCCTGCGGCTTTCCCTCTCCTTTATCTTCCTCTTTTGGTTAAGATGTATGAATGAGAAAACACTTTTACAAGGCCTAATCTATTTTCATGTTATCAATTTTGAATTTAATTTTTCTTATATTCCAAAAACGACTTTAGACAAGAAGGTTGCTTTTTCGGCTTTTTTACCTATTCGTTTCCATGTCTGAGGTCTAAACCAATTAAGGATTTCAAAGAGGCTAGTTACTCAATTTCGTAGTTTAGCTTCTTTAAAGCGAAACTTAAAATGTCTCTGTACTTTTTTTGTGATGCGTGAACAAAATACACATTCAAATAATTACATATAAAATCCTAAATGCTTATTTTAAATAGGAAATTACGTATAACGATTGGGATTTTTATTTGAAAACTGAAGTGATCGAGATAGTGCTTAGCTTCATTACATAAAGGTAATTGAACATTTTTAGTTTTAGGATCATTCCTATTATTTTTCAACGAACTAGCACGCAGCTCTTGTAATAGTGGGATACAAAGATAGCTCATAGACACCATACATGTTATAGCTATGTCACTGTTCCAAACATTGTTATTATTGCGCCTAGCGGAACCACTACTATTCTATCAAGTCCACCCATTAACCAGAACGCAGCACCAAGTCGAGGTACGGTCTCCCGGGAGACAGCCCTTGTTGCTGGCGTTGTAAGGTACAGTCAAATCCATCCAAATAATAGTAATAATAATAATAAATATGCCTGGACAAGTTCCACAAATTATGTCTCGGTCTGAGCACTCTGCTCGGCCCACAAAGTCCGTTGAAGTTGTAAAAACCGCGAGGTGGGAAACATATTAGTCATTTTCAAACAAAAATGTTATATTGCAGTAGGAAAAGATAAGACGGTTGATTTCCACACAGCACCAGCACTTTAACACCAGTTCTTTTCAGTAATAAAACACTTTACTAGTACTTGCATTTTACGAGCTGCCAGGTAGGGAGGAAGAAAGATAAGACACAAAGGACCCGGACCAAACATGGGAAAACTACTTAAACCGGGAATTATTACATTATTACATCTGGTTTTCAATTTTTATGAGTTTTGCCATAGAATTAATTGACTTATCATTAATAAATAAAAACGACAACTTATTTCATCTTTGGGCGCCAAATATAACAAACCGTTAAAACTACCCTCTTTTGTGCAAAAGAATGGAAGGAGTCTTTTTGAAATTTTATTATTATATGGTTTTTGACTCCTTGGTGGACAGGAAAGTGTTCGTGTCTAGTACCGTTGGCCACCCATGATGTTAAGGTTCGTTTTCCTTCAGGTTCGATAGTTGTATGATGCCTACAAAATGTGTAAATCTCTAGATGGTCAAAATTCCAGATTTGATAATTTTAAGGTTAATTTAATTCGGGTAATTTTAAAATCTTTTACTAGACTTATTTCTAACCGACTTCAAAGAAGGAGGAGATTCTCAATTCGACTGTATGTCGTTTTGTATGTTTGTCCCGCTATTAGCCGGACAGCCAACCGGTTTTGATGGTTTTATTTTATAATTATTAGATTCCGAGGTGGTCCCATATTAGCCTTATCATGACCCGACTAGTGGTTTTTGAGTTATACATAACAGTGCATAAACTTCAGAAGTCAAGATAATTGTGAAATGTATGCATTATTAAGTACTCAATAACTACTAGTAGGATGTTGATAAAATTAATGTGAAACCGTTTTTGTAAAAAAATTGCCATCTTTCGAAAAAAGAATTATCAAATCGCGACGTAGTACCCAATGAAATAGTTGGCGTCGGTATTCCCAGTTTTACCTCTTTTAATGTCCCCTCTGTGGTCTAGCGGTTCAGTTGTTGGACTTGACTGCATGAGGTCTCGGGTTCGAATCCCATTTTTCCAATTTTCTAATAAAAAAAATGTTGCTCGGGATTGGAAATGTGCCCGGTTGCCGATAGGCTTGCCACCTATCACATTGTAGGACTTAGTGTCTTCGACTAGTCGTGGGTGCCCTGGTTGTGCCTCTGCCTATTCCTTCGGGGATATGGGCGTGAAGATACTTTTTTTACCTCTTTTAATAATATATATCAATTTGCAATTCAAACGCGAGATGCGGGGTACGCTTTACACAGCAAAAATTAATAGAAATATTAAAAGAATAAAACATTTATAATCCTTAAATATGTATTCATACCACTGTAGTGACAATATCATGTTCCGGTCCAGAGGGTAGGGTAGCCGGTAGTCTTGCAAATCAGGCCTAATGTTCCGGTTGTAAGACAGCGTCGCCTAAATAAAATCTATGGTGTCTATAGGCCATGGTTGTATCTTACCATCAGGAGAGCCATGTGCTTCTTCGCTGTCTAACGACACAAAAAATGCAACTGGTTTTACAGTTCATATGAATTTACAATACAAAAAATCAAGTTTATTATCCCCGTGATAGTCCGGGCTCCTTTATAGAATAGACCATCTGCCTACCTGTACCAAGCAGCTCGTAAAAGGTGAGCATAGACTTACCGTCACGAACACCGTGACATCTGACTAGGTAGTAGAGTATCGCAGCGACTCGCCCGGATTGATACCACTGCCTTACCTATTCCTGTCGTCATAACCTTGCCGTTGACGTGTTCCGGTTCGCAGGGTAAGGTAGCTGGTAAACTTACTTTTGCGCGAGGCCTAACATCTTGGATTCAGGTTGGCAGGTGTCTCTAGATGGCGTGAATTTCTTACCATCAGGAAATCCGTCTGCTTGTTTGCCTTTCAATATCATAAAAGAAAACAGTTTCTGATCGAGTTTTTAAACGATTATGTTGGTATTTTTTTAATACATTCCTCATTTCATTTGAACAAAATTAGATGTGACAACCCTGTTCTAAAGAGGTCAGCATATATTGGTTTCACTTACAATGCCCGATACAACAATAGCTTATCTTGCACTGCCACACAAGTCTGCTGCATTTCAGTAAATAGAGCAAAGAGTTCTCTGTTTGCGCAGGTCAGAGGTAATAAAAAAATCTGTACCCATACAGTTTGCAGTCTTTACAATCGCTTAACAAATTAGAAATTATTATCACGTTGCCTTTTAAATATAGTCAGCATCTTTAACGATAGGCCAGAGGAAAAATGTTTGGCTGCTTGTTCACGCATAACAAAAGAAATTGCAGAGTTAAACAAAAAAAAAAGCGTAAAATAAAACTATAATGAGCGTAAAATAGGTCTTCTCTTCTATATAAAATATAACGGACAGTTTCAATTACCTATCTACAGTTATTAATTTCATATTTTTATAAGACGGTGTTATTATAATTAATTATTAATAAGACGGTTAGAGTTTAATTGTTTCACAGCGAATCTTAATACCCTATCTAAAATATAGAATTGGGCTACTTTACTCGCCGTTTTCAATAACCTATCTGTAGCTGCGGTTAGAACATGCGTAATGGAGTTTTGTAGCTAAGGTATTTGTTAATTATTGAAAAATAGCAGTAATACCTACTTGGTGGCATTAGAAACAGATTAACAGCCATTTTCATTAACTAAAATTAGAAATAGAAATACTATGCTTACTCCTGCTACCCTGTTAAAACTGCCAAGAAGTTGAACAACTATTAATGAGTAATGAAATAACAGTTAATTCTTGAAATTATAACTGTCTATTTTCATGCCATCTAGAGAGGCGATGCAGTTTTTTTTTGTAATTATTGAATTTCATTTAAATATTAAGTAAATTCAGTCAAAGCTGGTGAATTTAGTGTAATTTTGTTCAGTAAAAGCGCACAAGTGAATTCTGTACATCGAAGTTTTTGCGGTATAACTGCAAAAACGGACTCCAACTGTTTCGTTGGGTAGGTACTACGTCGCGATTTGATAATTCTTTTTTCGAAAAAAGCAAATGTTTCCAAAATGGTCCCACATAAATTTTATCAACATCCTGCTAGAAGTTTTTCCGTTACACATAAATAACGCATACATTTTTCTCTTATCTTGACAACCACCTCAGAATCATGGCTATTAAAGAACCATTAAAATCTGTTTGCTATTAGCCGAGTGACCGCGTAAGGAACATACATAAAAAAACGACGACGACATTATATTATATATTTATATTTTTTATATTATATATAAAAAAAAATATATTTGTATTATATATTATATATATTTTTATATTACATTATAATATTTTTTACTTCTCGTGAAAACTTGAATGTTAACGTTGTGCATTTTTGATGTTTTGGAAAGGTTGGGGAATAATTTTGCACGAATTGCTTTAATTATCAGTATAAAAATACTATCATTTATGTGGCCCAATACCATATTCATTTATTGCGCTATTGTACACAAACATGACAACACGAACATTCGCGCAAGCGCCCTGCGCCGTCTAAACGAAACAGCAGGCGCAGGCATACATTTTCGCTACGCCGTAGAAAGTGTACTCTCCATGCGTCTTACGAATTTTCGATCTGGTCACGTGTCCTGACGCGAGTTTAGAAGTTTTTACCCATTCCAATAAAGTGCACAACGCCGCTAAAGAAGTTTTCACTTCATAAACATACAGTCGAATTGAGAGCCTACTCCTTTTTTGGAGTCAGTTAGTCAGAACAATGCTACGTAACAATACTGAAGACGCGCTTATTATTTTTGTCTGTCTGTCTATATCATGAACGCGACTCGCGCTGGATCTATTGAATCAATTGTCAGGAATATTGGTTGATAGGTAGTTTATACTCCAAGGAAGCTAATAATTTAGTTACCTTTTATCTAGCTCACTAAATTGGTTCCCGTGGGAAAAGGGTAAAAGTCAAAATGTGAATTCGACTATACTTCATTAACGCGTAGTAGTAGTAGTCCGATTTTATTGTCTTTTTTTGTATTGTAGTGTATGCTACACAGATTGTCCTGTATTTTTTTTTCAAGTTGTAAGTTTTGTAGTTTAGAAACTACAGACATACCTACACTCACTATAAAGTTAGCAAATAACTTGAAATCCAGAATGTATAGGTATAATCTGAGCGTATAGGTAATCTTACAAACACATATTACATAGATATTTCTACGGTCTCTCTCTACTCTCCCCCTGATTGGTTTTCCTGGCGGTTAGTCGGTAGAGTTTGGCGTGTACGCTAGCCCCTCGACCAACGAGGCGGTCAAATGTATGATCAAACGACTGCACTTGTTAAAAGTGTCCACTATCTACTTAATGTACAAAGCCCAATAGGTCCCATGACGATGGAGTAACTACACATTTATCATCGCTAGCTCCCCTACTACTACCAATACTCATATTTTTTTAAAAGACAAAATAACATTCTCTTACCGTCACTTAAGCTTTGTCCTTCATTTCAATAAACACGGAGGAGTACTCCAAGTTTTAATCTCGTATTGCTTCGTATGTATTTTTGTGCTATAATAAACTAAAGTTTATACTACACCAGGTCTATTCATATTTCATTTATTATTTTCCACTAGATGGGCTGGAAGAAATAACTTTTATTAGCGATAAGCTCGAACTTTGTACTTTGATAATATTTAATTGTAATTTGTAATTTCTGCGTACAAAAGAGTTAATAATAATTGTAATAATGAAGTAACTCGCTAATAGCTTATCGAAAATACCTTTAACAACGCAACCTTTACATTTAACCTTACCTTTAAATTTAACAACGCAGCAACGAGTCTCTTGTAAAATTTGTAAATTGTTTATGTGAAAGTTTAATTATATTTAGACATTGCGTAAGTGCTCAGGGAATGGCGTCATGTGTTCTTTATATTCTAAATAACTTTTCTTCTAGGATAAGTACTCATTGTTCTTAAATTTAGCTAGGCAATTGCCTATTTTAATTATTATTCACGTAAATCCTCGTTTTCGCAAAATTTCATAAAAAAGTTTGACCATTTCGAACAGAAAAAATACTTAAAATTTTGAGTATTTTTTTCTCTCTCACCCTAATTTCACAAAACCGTTTAATCAATTTTTTACTGTTTTGATCCTTCCTGCAATCCTGCAAAAAATGTGAAAATATGTGACAGGCCATAAAAGTCAAAGCCTCTTATGTAAGAATCGAAACAGTAAGAAGTTTAACGGTAAGAATTTTAATTTTTACGGAAAATTACTTAGTTTCATCAAATAATTATTATTAATTGCTATTATTGACCGCCTCGTTGGTCGAGTGGCTAGCCTAAGCGTGTAGGCTACATCGACCAACCGCGAGGCTCGAGTTCGATTCCCGACGGGGGCAGGCATTTGTATGATGAACATTTAGATGTCTGCATTTTCCGGGTCTGGGTGTTTATTAAATTCATTACGGTATCTATTTAAGTATTTCTATGTATTAGAATCGTATAACACCCATAACACAATCGTATAGTTTGCTTACTTAGGGGTTAGATTCAATTTGTCTAACATGTCCAGGGATATTTATTTATTTATTATCGGGTTAAATTAACGATTTCCCGTTGATATGACTTGGTATTTTTCCGTAAGAAAATCCAGATGCATACTTTATTAAACTAATCGATTTTTACGTACGGAGCTATTTGTAACGGACACCAGAAAAAGGTTCTCGATTCGTTTTTTTGTATGTTTCTTACGCCATTACTCGGCCAATAGTAATCCGATATTAATGGTTCTTTTTAAAAAGATAGGTCATCATTTTGAGGTGATTCCATATTAGTTTTATCATGATCCAACTAGTGGTATTTAAACTATACTTAATACTCGTAGTGCATAAATTGTTTGTAGTTAAAATAAGTAAAAATATGCATTATTAAGTGTTAAACAACTACTAGTTTTGATAAAATGTATGTGGGACCATTTCGGAACCATTTGCTGTTTTTCGAAAAAATAATTATCAAATCGCGACGTGGCACCCAATAAAATAGTTGGAGTCGGCTTTTGCAGAGCAAAATAAATGTTGCTCGGGATTGGATATGTGCCCGGTTGGCGATAGGCTTGCCACCTATCCCATTGTGGGACTTAGTGTTTTCGGCTAGTCGTGGGTGCCCTGGTTGTGCCTCTGCCTAGCTCTTCGGGAATATGGGCCTGAAGATAGTTTTTTACTTACTTTACTATGCTTTTTTTTTCTCATTCTTAAGCAAAAACACGAGAACACTCCTGAAACTGCTCTCAAGTTAAGTGGATCATTTTAAAAAGTTCCCAAATCATCCCATTGTAAATTTTACTACGTAAGACTGTTACGAGTCTCATGTAAACTTGAAGGTGTTTATATTAAAGTTTAATTATATTTGGAGGTCCTACGAAAGTGCTCTGGGAACCCCGTCATATGCCGTTTAAACTCTAACTAACTTTTCTTTTAGGATAAGCACGCAATCTTCTCTTTTTTTGTTTATATATTGCTAGCTTCCCGCCTTTGGCTTCTTCCGCGTGGTTTCCTCGAACAATTACATATTACTAGCTTTTACCCGCAGGTTCACTTTTAACAGCTCAAAAACATGTGTTCAAAGTTTTATACTGATTGAACATAGATTCGTACATACAAGTGTAACAAACAAAGTTAGATTCGTATTTATAATACTCGTATTAGTAGGAATAGTACATTTCTAGTCGTTTATTTTGTAATCGCCTCTGTGGTCTAGCGGTCCGGGCGTTGGATTTGACTGCATGAGGTCCCGGGTTCGAATCCCGGGTCGGCCAACAAAAAGAAAATTGGATTTTTCCAATTTTCTAATAAAAAAAAATGTTGGTCGGGATTGGAAAATGTGCCCGGTTGGCGATAGGCTTGCCACCTATCACATTGTGGGACTTAGTATCTTCGGCTAGTCGCGGGTGCCTTGGTTGTACCTCTGCCTACCACTTCGGGGATATGAGCGTGAAGATCCTTTTTTTATTTTGTAAAAGTTTTGATATTTAGTGGCAAATGGGTAATGTTTGTACATTAGTCCAATACGTAGTCTATGCGTAATTCGCCAAAACTGCATAATTTTGACAAATAGGATTTTCAAAAAAATGTGCTGAGTTTCTGTAAAGGTTTTTTTATGATATTGGAAGGCAAACAAGCAGACGGATTTTCTGATGGTACTCAATTAACGCCGCCTAGAGACACCAAAGGTGGTAACGGTGTGATGCCAACCTGAGGCCGGGATGTTAGGCCTCAAGCAAAAGTAAGTTTACTGGCTACCTTACCCTCCGAACCGGAACACCTCATGACGTTATGGCGGCAGGAATAGGTAAGGCGGTGGTACCAATCCGGGCGAGTCGCTGTGAAACTTTACAACCTAGTCACATATCACGGTGTTAGTGACGGTAAGCTTATGCTCGCCTTTTACGAGCTGCCTGGCAGGAAAGCAGATGGTCTATTCTGCAAAGCAGCCCAGACCAACACGAGGGAAAACGTTCTACAACATTAACCTTATGCAATTGATTACTTTTACTTTTGGCGTGGATGTCACCTTTTCTTGGTGGTAGTTTTTTTTTATTACAGCACACCAATGATACAATAATAAATAGACTGACTAATTTTAAGAAAGAAGGATGGCCAAATCGTACCTGATGACGAAACGATAA
>NJDC01001370.1:318194-328761 GCA_002245475.1 Calephelis virginiensis
TAGGTACTGGCCACTCGGAATCACTAAAACCTCCTTGTCTAAGTATTTCACATTTTATTTACAAAATAAAACGGATGGAGTTTTGACGCCATTGAGAGAAAAGATGGTCGAAGTTTCTTCATAACTATTGAATTTCATGTTGAGATTGAGTGAAATTAGTCAATTTTGGTGGCATTTTGTATAATTTTGTTCAGTGAAAGTGCACAAATGAAATAATCATGAAGAAATTAGCGTATCATGTATTTCCTCGTTGCTACCAAATTTCATTACATGATATTGAGTAATGAGGCCACCGCTTTACCCAAGAGCCTGACATGACTTACTGACGAGTTATGACTGATGACTAATTATGATTGATATAAAATTTGATGCAAATTTCAACTTGACTAATAGCAAAATACTAACGTATAGACCAAAGCTTTAAGAAATAAAAAAAATAAAACGAAGTGATTATATTCTCTTTGTCACAAAATATTAGGAAGAACTTTATTCCTTCCTTTATGGATAGTTACTTTACTCTTTGTCTGTTCCCTTATTTTAATGTATTGAGAAAAGAGTGAATAGAAATGGAAAAAGATGAACTATTGGATTGACAAATGAAACTCATCCAAAATGAGATCACAGTAGGGCATTTTCTCGAAACAGTATGTTAAATTAATTCCTAGTGGTCCCCCCAGGGGAACATCCCAGGGGGACCACGAATCCGGATTCATAACATTGAGATACAGACTTTAATATTAACTTTATTTTTTTATTGCAAAAGACACTGAACAAACTCGCTGCTCCTCTGATAGTAAGAGATAACCGCAGCCTATAAACACCATAGATGTTGTAGGTGCGTCGCTGTCCTGTGACCGGGTTGTTAGGTCTTAGTGCAAACGGGCTATCCTTCCATCCGGCGATGAATATGACATTGTCATAATGGCGACAGGAATAGGTAAGGCGGTGAAACCCCACCCGGACAATTTGCTGCACAGTAGTCTACTACCAGTTGTCTCATTGGTACTGACCTATATTCTAACCCATGCTCGCCTCTTACGAGCTGCCTGGCAGGGAGACAAATGTTCTATTCTACACAGAGGACCCGGATCAATACAGGGTCGAGGGAATGCTAGATTGATGACGTAACTATTTATTTTCTGTGAATCAGTTGAGAGTGTATATTCTATTAATGACGTCACTAATCTCTTTATTTTCTGCAATTTAATTTCTTGAAGGGTAGCTATATTCGTGACGTCACTATGTTGTTTGTTCTGCAATTTTATCCATCTAAAGGCCAGATTGATGACGTCATCTATTTCTTAACACCAATGCGCTGTAAGTAGCAAAGGGCATGACTTTTATGATATAAAATTAATATAATGGTTAAATAGGATTAGTGTATGTAAAATATATCTATACTTATATTATAAACGTAAAAGTCGTATTTCTATCTGTCTGTTCGTTACGCTGTAACGACTGGGCGGATTTTGTTGAATTTGATATCTACGTATTTATAGTCAAAGAGCTTAGCTTAAACATGGGCTATGTTTTTTGAAAACCCTTAACTAAGTGTAATTGGGAACGAGAGTTTGACTGAAAATCTATTCTACGCTGAAAAAGTCACGGGTATAAGTACAGCTAGTTGTTCATCATATTTTTTCCAGTTCCGTTTTTAGCATTAGCAATCCTTACGGATAGCAAAATATATTCGTTGTAAAACTGCAAAAAAACGACTTCGATTTTAGTAAGTAAATCATTTACGTACACCATAATCATTTATTTTTCTCGAAAATCTTTGTACATTATTATTATATCCATATCAAACTTTTTTTATGATATTAGAAGGCAATCAAGCAGACGGATTTCCTGATGGTAAGAAATTCATGTCGCCTAGAGACCTAGTGGTAATGGTGAATTGCCAACCTGATGCCGAGACGTTAAGCAAAAGTTAGTTTACTGGCTACCTTATCCTCCGAATCGGAATACGTCAATGGCTAGCACTGACGTTATGGCAGCAGGAATAAATAAGACGGTGGTACCAATAAAGACGAGTCGCTGCGAAACTCTACCACCTAGTCAGATGTCACGGTGTTAGTGGCGGTAAACCCATGCTCGCCTTTTACCAGCCGCCTGGAAGGCAGATGGTCTATTCTGCAAAAGAGCCCGGACCAACACGGCGAAAAGTGGGGGGAGACAAGACCTCGATAGCACGATCTTTCAAACAAAAAAAAAAATTATGAAAACGGTTCTGAAATGACTTCTAAAGTCGAAGATACGAGCATAAACTCGGTTCGAAGTCTGTCAAAAATTAACATTCGTCTAAGAAACAAAGAAAAAAATATTAATAGACTAAGTCACAACACATGACAAAATAAAACTTAAAAAACACTAACTTCAAACTAAAAAAGTAATCAATGAAAGCATTTTTTTATCATATCTATTTTTTGTAAAATTTATGAATGATTGGTGCTTCATGCAATAAGTGAGCAAGCTTTTTGTGTTGAACGACCAAGAGCCGCCACTGCATAGATCGCTGATATAGGTTCAACTGAATGGTGGTTTCGTTCTATTTTCCTGTTAAAAAAAACTAAAATCTATACTTATTAAAACAGTTAAACTGCAAAAAAAACTTTAATATTATCAACTCTGCGGTCTATCCCGACCTGAGGATCGCTCCCGGGTTCGATCCTCAGGTCGGGCACCAAAAAAAATAGAAAATGTATATTTTCAATTTTCTAATAATAATAACGTTGCCCGGGATTGGATATGTACCCGGTTAGCGATAGGCTTGCCATCTACCCTTTAGTGTCTTCAGCTAGTCGTGGGGGTCCTAGTTGTGCCTCTGCCTACTACTTTGAAGATATGGGCGTGAAGATACTTTTTTTTAATTTTAGCAAAAAAATCCGCATCATTAAGTTCTAGCTGTTTATCCGTAGCATAGCGTAGATAGATTTTCATTCAAACTTCCGTTCTCCATTATAGTTAACTGTTAAAGAAAAAGTAGCTATGTTTGCATTCAGGTCTTTTACTCTACGAATGTCGAATTTTATTAAAATCAATCTAGCAGCTAAGCCGTAAAAACGTAACAGACAGACTTGCATTTTTAATTGTAGTTCAAATAAATCAAAAGCCATTCGGATCTTTATTAAATTTATGTAGGGATACCTCAGAAACATGACCTACCATACAATAAAATAATTAATTCACAGTCCTTCATTTGTTTAAGTTGCATTAAAATCAAAGCAATGTTTGTTTTGACATAATAAAACACACGGCTTGTAGGTTTGTATACAATATAATGGCTTTATTTCCGTTAGAAGTAGCGCGCAAATGGTAGTATGGGCAATTAAAAAGCTAGCGAGTGTCGCTGGGTCTATTTCTGATCAATCGCTGGACGGCAGCCAGGGCTATACGCACTATCTCGGCTTCGTGTGACAACGACGTGTTAGGGTTGAACATGGGTGAGCTTACTAAAAAATGAAAGAAAAAACAAAAAACTTTTTCATTAACAACACGTCTAAATCTAAAATAAATTGAGATTCCTGTTAATAGCATCAAAGCTTTTTGTATTTTTTTGTAAAAAAAAAGTAAAATGTCATGAAAATTTGTGTTATAAAAGGTATTTACAAAATAACTTTTATAACACAAATGTAAACCTAAAAATGCTACAAGGCTACTTTTTCAGTTTACCTTTAGTTTTGAAAGAAAATACTTTGTTACTTAATTAAGCGTTCAACCGATGATTTTTATAAATAAAAAAGTAGGCCGTAAACCGAAAACTGATGGGAAGTTCTATAATTAACACAATATTAAGTGTGAGTCTAGCACGTTTCCCGATCCAGACGTTATTTCAAACGAAGTGAACTTAATTGTTTGAAAAAGAAAAAAACATTTTATTTTAATTTATATATTCTATCAAGTTTTTTTTAATTTTAATGGGATATTAATTTTCCAGTGTTTGACATCATAGTTCTTTTTAATATTTAATTGCTTATAAGTGTAATTAAAAATATTTATTAGTTCCTCTCTTGTCAATATTAATTACTTTCAGTGTTGAAATTTTCTTATAAATAAAGCTTGTATTTACTAATTATTTTGACATATCAGCACAAGATAGAGTGAGAAAGAGGCAGAAGAGGAGTATAGTTTTGTGTTAAATAAAAAAAGGCAATTAAACAATGTACTAGAGGAACGCTCCGCGATATTTACAATATATTTGAAAAGAACTTGCTTCGCACTTAGACTATGAAGCCAGGCAGATGAGAGTGACGAAAAATATGTTACTTAACCACCAGTATTAAAATACAAAACCTAAATAACAAATGCTTTTGCTTTACCTAATTTTAATAAAAAAAAATATTTTTTTTAAATGTCATTAATAATAACCGGCTCAGTTTTGAAGAGCTGTTGACAGACTCAACTTTAATGCTACAGACGTGAAATCGAGAAACATGTAACCAGGATTTACATACAATTGATAAAACATTTTTCTCCATCCACAGTTAGGTAAGAGCCTTTGACAGCCCTATATAGTACCCATGAGTACTCGCTAGAATGGACTTGCCGACCCTTCCGCATATATATAATGGCTCTACAATCGTACTATAAATAAACAGAGAGGGCGCCACTGTGAGATTTTTTATCCGCATACAAAAAAGTAATGTTTTTGTACCTTAATTGCATTTTATATTAAAATTACAATAAAGTTTATAACTTTTTATTTACATATAAATGTAAAAACTTACTAAGAATTAATTAATTAGTTTATACGGCTTAAGCATACTTTGTTAATCTTCTAATTCGTAGGTTATACTACAAGTTTTGCGTAACTCGTTATGACCAAAATATTATGTTGATTGCTTTTCAAAATAATCATTTTTAACATTTTTTCATGCAATCAAACCATTTTCTAAAACAGGAGGACCACAGATCTGAAGGCATGTTTTCTACGTGCTGATTGAACGCTATCACTGCCTCTTCGGAGTTGGTAAAAGTAAAACCTCTCATCAAATCTTTGATTTTGAGGAAAATACAGAAACCACAAGGTGCTAGGTCGGGGCCATGCGCAAGATGAGTGACGAGGTGTACTTTTTCGGAAGCTACAAAATGACTTTGTGATACTAGCCGTGTGTGAAAAATCGTTATCATGGTGTAGGAGAATGCGGCTTTTGGGTCGTCTTTCGCCTAACACCCTTGGTATACAAATGGTAGAATACCACTCGGCATTAACACCCTTTTGATCTTCAAGTGGAACAGGTGGGACTAATAACTGAGAAAAAAACGCAATCACTTTTTTATCAACGTTTCTCGCCTGTCTCACTTTTGTTGGCCTGTTCTCATTTTCAAACACCCATTCACAAGATTGCTGTTTTTTTTTCGGGTTCAAAACAATAAATTCACGTTTCGTCTTCTCTGACAATGTCATAAATAGCATTAGAATGTCCGTGGTCGTACTTCAGTAGCATCTGTGAGCACCATTCCACGCGAGCCCGCTTCTGCTCCGCTGTCAGTTCATGAGGGATCCCACGACAACAAAGTTTGCGAACTATCAATTCTTCTTGTAAAATTTTCTGAATTTGGCTCCTATCCTCAATAGTCCTAATCGTCTTATAGGTAATCCGGGGGTTTTCTTCAATTAACCGCTTAACAGTAGCAACATTATTTTCGTTGACGGCAGTTGAAGGCCGCCCTTTACGAAATTCGTCATGTAAAGAAACTCGATCTCCCTCAAATTCAGCAAACCATCGCCTCACGGTGCTCAAGCAAGGGGCTTCTTACCCAAAAACATTTTGAAGACGAACAGCACAGTCTTGCGGAGAAAGAGAACTTTTAAAATCATTAAAAATCATCGCTCTTAAATCTTTTCGACTAAATTCCAATTTCGTCGCGTTATTAGAATTTTGATGTGTGACGTGATGTGTCGTCGAATGCCAAATGTCACAAAACCTGCAGAACTGAAACCAAATACTGGGTCTTTTTGAAGTTATACTTCTTTTGGCGCGTTAGGAAAAATGATGAGGGTAAATTTTTACGATGCGCGCGCACACCGTCATGAAAAACCGACATGGTGAAGTTAGCTATGAAGTTAGCTATAGATAATATCTTAGTTTTTGAAAAGATTTTTATCTTATTACGCCGAAGAATTATAACTTCTAACGCGTGTACATAAGTACACACACACTTTTTTTCTGATTATCTGTTTTTGTTTCTTCCACATTCATTACTCTATTAACTTTTTTTAAAACACGCTGGTTTTGGAGACGCCAAATAAAACTAATGCGAGTGCAATTGTCATCTGCTTGAAACAAGCACTTAAGAATTTTTGTGCAAAAATGGAGCAACAAAAAAAAGTTATTTGTTGTTATTAAAAAGATATATATTGTTAGTTATAGACGGTTATTAAAATTTAACGCTAAACGGTAAATTAAAGGTTAAATACATATTAGACTCGCTACTAGAGAGATTATATTTTAGTCTAAACGGCTTTTTTGCAGAAAACTTAATAAAACAAAATAAACAAGTAAACATTCCTGGACAAATTACAAAAATTAATCCAATTTCAAATTAGGAAAATTATATGCTGAGTTATTAGTGTTAGATAATGATACTTATACGTAGAAATACTTAACCAAATACCAGTATAAATTTAATAAACATACCGGAAATACAGACATCTAAATGTTTATCACACAAATGCATACCCTCGTGGTTGTTCGGCGGAGTTAGGCGTGTCATAAATACAGTTAAAGATGTTTTGTTTGTTGGGAAATTTGTTTTGCCATTTCAACTTCTAATTTGAAAGGATTGCGGAGAGCGATGGTTTGCAGTAGATAGGGTTAAACTTAATAGCGCTCTAAAATCATTTAAGTAATGAACTTAGTGATATTGATGGTAATTCTGCTGTACACAAACTAAACTTACTTTAGACGCATGCCATCTTTTACAAATGAAACAAAAACAAAAGAGATGGAACGTTTTAGACATGTCTGATTAGCCCGAACGTGTCAAATTATGATGTTTTTAAACAACGTTTCCAAAGTGATAGATTAAACGTCTATAGAAATATCGCGTATGCTCTAATTTGACAGCACTAAAAGTGTTTTATCTCTTTCTATTACTTTCGTTGAAAGAAGACGGCGATAACTTAAAATTAGTTTGTATGTAAAATGTAAGTCCGTAATTTGCTGTATGTTCTATTTTTTAAGGTATATTTGTAGTATGTTGTAGTTTATAATGTACTTAGACTTGTGGACTTTGTTACTTATTAATTACTTTATTAAGCTTATATCTATACATATTATAAAATAAAGTCCCCCGCCGCGTCTGTCTATCTGTCTGTTCGCGATTTACTCGAAAAGTACTGAACGGATTTTCAATCGGTTTTCAACAATAGATAGAACAATTCTTGAGGAAGGTTTTAGTGTATAGTAAGTTTATGTTTTGTGCAAACCAACAATATTACAACGGTATTAGTTCAATATGTCGGCAAAAAATAAGCTGATCGGGAGCTTTCCTCGAAAACGCTACCAAAACCTTTTGAGTTTTAACAAAACAATGTATGGTGGGAGTTTTCCTCTTCGATAGATCTCAAAAAAAGTAAGCGGTGGTATTAGTCTATCTTTAAAGAATAACCCACATTAATGGTTTTTGGCGTTTACTTAAAACAGTAAAATGAAGGGTTACTTTAGAACATATTTTTAACAGTACGGTAGTAACCCTTAATGAAATAAATTTGTTAGATACGTTATGCGTGTAATTAGATCAAAATTGTCTTTTACACTATCAGAAAAAATTAACAACTAATGAGTTATCAAAAAGTTAAAATTTCCGGGCGCAAAATTAAATATCATAGCAAAGACATGCGCGCTTACTGCATCCATCCATACTGACATCCTGACATCCAGACATACTCACAAACTTTCGCATTTATAATATTAGTAGGATTTTTATTCTTGAATAACCGAAGCGAAGCGAGGGTGAGCAGCTAGTTAAACATAAATAAATAATTTTATCCAATACAAATAATTAAAAACGTGTAATTTTATAATTAAAAAGTTAAATTTTTTGCACACTACAATCTGGTAGAATATGTTAGTTTGCTTGTAACAACGCGAACGTATTCATAAACAGTTTTACGTAAACGTATCTTCACGCCCATATCCCCGAAGAGGTAGGCAGAGGTACAACAAAGGCACCCACGACTAGCCGAAGACACTAAGTCCCACAATGTGATAGGTGGCAAGCCTATCGCCAACCGGGCACATTTCCAATCCCGACCAACATTTTTTTTAATTAGAAAATTGGAAAAATCCAATTTGGAAAAATCCAATTTTCTTTATGTTGGCCGACCCGGGATTCGAACCCAGGACTTCATGCAGTCAAGTCCAACACCCGGACCGCTAGACCACAGAGGCGAATTTTTAATTTTAACAGTTACAATTCAATGTCATTAAAATATTTTTTTTTGTTTTGTTTTCTTTCAAATCCAACAACTAGATACGAGTGCTACTACTAGTTTTTTTTTGCGTTAGTTCAAGATGATAACCCTAGCACAACCACTGACTTTAATAATTATCAAAAGCGAGGTACATACATGAGATTGACTTCTGTACCTGTCTATATTTTGTGCTTATACACAGAAGTACATCTTTATACATATTTTTCTTTAAATATTTTTTGTGTGCGTATTGTGTGTGTGACACTGAATTCTCCTAAATGACTGGAACGATTTTAATGAAATTTCTGTATGTGTTCAAGGGGATTCGAGAATGGTTTAAATTCACAATTTTGTCTACTGGATAATGTTTTTTTAATTATTTTTTTTTGTTAGTATTCGTTGATTGCGAAATGTTTAACATTGGATCCGACAGACTGCGCTACTATCAGCATCAAATATTAATTTTATTAGTAGCTGTTAATATCAAGGATACGAAGTTTGCTGGGTTGGCTAGAAAAGTATAAATCCATACTAATATTTCCATACTAATATCATAAATGCAAAAGTCTACATATCGGTCTGTCTTTTTTATGAAATTTGATATGCATATTATAAAAATATTCGATAATATAATAAGATCCGTGTTCAAACATGGCTATTCTTTTTTTAAAAATCAACTGCCACCTGGCTATAATAAGGTATGAAAATCGTGACTATTCTACACTAAAGAAGTTACAGGCAAACAGCTAGTCCCTAAATTAATGTAATTAATACCCAGACACAGAAAAGATATCTTTGATTCATCACAGATAAGTTTGCCTCCGTCGGAAAAAGTATTCCTTGGAATACAAATTTTTGGGTTTTAGTATGGATTTTCGCAAAGTAATGCCTTCTTCTATCAGTATTCCTTAGGTTCGCAATTATTTAGCGGAAAACCATGTCGCAAAAAATAGGTACTACATTATATATTAGTACACACCTACGAAGACAAAGGTCATGGTGGTACTTCTATTGACCACCAGTCTAATTTGTACACAAAGGAACTTAAACCATTTTGAAAATCTAGAAAATTAGGTACCTGATATACTCTTCATAATGTGTTTGTAACGGTTTGTCAGGCACTAATCACTACTTGGTAGTAACTACTACTAACCGTAGTGATACACTATTTAAAAATCATTTTTTTATCGATCTATCTCATCTATTATTATTTTTTAACTACCAAAATGTTTTATTTTTTATATTAGGATGCTGTTGAGAGAGGGTTTGTTTATGTATTTGACATACTTAATTGCTACTTGGTAGTAATTACTACTAACCTTAGTATTATCACAAAATCACGGTATTTTACACTATTTAAAAAATATTTTTTTTTTTAATCTTAACCCGATCTATCTTATCTATTATTATTTTTTAACTACCTGCCTGTTTTGTTTCATACATTGGGATACTGTTCAGGGAGAGTTTATGTATTTGATATATGTTTTTTTTGGAATATTTGCAATATTAAAGAAAATTGGATTTTTCCAATTTTCTAATAAAAAAATGTTGGCCGGAATTGAAATGTGCCCGGTTGGCGATAGGCTTGCCACCTATCACATTGTGGGACTTAGTGTCTTCGGTTAGTCGTTGGTGCCTTGGTTGTACCTCTGCCTACCTCTTCGGGGATATGGGCGTGAAGATACTTTTTGCAATATTTGATGTTAGGTGTTTCTAAAAGCTGTGATAGTGTATTACTGTATATGCTTATCAAATATTATTCTAATGTATTTTAATTGTTGACAATTTTCAAGTGTAGCGAAGGTTGTACCTACGAAATTAAGACTACGAATTGAATTGAATACCGTGTTCTATCTTCTTTCTTTTGGATCTTTGGATCTTGGCGTGAAAAAATGTATGTATATGTACGTGACCTTAAGGCATGTATTGAGTTAAGTGTTTTTTATCGGATTAGCGGAGCGTTTTAGCGGATGTATGGTTTCTCAAATAAAAGCATTTTCAAAATTGTTAGTGATTATAAAGACAAAGAAATCGACAGCATAAACACTTATAGGAGTCGACCATTTAACCTTCTACTTTTTTTAGCCGGTTAAGGCTGTAAGGAAGTAGGTGTTGTAGAAAGACCTAGTCACGCAAGAACTTTTCCGT
>NJDC01001371.1:6336-27400 GCA_002245475.1 Calephelis virginiensis
TGTGTGTGTGTGTGTGTGTGTGGGTGTGTGTGTGTGTGTGTGTGCGTTAGACGTCGTTTTATAAGAGCTTCTGTTTTTGCAAAATCCATCTTTAAAAGTACCTCTTTTGTGAGTCTTTTTACTGCTGTTTTTTTTTAAGTTCTTAAGTTTAATGACTCGGCAAATGCTATTGTATACATAAGTAAGTAGAAAGAAAGGGCTTCGCTTAGCAAAAGAAGAGAATACTTGGGTTATAAACGGTACTTGGGGTATTAATAGGATTTGTCTTACCCTGCGCCTGCATAACAATAAATTTGGTAGTTATTCTTGAATACCTACTTCCCAAGTTTATATTGACACAAAATACAACTCCACAAGGCTAATAAACAAACAGGTATACCCGGTTTCGAATTATTCGGGTCAATTGCTCGGAGCCCGGTGAGTAAATAAATTAACCGCTATCGGATATCCGTACTTATCCGGGTTCTTTTCAAAGACTCAAAGCTGACGCAACGTGTACGATCAGGATTGCTTGCGAAGGTAAACCAACCGAGTGTGAGTCTGAGTGCCGAAGATAAGAGTTTTCGGTAAATATTACAGCAAATTTGTGGAACTCAAGTGATAAGTTATTTCTTGAGGATTTCTTTTTATTTTAAATTCTCGTTTTTATTGGGGTTCCGTACCCAAAGATAAAAACGGACCCTATTACTAAGCCTCCGCTCTCTTTCTGTGTGTCTGACCGTCTCCAGGATGTGTCTCATAAACCGTGATAGCTAGAAAGCTGAAATTTTCACAAATCATGTATTTCCGTTGCCACTTTAACAACAAATACTAAAAATAAAATATTAAGGGGACTCCCATACAACAAATGTAATCTATAATATAAAAATGAATTGCTAAGTGTGTTGGTAAGCGCATAACTTACAAACGACTGAACCGATTTGGCTAATTATGTTTTTGTTGTGTTAGGTATTTTCAAAAGAGGTTCTTATGTAGAGAAAAACCTGGAAAATGCATACTTTATATTTTCCATACAAACTAAAAGGGTGGAACTAATTTCGCCGGGACAGCTAGTTTTTAATAGAATTGATATATATGATGATTTAATATATATGTTTTAGGGCCATAACTCACCGCGACGTCATGGCGACGTGGCCAGCGACATCGCAAACTAGTTCGTATTGAGATGTATGACGGCTAACGCACTTGGCGACCGAATGGCGACGCTTTGGCGACGCAGGAAGGCTAGACCTAGCCATGGCAACGTCGCATACTATATACGAGTACATACAAATACTTAAACCTTTCACTAAAAAAAGTAGTACAAAACTGTTCCACATTTTACAATATTACATGTATTTGAAACTTAAAAGAAAAATAAGAAATGTGTTTTTACATATTACATAAAACTATAGATTCACAAAGGTTGTCTTTGAAAAGTACAACAGCACTACTTAAACTTAGCAGTAAAAAATAACATAAAACTGCTTCACAAGTTGCAATATTCTATGTATTTTACGGAAAATAAGAAATTTGTTTTTACATAAAACCTTTAGAGATTCACAGAGGTTGTCTTTGAGAAGTACAGCAGCACTACTTAAACTTTGCAGTAAAAAATAACGTAAAACTGCTTCACAAGTTGCAATATCCTATGTTTTTTACGGAAAATAAGAACTTTGTTTTTACATAAAACCTCTACAGATTCAGAAGGGTTGTCTTTTTGTAGTACAACAGCACTACTTAAACTTTGCAGTAAAAAATAACATAAAACTGCTTCACAAGTTGCAATATTCTATGTATTTTACGGAAAATAAGAAATTTGTTTTTACATAACACCTGTATAGATTCACAAAGGTTGCCTTTGAGAAGTACAGCACTACTTAAACTTTGCAGTAAAAAATAACATAAAACTGTTTCACATGTCGCCATATTCTATGTATTTTACAGCAAATCTATACTAATATTATAAAGAGGAAAGGTTTAATTTTTTATTTGTTTGAAATGAATAGGCTCCGAAACTACAAGACCGATATCAAAAAGTATTTCACCTTTAGAATGTTACATTATTCCTGAGTGACATAGGCTTTGTTTCATCAAAATCGGTGCAGTAGAAGCCAAGTTACGCAGGCGAAGCTTCATGAAACTGCTAGTAAGAAATATGTCCTTACATAACACCTCAACAAAACCTTAGATTCACAAAGGTTGTCTTTCATAAGTACAACAGCACTCGTCTAAATGGACGCCACAGCACGGGTTCCAATTTACGTAATGAGCCAATCTTGTTCGATCACCATGTACAAGATTATCAAATTAAGCTTTCTTGCATACAAGGACGAGGTTAGAAAAAAATGAACCAGGAAACTATTCATTTCCCGTGGGTAAGGGGCCCAGGACAGAAATTCAATCAACCATTCATTCAATTAGTTGGGTGATTGACATTAAATTTGCTGCGGAAAGAATTGGATCTTTCATTCAATAGGAAATTGGTGAATCTTATTTATTTAACAACTAGCTATAATGGCAAATCTTACTGCACATTAATTTTATTGTTAATATGTAGTTATTCGGCCACTGTTTTTTATTATTTATTTTTTATTTCTATTTTTTTTGTTAAAAAGCAGCTCTTAAAGCACTAAACTAATCACTATAATAAATTTCATTGTTATTCGACTATTTAGTACTAAAATGAAAATCAAAGACTGGTCTATAGCTGATCTAGAGTTGTATATTATGTTTTGAAGCAACTTGACTTTGTTTTATAAATTTAATTCGATTACATGTTCAATGTAAGTATTTAAATATCAAAGTAAATATAACATGTTGCAAGAAAAAACAAATATTACATTATTATTTATTTTTTCCCCTTTTATAATTCACTATACGTTGCCTGCGGCTTCACCCGCGTTTTCACAGGAAGCCGTTATGCGATTGAGATTATAAGCATCTTCACGCCCATCACACTAAGTCTCACAATGGGATAGGAGGCTAGCCTATCGCCCACCGGGCACTTTCCCAATCCCAAGCAATATTTTTATTATTAGAAAATTAGAAAAATCCAATTTTCTTTTTGTTGCCCGAACCGGGATTCGAACCCGGGATTTCATGCAGTCAAGTCCAACAACTGAACCGCTAGACCACAGAGGTGAGCAAAGTAACCTTATGTGTTAATCCAAGTCACAATATATCTATGTTCCAAATTTCAGAAAAATTCGTTAAGTTATTCAAGCGTGAAAGACATACATACAAACTTTCGAATGTAGAATATCAGTAGGATTAATTTCATTTTTTTTGCGAACTACAAAATTAATACATGGAATAAAATTGAACCAGTGACCTTCGAATAATGTACCCTTAACGCTACTCATCATCATTATCTTCTTCACGCCCATATCCCCGAAGAGGTAGGCAGAGGTACAAGCAAGGCACCCACGGCTACCCGAAGACACTAAGTCCCACAATGTGATAGGTTGCAAGCCTATCGCCAACCGGGCACATTTCCAATCCCGACCAACATTTTTTTTATTAGAAAATTGGAAAAATCCAATTTTCTTTGTGTTGGCCGACCCAGGATTCGAACCCGGGACCTCATGCAGTCAAGTCCAACACCCGGACCGCTAGACCACAGAGGCGATATTCAGGTATCATTATCTTCAGCTTGTTATAGTACTGTTTACACTACACTTTATTAATTTTAGCATATTCATGGTTTGTGATTCGCAGAAAGGTGAAATCTATGTTAGCACTATCCGAGCACAGCTAGGCTGGGACAACAGTATTTTATAATCAGCTAGCTGTTCCGTAGAACTTCGCTTTACCCGTTGAATTTATACGGCAAAAATTAAAATGCTGGTTTTCCTAGTTTCCTCACTGTTGAACAGGATAAATAGAATCAAGAGAAGGACATAGGTACCTTCTCCTGATTCTACGCTGCCTCCCGTCAATATTCATCTAAATCAGTTTAGCCATATAACTGTAATGTAACATGACATTCTTTTATGTATACAGATAACAGAGAAGCAAAAGTTCTGACATATGGATTTGTGGTTGTTTAGTTTTAGTTAGAACTACAAGTCGTTAATTAAAACTAATGGTAGAAATAAAATACGACGGAACCCACAAATTTTCGCTATGCCGGGAACTGGCGGGTAATCATTTAATTAGGAATTAAAAGAGTTAGGTCGGATCAAGCCACGTTACATTGTATCGTGGTAACTAACATTGGATATTAGTTACTTAGAAACAGTACAAATATAAAACAGTATGGATGCTACATGCAAACGTTCGAAACAGCATACTACAAGCATTTAAGATCGAAGTTGTTCCTAAGCGGTTTTCGCGGTGCTGTAGTACTAATGTCAAGAGGAGTTATCACTTTGTTATTTGTTTCTGCAACCATTTTTAACATACCATGAGTATATTTGTCTTTTGCTAGATTAACCGACGTTCTGGGGCTAAGTAGCCCCAGAACGTCGCCCCAGATTAAGTAATTAGCATATCGTTTGTAAACTACGTACTTATTGTTATCTGATTAATAAAAAAATAGCATTGATACCCTATTCCTTCTATAAAGTGTGGGCAAAATATAGACTAAACATACCTCTCTAAATTTTATAGTTTGGTTCCATCAATTAGTATCAGTTTCCATACTTTTCCCTATTTGTACTATGGTTTAGTATTCATTTTTAACCGACTCTAAACAGGAGAATATCAATTTAGGTAGTTTTTTAAACATGGGTTGGAGTTGGCTTAATATAAATTGAATCAGCATTAAGTATATTTATTAATTAATATTTTATCTGACTCAAAAACAGAAGGTATTTTTTTAATGGCTGACGATATCATCAGTTTTGCTCGACATATATTTTTGGTCATCAAGAAACTCTAAAAGGAGAACAAAGAAATACAAACAAGGAAAGTCTCCTTGTGCGTATTCTGGTCTCATAAAATACCAACCCTGTTATTATTAACAATTTTGTCCATCTCTTTGGCCGAAGGGTAAGCGTACTCACCTAAACTCACCAACCAACCTTGAAGCTCAGGTTCGTGTCCTAACAGCAAGGATTGTATGTGACAAACACGAATTTCAGTATTTCCGGGTCTTGTTATTTTTTAAATTTATGTTAGTATCTTTTGTATTGCTATATATATCTTATAACTTTAAATGAGCAATTGGAATCTCGGAATCGACTCCAACGATTTTCATGAAATTTACTATGTAGGGGGTTTCGGGGGAGATAAATCTAACTAGCTAGGAATCATTTTTAGAAAATGACATTCGTAAACTGAAAATTTTATTCAAGTTTAAACTGAAAAATATGACTCTTCCTGACATCTAAGGCGAATAATAATACTATTTTTTGTGAGCGATATTCGTATTTAAACTGAAAATTTTATTCAAGTTTAAACTGAAAAATATGACTGTTCCTGACATCTAAGGCGAATAATAATACAATTTTTTGTGAGCAATAAAGTTGTTCCAGCAGATGGCGTTGTTAAGTGACACGAAGTCAATGAGTGTTGGCTAAGAAATTTTATATTATGGGTCATACTTAAATATCATTGACAGAAAACACAATTTATAAAAAAAATACTGAGCAAATCTCGGTGATCCATGTACTTAGTCGTTATGCATTAACCATTTGTACTCGTATAACATAAGCATAAAATTTACTTACCTTAATATTAGATATATTAGGGATATTATTATTGCTGTTGGTAATAATTATTAGTAGTTACTTTGTGGTAAGTTTGGTTATGCACAATAAAAAGAAAACATTTATTCATTCACACATAGGGTATGTTCGCCTATTCGCGTCCACCCCTCAATTCGCGTCCATTTCGTGGACACCATTTAGAAAACCCTTAAAAATAAGTGTACTTACAAACTAGGAAAATGAAAAGTCGTTTCTGCCTATAATACAATATTTTGGAAACATATATACACAGACAAAACCACTATTTGCATAATTTTTCCTGTTTAAAAAAAATAATGAATCTCAGCTATACAAAAAAGTAGTGTAAATAGCTATAATTTTAGTAAAAAAAATTGTGAACCGACGCGCGTTTCATACATAATTTTTCAATGTTTTAATTTTAATTAAAGATTGTATTAGTTCTTAGACCTTGAAAATGAATAAAAGAATAAAAATAATGATGATTTTGATTGATTATTTTATTTTTAAAGTTAAAATGAGGTGAACGCGAACTGGTGTACCAATTTTAAGAATTAGCCAGTTTGCGTCCAGGGTGGACGCGAACCCATCTTATTATTTCTAACTTGATCCTTTATTTTAATATGACGAAATATGTTATAAGGATGGGGTTTTATTTTGTTTTACTATTATTATTATGTTTATTAAAATAGCAAATTTGCTTCCACATAATTATTGTAATAGAAAAAGATACAGATGTCGAAATTCACCTGGACGCAAAATGGATGGACGGATTATACTATATACCAGTTTGCGTCCACTTGTTTATTTAAATACTAAATCTTAAGTAAATGTTTTATAAAATTAAATCAGACAGTTATAGATAGGTGGTAGCCGGTAGAGAGCATTGTATTATCCCATCGGGGCTAGTACCCACCACCACTCCGAAAGGGAACAACATTAAACTGTTTCTGCCTTGTTCCACTTATGCACAAACAGCTGTATGATAAATTTGAAATACGTAAAAACAACGAAGTTTACAAAGGTGCAACTAAGGCAAGCACGATCAGCCTGAGATACTTAGTTCCACTATGCGATAGATGGCAAACCTATTGCCAACCCGGCACATGTTCTATCCCGGATGACGATGTTTTCATTAGAAAATAATGAACATAAAGAGCATATCAAGAACGAAAGAGGGAACGCGATAGGTAAAAATAGTTAGGAAAAAACTGAACGAAACTAAAAGAAATTGTAAAATGGACGTGCTCGGTGTGAAATCTCAAAGAGATAAATTGACTACCTGCAGATCTAACAAAATCATTTAAAAATTTTAAAATTTCTGTATTCTAAAATTAAGATATTGTGGATGCGAAAAAAATAAAAATTATATGACCTAGTGGTGACCTACCTGCTATAAACAATTGATGATGTGATTTTGGGCTCCAAATCATCTGAGCTGCAAACAGTAATGAACTAATGAATGACGATTGGAAAGAAAAAGGCGTATCTACATTTGAATGCAAATGAAACCAAAATAGCATATGAAAGAGATGTAGTCAGAACGTATTCAAGAGTTTGTCGACATAGTATCGCTGGAACAAATAAATGATTTTTTTTGTCCCGGTTGTGCTTTTTGCAGGGATAATTTGACTGACGGCAATCATAACAATAAGGTCAGAGAAAGAGTGAGATTTAAAATAAGTATTTTGTTACAATAATGAGTAAGGACATGTTCCGTTGTATGGTTCATGTTGTAAGAATGGCAGATGAAAGATTGCCAGTACAGACATATATTGGATAATATATTGCATAAATTGGATGAACGTACTTAGTTACCCTGGGAGACCTAAGTTGACAATCCATGGGCAATTTAACCCAGGGCCAACTCTTGCCATCACAGTCTCCACAACCAGCTTCTTTGTATGAAAAAAGTAATAAACGTAAAGAAAGCTAGGGACACTTGGTACTCCAGTAATTGACTAGGCGTGAACATATATATTTCATAAAGAAAGACAACCCAACATTTCTTCAAATTTTCTTAATAAAATCTCCCCTTTATCCTTTTAAAAGTTGGTGGACGCAAACTGGTCCATGGGTGGACGCGATCTGGATTTTGTGGACGCAAACTGGTGAAATCACGTTATTTCGATTATTTAAATTATTAAAAAATAATGACTATACATTTTGGTTAAAACTTAGCTTAATCCTAAAATAGACTATACTATGGCTGGGTTACAATATTATCTAGAACATTTTTATATTTTACCTCAAATTTGCAAACTCCACTAATTGGACGCGATCTGGCGAAACAACCCTATTTGTTATTATTTAAGTGCATAAAGACTAAAAACCTTTTTTCTTTTACAATTTATTTATAGTTAATTTTTTTGGGCCAATTTTGGTATTTTCAATTATATTAGTTACTGTCTTAAAAGGTTTTTAACAAGAGAAAACTCTGGAATATTTTGCAGGGAAAGTGAGAAACAAAAACTTAAATTTTTTTCCATACCTACCAACTGTTAGTAGTAAATATCAAGCGAAACAAAGTACGAAGGTCAGCTAGTCATACTAGCTAGCTATTCATACTATCTACGCGTCATCAGAAACCTATTCATTTAACCCTCGTTCCTTTATATCTATTAACATGTAGAGGTCTCCCCAAGACCAATTGATTCCAGATAAGTCACGTCACCTGAACCAATATTCTGTATCGCATCAGCAAAATCTTTAATGACTTCCGCAATATTAAAAAGTACCAATTTCTCGAACTTTGTATTTCAATAGATTACCATTACGAAAGTTAAGCAATTGTGAAGTTTAATGCCTTGGAATAAGAATTAGGGAAATATCTGAGGTTTTCGTTTTTTAATTTGCAGTTTGTTCAAAAGAAAATCACCTGTATATATATTATGTTAAGGTTCAATATATTAACAATGTTAAGTTTGTTTCTAAGATGATCGCCAGATACAAGGCTCTCGATGAATTGGAAATAAGATCGCAAGCAGGAGCGACATTATAATAGATAGGATTTTCATACAAAACGAACAGATCGTTCTTTTACTTTTTCTTTTACCTTTTTTACGAATGACTGATTTGAATAACGTTGGATTACTCTAGAGATTTGTATTACAAAATGTTACAAAAGGTAAAAATATGTAAGGACAAGATACGTTTATCTTACATTTGTTTTTAGGGTAAGCATCTATTTTCGAAAGAAAAATATTATGATTGCGGACTATCTCCGGAGATATTCGGTATCTTTTTAGTGATTATCACTGGGTAAAGTGTACATCAAATAGCTGTGAAATAACGTGTTGTGTATTTGCTATCTTCATTGTTGGTCACTGGTTCGGTAATGTGGAAAGAATAACAGATGAAAGATTGACAAAGCAGATATACAATGCGGATGTGGATGATTTAGGTACCCAGGGAGACCTAGGTTGACATTCCACGATCAGATCACTCGGATATTATCCGAGGGTGGTGTCAAAAGTCTCCGAAACCGGCGTGTATGTATGAAAATGGTAATGAATGTAAAGGAAGCCAGACAGGTTTGTCAAGATCGTGAAGTCTGGCACACTATACTCTCTGTTTGTCCTGTAAGGGACTTGGCGTAAAGATATGTATGTATGTATGTGTGTGTATCACTATTAAAAAGATACGGAATCACCTCCCTGGATTAGGCAAAAAGCATTTGCCTATTATATTAACCCTTCATTAAATGATCAATTCTATTTAATAACCGCCTCAGTGGTGTAACGGTACGTAGTTGGACTTAACTTATAGTCAACTACTTTTTGGAAAGTTTTTTCCTTGGACAACTTTATTTAACACTAATCATGAAAGTTATTTTTTTTTTATAGGAACGGAAATTATGCTACCCGTAAGTAATTTCTCTCTATAATTCCGTTTCCTCTGTGTAGATTAGACCGTTTTTCATCATGCCTAGTAGCTGGTAAGAGTCGAGAATATGCTAAAAAGATCATTACCTAATAGTAGTCTTAATAGACTACCACTGATGTTAGAGTGCTGTGCAGAAACTTGTCTTTACCGCATTATTGCAGCAGTATCTTCACGCCCATATTCCCTAAGACGTAGGCAGAGGCACAACCAGGCAACCAACGACTAGCCGAAGACATTAAGTCCCATAAATGTTACAAGTGGCAAGCCTATCACCAAAAATTGGAAAATTCAATCAGATTTTCTCATTGAACAAAATGTTGCTCGGGATTGGATATCTGGGACTGAGTGTCTTCAGCTTGTCGTGGGTGACCCTGTTTGTACCTCTACCTACCTCTTGGGGGATACGAGTGTTAAGATACTTTTTTCCATTCTTTCTATACTCAGAATATAAAATAAAAGGCAGACCCTGAACATTACTTAAACAGAAATATATTGAATACAGGAGGGCATATTTCAATATTAATTCTTGCTCGCTGAACCGAAACGTTTCAGATTAAGAAATATCTGGTCGGTATTGGAACGATAATAAAATATAGGAGCAGTTTTAAAATAAATTCTATGATAAAGGATGGTGAAAATTAAAATTAAATTTTATTTACTCAATTTATTACTGATAAAGACTGAAGTAGAGATGTTCCCCCCGATCATAGAAGACCTCGCCAACAGTAACCAGAACGCAGCACCAAGTCGAGGCACGGTCTCCCTGGAGACAGCCCTTGGTGCTGGCGTTGTAGGTAACAGCCCAATCCATCTAAATAATGATGTCTCGGGCTCACTCTGCTCGGCCCACAAAGTTCGGTGAAGTTGTAAAAAATCGTAAGATTAGCAACAAATTAGTCATTCAAAAAAAAAAAAAGTAGAGAAGACTAAGATAAAATTATGCGCTCAGCTACGTAATTATATATGTGTTGGTGTGGAAATTAATAACGACATCATATCTTTGTGTAATTTTTTTCGAGAATTGCAATCTGTGTACCTACAGATCGGTCAACTTGTCGCATGTTGATATACCGGTAGTGTTCTTTGTTAAAGGAACAAGACGGCTGCTCTGTCTCGAGTTTAGACAATGTATAAACTAGTTGGACAACAAATCCGAAGTAATTTAATTAATTTAAAAGATTACAGTTTTCCCCGTGTTGGTCCGGGCTCCTTTGTAGATTAGACCATCTGCCTTCCTTGCCAGGCAACTCGTAAAAGGCGAGCATAGGCTCACCGTCACTAGCACCGTGACATCTGACTAGGTGGTAGAGTTTAGCAGCGACTCGTCCGGATTGGTACCACCGCCTTACCTAGTCCTGCCGCCATAACGTCATGACATGTTCCGGTTCGGAGGGTAAGGTAGCCGATAAACTTACTTTTACTCGAGGCCTAACATCCCGGCCTCTGGTTGGCAACGCACCATTACCACCTTTGGTGTCTCTAGGCGGCATGAATTTCTTAACATCAAGAAATCCGTCTGCTTGTTTGCCTTCCAATATCATAAAAAAAAGTAAAGAAGCGTTTGTATTTCGTGCATACTAAAAAATATTTACTGGGACGCGTTATTTCAGCTTAGACGACCCTTTAAAAAATTACAGCAATGCATATTATTATATACTCTCACCTCAGAGAGAGATTACATTTTTGGATAAGTTTATAAAATGACGCCAAATAGCGGTAAATCCTCAATTTACCTGCCCACAAAGAAGACGTTTACTAAATACATTTGTTTAAAGAATAAGATATCGGAAATACAAACGGGTATCTTTTTAGTAAAAGAGTCTTGTGGCCTATTAACACTAAAGATTTTATAGGTGGGACAAAGGTTGATTAAAATAGCAAAAGAAATAACGTAACTTAAAATGAATAGATATATCTACGTTCTTCAATATATTTTCATTATTATACACAAAATACATAATATATTCTGTGGCCGCAGCTTTAAACTTATCTTTAGCCGCCTTTTTAATAAACACGGAGTCAACTACTTCAAGGTTCGACCTGGTATTACGGTCTTTATTACAATGTGATACAGGTTATAATCATTTTTACTCCTACGTTAGTTCATGTTTTTTTAATAAGACGCTAGATGATAAGACAAACGTGGCATGTAGACACCTTAAATGTTATAGGTGCGTCACTGTTCTGTTTGAGGTCATACTCCGAATGTAAGATAGCAACACACTATCTAGGATACTTACAGACCATTGTCTTTGCCATCATAGTCATATGCTTATGCATAGTCCGATGCCATAAAAAAGCTATTACACATAGAATAAACGAACCTACTGTCTAATCAATTTCGTGTAATAAGTTTAGCACCTGCGAGTGAGTTGAAGCCCAAAAGCGGTCGGTCTCAAGCGTTAATTCATTAGATTCGGTGACGTGAGAATTTTAGGGACCTATTCTGATGTATCACACAATTTAAATACATATTTATTTTGTACTGCTCGACCCGGTGAACTTCGTATCTTACCACATTAACAGCTACTAACAGTTTGTGTGGATTAAAACATTGTTTTCCGTATTTTTCCTGCAAGTTTTCCCAATTTTTCTTTTCATAAGAACCTTCTCCTGTCAATAAATAACGCATTGAAAAAGAATCGGCAAAATTTGTCTTTCCGTTTAGACGTGATGAGATGACTAAGATAAACGGGGATCAATTTATATTTATCACCAAATTACATATATTCTTTTTGGTTTCTTTTTCGTAATAGACTTGGCATTCCTCGTGTCGGCACGGTTCCGCTAAGTAGACTTAAAAATAAAAGAAAAGGAAAAATATTTATTTGCGGAATATGATGTTACGAAGATGTTACAAAATCATTTAAGCGTCCCAACATATTCTACCAACTTGTGCAAATGAGTGCAAATATTTTAATAGGTTTTAATCAAATTAGCAATTTTAACTATTTATTTACTATTTACACACATTTTTTTTCTTGATTATTTATTAATCCAAACAATTTTTACAATGTAAATTAAATTATCCCTATCTATCGTAAACTACCACCTACTAGATCTAGATCATCTGCCTTTCTGTCAGGCATTCATAAGATGTAAGTCCATGTTTAATAGGTCGTTACCAGTAAGATCACTGATGGTAAAGTGCTTTGCAGTCACTTGCCAGGGTATAGATCCACCGCCGTACGTATTTTTGCCACCACAATGACAGTGTCATGTTCCAGTCCAGAGGATCGGGTTCTCTAAAATCCCGGCCACAGGACAGGTATCATCTATGGTTCCTATAGACCACAGTTGTTTCTTACCATCAGGAGACTTGTGTTTTATTTAGCTGATCACCATTGCCCTAGCATCCCGGCCACGGTATAGCTATTCACCTATAGCATCAACGGCGTCTATAGGCTACGCTCGTTACCTATCATCAGGAGAGTCGTGGGCTTGTTCGCTGTCGTATGACATAAAAAAATAGTAACAACAATGGTCAGCACTGACGGAATAGCGTTTAGAAAAGACCTGGTATTCTAGATGGTGGATCGTTGTGGAAGTTTATTATCTAGATATTACAATCACTGTGTTAGTAAATAAAAAAAAATAAATAAATATTCCTGGACAAGTCACACAAATTGAATCTAACCTCAAAAGTAAGCAAATTATATTTTTATGTTATGGGTGTTAGTGAAAGTTTCTATTACATAGAAATACTTATATAGATATCAGGATAAATTTTATAAACACCCAGACCCGGAAATGCAGACATTTAAATGTTCATCGCATAAATGCCTGCCCCTGTAGGGAATCGAACGTTAGGGGTGTACGCTAGCCAGTCTACCAACAGACAGACGTACGTTTCATTTAACGTACGTATATAATCGCCTTTTTAGCGTCCCCGTGTTTTGTTTGACTTCTTGAAGTCTCGGGTTCGATCCCTGCACCGAGCTACAAAAAAGACAGAAAATATGTGTTTTCAATTTTTTAATTAAAGTAATGCCGCCCGGAATTGGATATGTGCCTGGATTACGATAGACTTGCCACCTAGCACGTTGTTAGACGTAGTTTATTTAGCTAGCCTAGTTGTGCTTCTGCCTACATCTTCGGGGATATAGGCCTAAAGAATGTGGAGAGCAATCAAAAATGTTTTTTTTTTTTTTTACAAAAGTAGCGTTGTTCCGCTGAAGATAATGGGTGCCCGGTAGGAGACAATTTTGGCGCATATTGATCTCTTAATTTGTTGGAGTGCTTATGGCTAACCGAGGGTGATCTGGTTGTGCATATTCTTACCTCTTCGCAAATAAGTTAATCCCATAAGATGAAAGCTGGTAAACCTATCTCCATCCAGGCAATTATCCAACACTGGGCAAAGTTACTTTTGAAACTAAATTAAAAACACACACATTCTGAACGCAATTGATCCAGGAATCGTAGTCGCGAACTCGTATCAACGCCAACATCGACCATTAGTCAACAGAGGCGAATAAGTTGACCAAAAAAAGCAAAAAGAATTTGAAACTAATGTTGTAAAAGCGATACGATTACGAGATCGTTTTTCTGTAACGTAATAAGACTTCAAATTGTGTGCAGTATGAAATACGGCAATTACCTTTAAGGACTCCCTGTCACACATCTTAACTTCTGGCTAAATAGTGTTGGGTATTTACATTTATTTCTTATCGATTATTGGGTGATGTATGGCAATTATTTTAATCTCTAGAGTAAGATGTAATCTGAAGTAAGATGTGAGTAGAGTTTGTACAAAAAATATCTTGTCATCTGGTAAAATAGTACTAAGTATATAGGTACATTCATTCCTTATTAACACAATAAGGGCATAAAACTTGCAAGAAAGTTAAAAAATTCTCAGCATTTTGGTTTATCGACAACTTTTTTGAATACATAAAAAGCATTAATCTTTTAACAATTGAGACTTCAGACTAGCAGGCTACATTTTTTAAAAAGGTGTAATGTAAGTTTAGGTAAAAGTTAAATTTACACTAACATTTATTATAAAATTTAGTGTTTTAAATAAATTTTATTTAATTTCAATATCTGAATTTCATTGGTTTTACATTGGCTGCTTAAAAAAAAGAAATGGTATATCTCATCTTTTGAAATGTAGAACTAAAAAGTGTTCAACGTGTAGTCTTTCTTTCACTAGTCTGTAAAATGTTCTTTCTTGATTCTAATTTTAGATCGAGTAGATGAAACATGAAAAATTGAGCAGGGAATAGTCGGTCTTGATCATTCGATGGGCTATACAAGAAGAAGCCAGACCTAAATAATGGTTAAAAGCAAAATTGAGGAACTGCTCTCAGGTACCTGATGCTCGGTGGTGGATCTGAGGACCCTGGACCTATGGTTGCTATTTTGCTGGCTTACTTCTGTGGCCGATTACCCAGATATTTGTTTCTGGTTGCTGAGGGAAGGCGTCAGGGAGTCCTAATACCCCAACATTTGCACTCAAATAGCCGTCGTATCCCACACCCACTTACTTTTCTAAGCCGGCAGAACCTTTGTTTGGATTGAAGTTCATAAATAATACAGACTGCGTTATTTTTTAAATTTAGCGTTTTTTTTAGATTTTTATTTTGATTCTCCATATTATCAAGATTTTTTACGACAGCCGTCAAACTTTTAGTTTGACTGTTTGTTTGTTTTTTATTTCGACGTGGTAGTGTATGGTAGCTAAGCTATCCCCACTACGTTTTAAAGGGATAGAAGAAATACCTGCTTGGATTTGTTTAATAAATAGAGATGATAATAACTTTATACTTATAGTGTTGCAAACTTTATTTAACAATAAATTATTCTTACAAGGAGGTTTCATTGCTTACTTAAGATCGCTAATCGCAGAAATGTTCTCTACTGTCGTGGTTATAAACTTTTTAAACTTTTATTTTGACATAATTCAATTATCAAGATGGATCGAGTTGAATTTTGGCACACATGAAATTATTGACTTTTTGAGGTCCCGGTTTCGATCCCCGGGTCGGGCAACAGAAAAAAAAGAAAATGTATTTTTCAATTTTCTAAAAAACTAACTTTGCCCGGGATTGGAAATGTGCCCGGTTGGCGATAGGCTTGTCACCTATCACACTATGGTACTTAGTGTCTTCGGCTAGTTGTAAGTGCCATGGTTGTGCCTCTGCCTACCCCTTCGGGGATGTGGGTGTGAAGATACTTATAAAATTATATCGGTAAATCCATAGAGGGTAAAAATGGAAGGCAGTTTTAATTTAAGTCCGTTTTACTCACACTAGTAGAAGAACAAACAAACATAGACAAAGACAAAAACAGATACTTTTACTAATTCCGATATGTTTCAAATCTATATGTCATGTTCAGCTCCTATTTACAAAAAAATCTATTTTAACCATCAGTTGAGTATATATCGTATTTAATTAACGATTTCTTGTATCTCTAGTTTTAATTAAAACATTTTATTTTTATCATTTTTAGTGTTTTATTACACATTTTCCAAAATATAGAATGCAATTATCAGTTACAACAGTCTACAGTCTAGCGGTCCGGATATTGCACTTGACTGCATGAGGTCCCGGGTTCCAATCCCGGGTCGGCCAACAAAAATAAAATTGGATTTTTCCAATTTTCTAATTAAAAAAATGTTGGTCGGGATTGGAAATGTGCCCGGTTGGCGATAGGCTTGCCACCTATCACATTGTGGGACTTAGTGTCTTCGGCTAGTCATGGGTGCCTTGGTTGTACCTCTGCCAACCTTTTCGGGGATATGGGCGTGAAGATACAAAGAGATTATTAGGTTAATAATTGATTAGTGACTAAACTTCGTTCCACCTGTTCTGAATGGGAAAACTTAAAATGTTATTTTTCCTGGTTTTCTTCTTTCTTATCTTTAAAACCTTCCCTGGACTTTTACAAATGATTACAAACCAAAATTAGCGAAATCGGTCCAGCTGTTCTCGAGTTTTAACGGGACTAACGAACAGCAATTGATTTTATATACATTTAATTACAAAATGTGTATAAATAGGACATACAGTGGTATTTTTAAAGGAGCAGTCAAATTTTTAAATGACGGTTTAGAGTCGATAAAATGTTTGTTTATCTTCGTATTGGTCCGGGTCCTTTGCAGAATAGACCATCTCGTTCCTGCCAGGCAGCTCGCAAAAGGCGAGCATAGGTTTACTGTCGCTAGTACCGTGACATCTGACTAGGTGGTAGAGTTTCGCAGCGATTTGCCCGGATTAGTACCACCGCCTTACCTATTCCTGCCGCCATAAGGTCATGACGTGTTGAGGTTGGAGGTTCACGGTTTGGAGGGTAAGGTAACCGGTAAACTTACTTTTGCTCGAGGCCCAACATCCCAGCCTCAGGTTGGCAACGCACCATTACCTCCTTTGGTGTCTCTAGGCGGCGTGAATTTCTTACCATCAGGAAATCCGTCTGCTTGTTTGCCTTCCAATATCATAAAAAAAATAGACAGAGACAAAAACAGATACTTCTAATATTTTTAGAATCGAAGTCGTGTCCCCTTCCTATTTACAAAAAAATCTATTTAAATCTTCAGTTGAGTACTTATTTAGTTAACGATTTCTTGTATTTATTTTAAAATTTTGTTTTTATCACTTTGAATGTTTTGTTAAACATTTTCCAAAATAAAAAATGCAATTAACAGTTATAAAGAGATTGTTTAGTTAATAATTTATTAGTAACTAAATTTCGTTCTACACGTCCTGTGAATGTGGGAAACATTAAAATGTTATTTTTTTCTAGATTTTCTTTCTTATTATCTTTTAAACCTTCCCTGGACTTCTACAAATGATAATAAACCAAAATCAGTGAAATCCGTCCAGCTGTTCTCGAGTTTTAGCGAGATTAACGAACAGCATTTGATTCTTATATATATTAAAAAATAGCGCGTTTGCGATTACGAAATGTGTATAAATAGGACATACAGGGTTATATTTAAAGGAACAGCCAAATTTTAAAACACGGTTTAGAGTCGATATTATGTTCTTTCCTTCAGACTCAAAAAATAATTGGATGTAAAGTCAGTATTTTTATAAAATTTAACGTTAATATTTAGCAGTAATATTTTAAGCGCACTTTCAGTTTAGCGTTTACTAAATTAGACTAAAATTTGGCCGGTCTCTAGAATTAGAATAAAACAAAATAAAATTAAATTTACAGAGACATTACGTACAATTATAATCCTTGGCTAGCCCCAGGGAGTATCTGTTCGTATAATACACCGTATCTGCAACGGTTAACTTTATGTATCTTGAATATGAATGAAACCCATTAAGACTATATCGATTGAGTGAATTACGTAGTATTTATTCCTATCCAATTTCCTAGTGTCCTCCATTACTATTTACACACAAGAAAGTTACATCTAAAGCATTAATTACTTCTCGATCAGACATAGTACTAGTGCATGGTGCAAAAACTTATTCTTTTCCCATTTACTTACTTGAAATTATTGTTTTTTTTTTATTTGATCATAAGACCATAACTGCAAACTTTGGGGATTGAATTTTTATGACTATTTTTGTTAAGTAGAGATTTGAACTCTAGTGGAATATTCAAGTAAATAACTCAGTGCTAGTCTGGGTCATTTATATAGAATAGATCACTTGTGGTCCTGATGGCACCTTGTAAGAGCCAAACAAAGCTTAATTTGGTCGTTAGATAGAATTATGTGCAGCAACTTGCTTGGGTACGGATCCACCGCCTTTCTGTATCCTTTCACGAAAATAATAACCGTGTTCTTGTAGGGTAATCGATAGATTTTCGTATTAGGAATAATACCTCAGCCACAGGTAGGAGACATACATATAATGTCTATGGCGTCTATAAACCACGGTTACATCTTACCGTCAAGGGAGCTGCGTACTTACTCTCTGTCTTTTACCATAAAAAAAATTATTAGTGGATTGTTTCACTTGTACAGTTGGACTAATTGGTAAGTTTTAACATTACTTGTTCTAGGCTCTAATATTGTTGAGCTATATCGTCGTTTTCAACAAATATCGACAAAGACTACACAACCCTTTGAAACTGCAGTCTACACTATAAAAAGTGTCTTTATGAATAAATTATGTATCGATACATTTACAAGAATTTTAGAGCGCAAATTAAATTTTGCAATTCCACTCAATGTAAATACTATATCCCTCCTGTATGTACTATATAAGTCCTAGTTGTCGGGGCCCGGGGAATTTGTTTTGCCGTTTCTTCTCCTGTCAGGCTAGGTTTGAAAACGATGGTAGTTCACGGTAGATAGGGATAAATTGATTCACATTCTTAAAAATTACTTGTATTTATAAAGTGTCTTTAAGTAAAATATCCTTAATGTTGACGCGGGCTATAATTTACTACTACACTCATCGACCATTGGGATATATGGTCGACTAGCTGCTACCTGCGGCTTCGTCCGCGTTTTCACAGAAAACCGGTGTGCGATCGGGATTTAAAATAGCCTATATGTTAATCCAGGTCATAATCTATATGTCTTCCAAATTTCAGACAAATCCGTTCAGCCATTCGAGCGTGAAAGAGTAACAAACATCCATACATCCATATTTACAAACTTTCGCATTTATAATATTAATAGGATGACTACACTATTTGATCATAATCCGATAAGGTGGTAGAGTTTTGCAGCGACTCACCCGAATTGGTACCACCGCCTTACCTATTCCTACCGCCATAATGTCATGACGTGTTCTGATTTGGAGGGTAAGGTAGCCGGTAAACTTACTTTTGCTCGAGGTCTAACGTCCCGGCCTCAGGTCGACAACGCACCATTACCACCTTTGGTGTCTCTAGGCGGCGTGAATTTCTTACCATAAGGAAAACCGTCTGCTTGTTTGCTTTTCTATATCATAAAAAAAAATGTCTATTAAAATTTTTGCACGCCACAAGTTGATAGAATATGTTGGAACACCTAAATAATTTCGTAGCATCGTTTTAACACTTTGCTTTTTTCGCAAAATATTATTATTAAATTTTAAATTTAATATTTATTCGCATTCCGTAAATAAACATTTTTTTCTTTTTTCCGTTCTTCTTCTAGTCGTCAAGTGTCTTTAAATAAGATATCCTTAAAGTTACGTGGGCTTAAATTTACTACTACATTATTTGATCATAATCCAATAAGTAATTTTTGCGTGAAAAGTGAACAGAAATTTAATTTATTTTTATTATTGTTCTAAAATATGTGTAGATCTAAACCACCCAATAAGACTTGAACTCGAGGTATTCCAATAAAATCATTTAAAAATGTCACCAATTTAAGTCTTTCTTAAAAAAATATGTAAAACTAAAGTCGCCTACACCTTAGACCAGAGCATATAAACCTCAGGACCACAAATGGATGGAGTCCATTTAATCCAAAGGGATTTAATTGCAGCACCTTTCGATTCAGCATCCAAGCGCGCCATTTATTGGCAGAAGATTTATCGATGGCTTCACCAATTGCTTAGATACTTGATAAACATTATCATACAAGAGATAAAAGCTCCTTATAAAAGTTATCTATGTTTGCATGTTAGGAATAAAGCTAATGGTATTAGTTACAGGTTTTGGAGTTTAGTAGACTTATAGACGCGCTAGCGACTCTTCCCAGCTTCGGTCGGGTGACAGTAATACAACATTTTGAAATTTGAAAAGAAACTAAAAAAGTATCAGTAAAAGAAACAAAAATTTGTAGAAACAAAATTTAACAAACTTATGTGACTTTATACAGGTACTTTATAACAAGATTTACCTCTCTAGAGTAGGCTGCTGTGCCTGGCTGAGCTGCTAAGTTGAGGTGAGGGGGGAATTCAACGCCTTACCTATATGACATACTTAAAGTAAGATGTAATATTTTGTTGCCTCTGTGGTCTAGCAGACCACGTATTGGACTTGACTTCTAAGATCCCAGGTTCGATCACGGATCGGGCAATAAAAGAAATTATTTCATTTTTTAATATGAAAAAGTTGGTCGAGATTGGATAAGTGCTAGTTTGACGGCTTGCGCAATGTGACCAATCACATTATACCTTGATTGTGCCTCTGCCTAGATCTTGGGGATATTAGCATAAATTTTATATTTAAACTAATATATTTAATTTAATAAAAGTTGAAAGTATGAACTTAATATAAGTAAAGAAAGCATGGTTACTGATGACTGGCTAGGTTTGAAAACGGTAGTAGAGAAGGCATATAGGTAATAGGCCTGGTTGCCGGGGAGTTTGTTTTGCCATTTCTTCTCCTGACTGGCTAGGGTTGGGAACGGTGTTAGTGTACAGTAGATAAGATTAAAACTAATCTACCTTTGAAATTATTTGTAATAAATTATTAAGCTTTAAACATATAAATGAAATAAGTTCTGTGATTTAAATATTAAAATAAATAAATATCTCAGGACAAGTTACACAAATTGAATCTAACCTCAAAGTAAGCAAATTATATGCTTGTGTTATGGGTGTTAGTCAACGATATTAATACATAGAAATACACACACAATGCGGTAGAATATGTTAGTATGTTTAAATAATTTTGTA
>NJDC01001371.1:42765-53067 GCA_002245475.1 Calephelis virginiensis
TTTTTTTTATGATATTGGAAGGCAAACAAGCAGACGGATTTCCTGATGTTAAGAAATTTACGCCACCTAGAGACACCAAAGGTGGTAATGGTGCGTTGCCAACCTGAGGCCGGGATGCTAGGCCTCGAGCAAAAGTAAGTTTACCGGCTACCTTACCCTCTGAACCGGAACATGTCATGACGTTATGGCGGCAGAAATAGGCGGTGGTACCAATCCGGGCGAGTCGCTGCTAAACTCTACCACCTAGTCAGATGTCACGGTGTTAGTGACGGTGAGCCTATGCTGGCCTTTTACGAGTTGCCTAGCAAGGAAGGCAAATGGTCAATTCTACAAAGAAGCCCGGACCAACACGGGGAACGACTCTTTTGTATGACTTTAATAACATTTGTTGTAAATGTGCTTCGCTACTCAGTCCGGCGATTGTACGGGTAGTAAATTATGACGTTCGTTTGATGCAACATTTTTTCTTTCGTCTTAAATTAACATAAAAATAAATGTTTATAAATGTAACCATTTATTTTTTACAAATAAATTAATCAAAAATAAATTTTTAAAAATAAATGTAAACATTTATTTTTATGATAGGAAAAGTGCTAGAATTTTAACATGACAAAATAACAACTGACAATATTAGATATAATTGTGCAGCTATGAGATACGGCTTTCATTAACCATATCCCACTACTAATTAGTCCCATAGTTGATAAGAAACGAGTCAAAAAATTCGAAGCATATTTACACAGTAGCTCAGCTGGCAGAAAGCCCTCGAAAAACGGGCTAAGAGTTCCATTTCTACCTTGAGTGAAACTTTTTATTCTTGAATATTGTAAAAACGTATTTCGAGTACAGTAAGTACAAAAACTAAAATAAATTTGAAATATACACCCAGTTTAAATATAGTAATTCAGTAGGTGTACATCATATTTCTAGATTATTTTATCTTTATGCTCGCCTGATCGCCTCCATGGTCTAGCGGTCGAGGTATTTGAGTCGACATTGTACTCGAGGGTTGCCTGGAAGAGATCGCTGACTTGGCGATAAGGCCGCCTTTGTGTATCGTCTAATTTAAGTTTTATTGTTGTATTTGTTATTGTTACTATCGCCTCTGTGGTCTAGCGGTTCAGTTGTTGAACTTGACTGCATGAGGTCCCGGGTTCGAATCCCGGGTCGGGCAACAAAAAAAATGGGTTTTTGTAATTTCCTAATAAAAAAAATGTTTTTCGGGATTAGATATGTGCCTGGTTGGCGATAGGCTTCCCACCTATCACGTGTGTGACTTAGTATCTTAGGCTAGTCGTGGGTACCTTGGTTATGCCTCTGCCAACAACTTCGGGGATATGGACGTGAAGATACTTTTTATCTTTATTTGACAAGACTCGATCTAAAACTCGAATCAACTACCTTAAATATAATTAAAGCACGTGATTGGCCGTATTGTGGAACAGTACAAGTAACACTAAGGAGGATGTTTATACAATGTAAATTCGAATTAAAGAATAGGTCAGGCAATTATACAAACAGATAATATTACAAGAGTAATAACCAAGGAGACAATTAACGGTAAAGTGAAGCAATTTAACTTGCCCAGGGAGGGATTCACCGTCCTTTCTAATATCCAATTTGCCTACTCTTCTTGCTATAATACAGTGGCATGTCTTGGTCCGGAAGGTAGGGTAGTCGGTAGACTAGCAAAATAAAACTAACACCCCATACGCACATATAACATCTATAGATCACAGTTGTCCTTTTCCATTAAAGAAGGAGAGGAGGAGAGGAGAAAGAGGCGTGTAAGGGCATAAAAGTATAAAATATAGCAAAATTGATCTTTAGCAGTTTAACTCGAAGATACATTGTGATGACTAATTTAAATATATTTGGATGTAGTAGATATTTTCCCCGTGTTTTTTTCCCCCTTGTTGGTCCGGGCACCTTCCCAGAGTAGATCATCTGCCTTCCTGCCAGGCTGCTCGTAAAAGGCGAGCATAGGCTTACCGTCACCAACACCGTGATATCCTACTGGGCGGTAGAGTTTCACAGCGACTCGCCCGGATTGGTACCACCGCCTTACCTATTCCTGCCGCCATAACGTCTTGACGTGTTCCGGTTCGGAGGGTAAGGTAAACTTACTTTGGCTCGAGGCCTAACATCCCGGCCTCAGGTTTGCAACGCACCATTATCACCTTCGGTGTCCCTAGGCGGCGTGAATTTCTTACCATCAGGAAATCCGTCTGCTAGTTGGCCTTCCATTATCGTAAAAAAATGGAATCTAAATATGAAAAAAACTCATACCGATACATCAGATGATTCACGGCTTATTTCTGTACCTCTAATCTATATAAATTGGAAACGTAAATATGGACTCTCGTTACTGTCAATGAATTCGGACTAAAAAAAAATAATCCATGTGTATGTAGGCCAATTTGTAGTCAGACTAACGAATACGAATTTAAATATTTGGATTGAATTTAAATATTTATGAGACATAGGCAAACTAGCCGGAGCTTTGCAAAATTAAATAAATTAGAGAAACTTCCTTGTAACAAAATCCATGTTCGTAAATAATCTCATCATGTAGATAAACAAACATTTTATAACTTCACAATGTGTATGAATATAAAAGGAGACAGGTTATTCTGGGGTCTAACAGGGTATAATTTTAAAAACAAAAAGAGTTATAATAACACTTTAGTTAAAAATGTTCAGTTATCCCCGACGAAACCTATCTTTAATATAGCTAAGAACTATGTCGATCACGTCAGCTTTCGAACAAAACTCAATTCGCGTCTAAATCGGTCCATCCGCTCAAAATTTATGACATAATAGCACAAACAGACGCACACGCACAGACGCTCGAACTTATAAAACCTATTTTTCCGTCGTGGATAAAAGGACTTTTAATTATGGTCATTAACATGTAAGTTATATTATATACAACTATAAAAATAAATCACACAGAGATTTTTGTAATACTTGCACTAATTAACAATGAATTGATATCTTTCGCCTTAATATTTATGTAATATATTTAATTATTCTAGTCGACCCTTCCTACCACTTGTAAGTAAAGCTACTAACAGTTTATATTGGTAAAAATAAAGTATTGTTTTTCCTATTTTTCCTGCAATTTTCCCGACTTTTTTTTATAGGAACCTGCTCCTCATAATAACCAACACAAAAAAATAATAATTCCCAAAATTTGTCTATTTTTATATTTATAGATAGATATTGTAGGATTTTAATAATACCTAATACCTAATACTTTTATAAAAATTGAATAAAATGTATTACTATACAATTAACAGTATCGATTACGCAGTCTATAATAGGAGTTATTCTATGTTTAGCAAGTTTCTATATCTACCTATACGAACGTCGATCGAACGTGTTTGCTTCCGAAGCCCAAATTGAATGGGCCGACGTTTTTAGGTAATTGGAATGCAGACATACGCCAGATGAACGCGGCCTGCCATTTTTTGATATACGTATTCATAAAAATTATGATGTAGAATTCACGAAACCGTTTTGATTTTATGTTTTCCTTATCTCTAAAGCTTTTAACTTTATTTAAATCTATTTGAGAGTTTTCGTTTCAGATTTTGTTTCATATAATTCTTAAGAAATGAAAAGGGAAATGATTTTCTCTAATTACAATTACTAGATAATAAATATTAAATTTCAACTACAGATCGATATTATTCATTTCAAAGCAATCAAGATATTCTGTTGCAGAAAATACAGTGTTAAGTGAATGAATTGGATTAATCAGAAGTCGAATCCAACACACATACATAACTAACAGTTTTATTTGCACACTACTTTTTTTTGTGAGATGTTAGCGAACAAGCACATGGCTCTCCTGGTGGTAATAGGTAACAAGGGCCTATAGACACTGATGTCAGGTCAAATGTGCAAGTCTATCGGCTACCCTACCCTCCTAGCCGGGACATGAAAAAGTCATAATGGTAGTAAGAATGGATAATTTGGCTCTACTCTCTTGTGCAAGTTGAACACCTCACTCCACCACCAGTGGTTTTGTTAGTGGTAACCTATATTTTAACAAGTCTTCGTCTCTTACAAGCTGCGTGGCAGAGAGGCAGATGGTCTATTCTTCACAGCAGACATAGATCAACATGAAAATAATACTATCATACTCTGCTTTAAAATTATTACCACAGTTTTTTTATTCTTTATGCCTTGTTTTAAAATGTATCCAATCTGGATATTCAAAGTAGGGTATACAAAATATAATTGATAATTATTTGAACGTTCTAAATTGTGAAGTACTTCGTAACATTTTAAACTAAATAATAGTGTATTTTTACGTTATAATACAGTAAACATGATTATATTACGCTCTGCAACAGCGCTACCCTGATAAATATCGATCAATTATATCTTAAAATGCTGTAACTCCAAAGAGTACAACGTGCGTTTGTTGCATACCTGTGCAAGAATATGAAAATATTCGCATGTAAAGTGGCTCTTCTGCGGAGCATACTCTACGGCAAACTCATCTAAAACTCGTACTCGAAAGCTGTAAAAAATATTTTTTTTGAAAGTTATCAATACCTACCGATATTTTTAGAGTAGGTATTCGTATAGTTAAATACAATTATTAGATAGCGTTTCAATTATTTCAATCAATTCAAATGTTCAAACGTTTACAAACGATAAACGACGTCATGATTTTATTTGATCGCCTCTGTGGTCTAGCGGTCCGGGTGTTGGACTTGACTGCATGAGGTCCTGGGTTCGAATCCCGGGTCGGCCAACAAAAAGAAAATTGAATTTTTCACATTTTCTAATAAAAAAAATGTTGGTCGGGATTGGAAATGTGGCCGGTTGGCGATAGGCTTGCCACCTATCACATTGTGGGAATTAGTGTCTTCGGCTAGTCGTGGGTGCCTTGGTTGTACCTCTGCCTAACTCTTCGGGGATATGGGCGTGAAGATACTTTTTTTATGATTTTATTTCTCCCACTACCTAAATTTACATGTACTTTCAAAAACTTCGTAAGTTGTATATAAAATTAAAGATAGTTTTACCAAAAAACAGAAACCTGGTAAAAAGTTTCATTTAGCTCTTTTGTATTGTGTTTTAATATTAGAGGAGGCAAACTAACAAGCGAGTCACCTGGCGGAAAATGATCATCGCCGCCCACGGATATCCGCAACACCAGCAGCATCACAGATGCGTTGCCGGAATAAGTACGCTCTTTTCTTTAAGGTTAATAAAGGACATGCACACGTATTTTGAATAAAATCGATGTAGATTGTTAAATAACATTATTTTTTAAGATAGGAATCAATTTTAGAACTCTTTGCTTTCAAGTGTTTACAGAAAAGTTAACAAAACGTTAAAAAAGCATCTTCACGCCTATATCCCCGAAGTGGTAGGCAGAGGCACATACAGGGCACCCACGACTAGCCGAAGACACTAAGTCCCACAATGTGATAGGTGGCAAGCCTATCGCCAACCGGGCACATTTCCAATCCCGAGCAACATCTTTTTATTAGAAAATTGGCAAAACTCAGTTTTTTTTGTTGCCGGACCCGGGATTCGAACCCGGGACCTCATGCAGTCAAGTCCAGAACTGAACCGCTAGACCACAGAGGCGAAAACGTTAAGGCGATGATAATTTTAAATAGAGCCTTAATCACGTCTATACCTGTAGCAGCAATCATAAGGCTACACTTGTCAAAAATGTCGACCAATTTTCGTATTTCATGATGCCATTTCATAAAAAATTCGAATACGGATATCATTTTATCTGAATAAAATTTTCAACGGCCTCAAACAATGCGTGTTCTACTTCAATCTGAAATGAAGCTGAATTCATTCCGCCCGGGCGCTGTTGTGTACTTCGCTAACTGACGGTATATTGTTGATGTGAGAGCTCGCAAAACATATGAATGCTGCTCAGACATAAGTTCAACACAGAATATTGATGTTCCTTATTGTTTTTGCGTTAATGATAGACTTTTTGGTGTAAATTTAAACATTAGAAGGTAATATGAATTAATCGTCTTGATGTCTTCTCTTGAATCTAATTTTCTGGTGTTGACGTTGACTATATAAAGTTCCAGGTTCTATTCTAACTAAAACTTATAATCTGATTTTTCTGTTTTCTAAGTAAATCACCGCACTGTGATAGGATTTCCGTTAATAACATCGTAGCGTTAAGTTCAGTATCTAATAGCTCATTAGCAGTACTGAATGTACCTTTGGCAACCTCTTCGGGGCTAGAGTAAGATAAATACATCGCATATACGAGTAGATTTGTATAACAAGTACAATGACTAAACGTATTACAAAAGGGTGCAGTTCGCATTTTCTTTAATTCTAAAAAGGTTAAATCGAGTACCAATTGAACTACTCGATTTCGATAGTTGTCACTAGTAGACCCTTGGCCGAATATAAAATTTTATTGATTTTTAAATTTATGAAGAAATTTTGAAGGATTTTTCTCTTAATTGGATTCAGTTGAGCTATTTTTATGGAACATTTTGAATGTATTTATATTATACTAAACAAAAGGGACATAATATATACGACAAAATTACGTTACTATAAAAACATATGCGCTGCTCATTTTTATGTTGTTAACAATTCTCTATTTGGCTTTAGTCCAAATATAAATGGGATTTTTGTGTAAAAACTTGTTTGGTTTTCCGGCTTCTGGATTTAAGCTCGTATTTTGATAAAAAAAAAGTAAAGTATCTTTACTCCCATATCCTTGAAGAGGTAGGCAGGGGCACATTAAAGGCATAGCCGAAGACACTAAGTCCCAGAATGTGGTAGGTGGCAAGCCTATCGCCAACCGAGCACATATTCAATCCCGGACAACATTTTTTTATTAGAAAATTGGGAAAAACACATTTTCTTTGTGTTGCCCGACCCGGGACCCGGGAACTCATGAAGTCAAGTCCAACACCTGCATCGCTAGACCACAGAGGCGAGTATTTTGATCCAACTTTGAGAAAATGACACGTTCAATTTTTATATTTTTCTATGTAGTAATTAATCGATTTCTTCATCATTTATCAGTAGATTTGAAATCACTTTTTATTTGAAAGAGCGTATTTCCGATCTGGTGCAATTGCCACCAAGTCGAAGTTACTCTTGAAGCTCGATTCATACAGTATTGGAAATTGGAATCGAGTATGTCATTTTAGGTACTCTTGAACATAATACTGGTGAATTATCATTTTGTTAATAGTAAACAATAAATAAATTTAACTAGCACTGTATTTAACAGTACCTTAAGTACACAATTCCAATTTCCAATTCGCATGATATTAATATTCAAGAGTATCCCTACTGACATAAAAATAAATAAAAATTGTTTTGTACACGATGCCTTCCATTTTATTTTCACAGCTTAATTTTTTTTGGGTTGGCTGGAAGAAATTTCTTTAGTTAGAGATAAGCTCGCCTTTTGTGCATTTTTAACTACTCGTGTATTTTGTGTATTTTAGTTTTTGTGTGCAATAAAGTGTTAAATAAATAAATAAAAATCTCCGTGGACAAGTTACGTGGACAAATTGAATCTAACCCCAAAGTTAGCAAATTATGTGTGACGGCGCCACCGTCAATGTTTTGCAAACCACGTGCCACAGGCAAGCGGTGACGAGCGATAGCAGCATTACGTCATTCCAATCCTACCGCCAGCCTATATAAAGGCGGCGCCAACCGATGAATCGGCATTCTTTCGTCGATCGCCGGCCAGTGCACCCATTACGTAATCACTATGTCATTTAAGTATAAAGTGGTTTTGCTGTCAGTGTCTATCAATGTTGCAATTTTGTTCACAGTTAAAATTGAGTTAAATTATTGAAAAAAAATATAAAATTCGAATAAATCAAGATATCAAATGACTTTTGCGTTTTTTTTTTAAATAATGTCGGTGCACGATTCTACATGTGCTTGTGTTATATGTGTTAGTCAACGACACTAATCCGTAGAAATACTTAAATAGAAACCAGAATAAATTTAATAAACATCTAGACCCGGAAATGCAGACACCTAATGATAGGATCTTTGAGAAATCTATAAAAGTACTTAATTATTATGTATATAGGTAGTTATTGAAATTAAAGTCGGTTTTTTGCATATTAAATGCTATTAAATTCTAATATTATATTATTTATTTGTTTAAACTTTATTGAACACAAATAAAAATTATAAGTACAAGAAGTGACCTGTAGGCTATATGCATTCTCTCCCAGTCAACCTTTAGGCTAATAGATTCAAAATAGGAAGGTATTACGTAATTTATAATAACATACATACATTTTAATTTTATTTATGTTACTTCGTACTTAAATACTTATACAATACCGTACATATAAATAAGATAATTCAGCACTATATAACCGTATAGGGTGTATATGACACCGTAAAAAAAAACTTCTGTGGTAGTTTAGACTTTAGATACATATCACACTTCAAAATTCCGTTCAGTTTTTGTTGGAAACTAAATATTTAGCTGTTCAATTCGCAATGTACAGCGAACAAAGTATAAGCATCAAGCCGCGCGTTGCGAGCTGTAAGTAACGACCTAATACCATGTTTTATTACATTGCTGTTTTTAGTAAAAATGTGTTATTTATTAGATTTTAAATAAAAACCGAGTTGCGTGAGATAGTATTAATGAAATAATTGTGAGATCAACAAAAAAAAAAACATTTTGTTTTAAATCATGGAATTTCCGATAAGAAATTCCAACTACATATGCATGTCTATCATGTACAACATGCACGATTTAATTTTTAGTTACCCTGTAATTTATACGGTGTATAATGTACATATATATTATGAATAATTAACTGTAGGTACATTGCATATTACATACATCTTATTAATAAAATAATCAACATAAAACTACAAACCATCCTATTAATATTATAAATGCCAAAGTTTGTGTGTTTGTTTTTTACTCCTACCCGCTTAAACTAATTAACCGATTATCATGAAATTTAGCACTTACATAGAGCGTAACTTGGATTAACACATACAATAGTTTTTATCACGAAATGTTAACTATAATAAATGCCACCATTAACCACGCGGGCAACGCTGCGGACAACTGCTAGGTTATAAATAAATATCATATACTAAGTTCTGAAGAAAAAAAGCATTCAATAGTAAAGTACTAAATGCAATATTCAAAAATATATTAACAAAGGATTTTAAATAGTTATTTAAGTGTCGTGGAAATAAAAAAAAAGTTATCTATTGTTTTACTGTACTGCAACCCGTATTTTTGCGTGAAGAGAGATATAAAATTAAGCTAAGCAGGATCACAAGAATAGTTTTATTTAGCTATATATATATATATAACCCGCAGCCTAACCCGCAAGGGTTTTCGCGTGTATGTGCGTGCGTGTATGTAACACATTTTTATTGTTGCCTGTCCTGGGAATCCAACCCTTAAAAAAGTGAAGCATAGTGCCAGACCGCTAGCTGAAAGACCACAGAAGAATATTTAACTTAAAAAAAGAGGCCTAAAGTAGGCTGAGGTACAATCAGGTTACCCATGACTAGCAGACAAAAAGTCCCACAATGTGATAGATGACAAGACTATGGCCCAACCAGATACACATTAATTCCCAAAAAAATATTTTTCGCAGAACATTGGAAAAACTACATTTTCGTACCGCTACCCGACCCGGGAATCAAACCCGAGACCTCATGAAGTCAAGTCCAACAACTGGACTGCTAGGCCACAAAGATAAAAAAACTAAAAATAAATATAATTGTACATTCATTTTGTTTGTTGTACTCACTCTTGTGATTCCCATTTGAATGATTACTGTCAACATACAACAATGTGATGTACATGCACTTTGCAGAGTCTATTTGCAAATATTGAATATCGTCTCGAGAGCTCTGCAAACTTTGCCTAGACGCCCTTAGCCTATAGGTTCGCTATATGCAATTTGTGAAACATATCATGCATTTTGCTATAAACGTTTATAACAAAAATTTCTTTTTTGTGTTTCGTTGCCAAATGGCAACAAAGCAACAATCGGATTCAAATGGTAACAAACCAAACCCTTACCTTTCGATATGTCCGTCTGTTCGCTTGTTGTGATCGCTTTAAAACCAAACCATTATTTAAATAGTTTTATGATTAGTACACCAAAATGAAAAATAAAGGTCCCCATTACCATACGTAGAAGTGAAAATTAAACACACACATACACACATATCTTCACGCCAAGTCCCTTACGGGGTAGGCAGAGAGTATCGAGTACCAGACCTCACGATCCTGACAAACCTGTCTTGCTTCCTTCACAT
>NJDC01001371.1:54009-65110 GCA_002245475.1 Calephelis virginiensis
ATCGTCTCGAGAGCTCTGTAAACTTTGCCTAGACGCCCTTAGCCTATAGGTTCGCTATATGCAATTTGTGAAACATATCATGCATTTTGCTGTAAACGTTTATAACAAAAATTTCCTTTTAGTGTTCCGTTGCCAAATGGCAACAAAGCAACAATCGGATTCGAGTGGCAACAAACCAAACCCTTACCTTTCGATATGTCCGTCTGTTCGTGTGCTGTGATAATTTTAATAAACAAACTATTATTTAAATCCGATCCTATTAATATTATAAATGCGAAAGTTTGTAAGTATGGATGTATGGATGTTTGTTACTCTTTCACGCTCGAATGGCTGAACGGATTTGTCTGAAATTTGGAAGACAGATAGATTGTGACCTGGATTAACATATAGGCTATTTTTAATCCCGATCGCACACCGGGTTTCTGTGAAAACGCGGGCGAAGCCGCAGGTAGCAGCTAGTAGTTTTATAATTTGTATACCAAAATGAAAAATAAAGGTCCCCATTACAATACGGAGAAGTGAAAATTAAATATCATTTTAAATAAACCTATGTACTTGTCGCGGCTTTAACGTTAGACAAAAATTGACAAAGGTTTAAAAGTGGCCACAGGGAGATATTTTAAGAGGTAGCGGACTATAGGTGAGAGTAAGAGAATCAGGAAGAAGAATGTCAAACTTCAGTCGTCTACAGTGGAGCAAGCTAACAAGCGTCACCAACCTTCAATCAGGGGTCGCTCAGGCACCTATGCGAGTCGCTGGCACGGTTTCCCAGCTTACTTATGGTCTTAGACGAAGGTTCTTCGTTTAATGTCTTACGTAGGCTATCACTATTACTCTAGTTTATATAATATGAGGTATGCACACGCAAAACATGCGACATATTGATGCGATGCTCGCGGGCGTTAGTTCGCGACTGTTTGTCCGTCCATTCAGTTCAAAGTCGACCGGTCGATGTCCGGTTGAATAAGCGAGCTACCTACCCTTGATTTTTGACCAAAGATCGAACAGTGCTTGAACATACTATGGAGAGTATCTACAGAAATGCCTTTGAAATGACAAAAGATTTTTAAAACCATTTTTTTCTTTAGGCCGATTATTTAAAAATGTTCTTTTTTAAGATGATAAAAAGAAAAAGCTACGAAAAATAAATAAGAGGTGTTGTACATCTCATTGAAAAGTTTTGGTAATATAATCAACAGTTTTTAAAAAATATGGACATATAAATAGTAACACATATTTATATATAAAAAACGAATTTTTCTAAAATGATACGTTTGAGGTTTTTGAAAATTTTCAATACAACAGTTGAATTAAAAACTTTTTCTTTTTCAAGTCGGTAAAAAAGCTATTTTTTATGTATGTCAATTGATTGTTAGGTCACTTCTGAACCAATTTCAATAATTATTTTTTTTATTTTTAAGATCGTATTTTACTTTCTGAACTAGACTAGGTGATAACGGGACCACCATTGTCACCTAGTCTAGTTCAGATGATGAAATCCCAAGGAAATTGGAGAAATTTTTGTGTTTCTAGATGAATTAGGAATTACTAAAATCGAAGTCGCTTTTTTGCGATGTCACAGTATTTAAATTATTTTAATTGTATTATTTAACTGTAGTTACCACACATACACTCTGTATTTAGATTTTTCATTAATTTATTTTAGAAATTAGGGATGGGGGACATTTTACCACTTTGAAAGTGTCTTCCGATAGGGACTGATGTTTGAAGGGGAAGATGCACAATCAGAGCCTCTACGACTAGTTGAAGACACTAAGTCGCACAATGTGATAGGTGTCAAGTCTATCGCCAACTAGGGACATATCCAATCCCGAGCAACATTTTTTTTTATTAGAAAATTGGAAAAACCTGATTTTCTGTATTGCTACCCGGGATTCGAACCCTGTTCGCATGTGTAATCCCGCGCAGCGTTATTTTTATTACAAATCTAGCTGACCCGCCAGACGTTCTACTGCTATATTTTTAATGTGATTTATAAAAAATAACAGGTAAAAAATAACCCTTATCATTTAGGGGTATAAAAAATATATGTTGGACGATTCTCAGACCTACTTAATATGCTCACAAAATTTCATGAGAATCGGTCAAATCGTTTCGGAGGAGTACGGGCACGAACATTGTGACACGAGAATTTTAAATATAAGATCGAAAATGCACATTTCTTTTTTGTTGCTCGACTCGGGGATCGAACCCGGGACCTTAAGAAGTGTAGTCCGACATCAGACCGCTAGACCACAGAGGTGATAGTCCTAAAATTAATGATTTGGACAAGGATTCTACTTCCCCCATTAAACCAGAGCTGGTCGAACATCGTTGGTATGCATAACAAGAAAATGCAAATGCAAACCTCGACCAAGAATAACTAGAGGATTCTGTTAAACCAAATGCCCATCTTACAGATTAATTAGAATTGCAGATATTCGGTAAGACCTGCCTCCAGTTGACTCCAATCTGAATGTTTACGGAAACAATCCTTTTGAAGATTAAGACGGAATTGAAACGATGTTGGAATATTTATTAGGGCTATTTGGAATAGGGTTGGGAAAGTTTTGAATGGCGAAACGGAAAAGTAAGATTTTTTGAAATGGAATTTATATAGCACACTAAAGCTGGAAACAATACCTTTTTTGTGTGATATTGGAAGGCAAGCAGACGGATTTTCTGATGGTAAGAAATTCTGGCTGCCTAGAGACACCAAACGTGGTAAAGCGCGTTGACAACCTGAGGCCGGGATGTTAGGCCTCGAGCAAAAGTAAGTTTACCGGCTACCTTATCCTAAGTACCAAAAGACGTCATGACGTTATGGCGGCAGGAATAGGTAAGGCGGTGGTACCAATCCGGGTGAGTTGCTGCGAAACTCTAGAACCTAGTCAGATGTCACGGTGTTAGAAACGGTGTGTGTGCGACTGATGAATGTGCACATGCCTTAAGCGGACGCTTTCAGTTGATACAAACATCCAGCGCTCCAGATATCTTTCGGACGTCCGAACGTTCAAGGTCACGTCTGCGACTGACGTCCGATAGTGCAGCAGCCGTGCAGCTCAGTGTACTTTCATTGTCTAGATACCCTGTAAGAAGCTACTGTCAGTCACGTGCGTCAGCCGCGTCCGATAGTTTGTTTCCAGCTTAATACAAAGAAGCTAAATGGTCTTAGATTCGAACCTAAATTGATAAAGCCCAAGCTTGTAATAGGATGTTACCTATTTTCTAATAAATTTAGTACAGGTAGAACTCAAAATCAGTAAAATCTAAATTTCGCGTCAATTCATTTACACTTTATAAGCCCTGTGCAAAATCAACGACGATTCACTCATAAAAATAATATAATTCGTGATAGAAGTATTAAAATCTTAGAAGGCCTTATAACTTTATTTCCTAAGCCTGACTTTCTAAAACAAGTAAACTAGTATTATTTTAATAAATATAAACACGAGCGAAAGCTATTCGCTTCACTGGAACCATATTTTCTATATTATAAAACAGAATAAAGCCCTATCTTAATGTCACGACACGACAACGATAAGATTAAATATTAAAATAAAGTAGTAATCGATTAAGTTAAAAAATAGTTTACTACTACCTTCTTTTTTGTTTTCGATGTTAAAGTTGACTCTGACAAATATAACAGTTTAATAACACCTGTCGATTTTTTAGTCAATAGGTTAGGCGTGGGTTCCCTGGTTGTGCCTCTGCCTATCTCTTCGGGGATATGGGCGTGAAGATGCTTTAGGCTAACTTAATATAAGGTAAATAAACACATCTGAAAGGGGTACATAAGTAATTCATTGCAATGTTCATCAACAACATGAAATGTAATAAGTTATTTTTATGATTATTTTGTGTAAAATAAAAAGTTCTTTAGTTGTTTTTGATATTTCATGAGTACTATGTTTGTCTTCGATGGAGTATGAAAATTGTTAATACGTTAACAATAAATTCGTTACGAAATAATCGAATTTTAAGGTTACTGCAAAGACGAAAATATATAGTGTTATTTTTAAAACAATATACATGTAATATTAAAACTATTTGAACTATGAAATTTGAATTTTTATTCTTAGAAATAAAAAAAAGACGTGTGGCACTCGGAGACTACCACGTGTAAGCTATTGTATAAGCAGGTATGAGTCCCAATTTGCGGGGTGAAGAGGGGGATTACGCATGCGCAGTAAAGCCGATACAACCAATGCCAACTAGAGGCGAGTTATTGAACTTAAGAGGCAAGCGTGATAAAAAGTCATTAAAAGTTCTGCTATTGATCGAAAGATGGCAAAAATAAATAGTATCACCGCTGTGTCTTAGGTATTAGGTACCAAAGTATTGGGTTATTTTCGTTACGGAATTTCTGGTTTCGCTCTGAACGCTAAAGGCCCGCTATGCAATAGTTTTAAAAACATTTTACAGTCAAAACCCATAATTTTAGAGTATCACACACTAAATTTATGATTTTAACTGCAAAATGCTTTTCTAAAATAGCTTTATAACAGACACACTGATAATCATTGTACATTATTTTCCTGCATTGCTTATTTTATCTTCGATGTTTTAGATATTTAAAATACTTTAGAACTACTATGGCATTAAAATGATTTTAATCTTAAAAAGATTTAGAAGAAGTTTTATGATAATTGCAAAAAAATTATAAGTACAAATAAATTAGAGGCAATAAAACTACAAAAAACACTTCGATTTCAATATGTAAATCAGCTTAAAAATAGTGTTTTCCCGAATTTTCCAATGTTCTATGATCAGATTCAGACATGGTGGTAATCCGGGCTGAGCACTCTACTCGGCCCACAAAGTTCGGTGAAGTTGTAAAAAATCGTGAGATTAGCAACAAGTTAGTCATTCAAAAAAAAACCTTGGTGGTAATTGGACGACTTCAGAAGCACTCTATTTTAAATAAAAAAGAACTTTCAAATCGGTTATCAAAATCGTTAGAAATCGTCTAGCGTACATAAAAATACTTATTAGATTGAAAATATTCGTTGTTAGTAATTTCAGTAGATGTGATATTAATTATTTGGAATGATGAATTGAAAACACGAAAAACAGAATAAAGTTGAATTTACGGTTATATAAATAAAAATAATTGCTACTATTATAATTACATTTCGGGTCGTGGGTAAAGCTAAACCTACTGGTTTACTAGGTAACTGTAACCTAACTAGATCTATTGTGATAACAACTGTTACTCGTTAACTTAGATTAGTAACAAGGCTGACAGTCTCTAGGAACTGTATAATGCTCTTGAGATTAATCAGCTTATAATCTTGGAGGTTTAATAAGAGCCCTAGATACTAACTTCTTGTCTGAATAAACGTGGGGAAGTCGCAGACAATGTGCATTGCCATTTCTTCTGCTTCAAGGCAAGACCTGCAGTTAGATGTCTTTGAAAGGCTCATCTTGCTAAGATGTTTGTTCAGAACGCAGTGAACTGTCAAATTTCAAAAAGAAATCCTGAGCTCTTTCTGATGCAAATACGAATATAATAGCTGTTGAATTTATTCTTACAAATCCTATAATATAAATTTTAAAGAAAGAAAAAAAATGTCCCAAATCCTTTAAAATTCTTTCTTAAAAAAACATGTTAACCCAAGCACAGGAGAAGTGCTAACATCAAAATCCTATTATATTTTATTTGACTAACTAATTTATGTTTGTAATTGTATGTAACAAACATTAATTGTGTTTGTGATATAATAATACTTTGACCTCTACCACCTACACAGTTAAATAGCATACAATAAAACCATATTATTTTAAATACATCAGATAAATCGTTTACGTGAAGTGAGCTGTAAATAGCTTCTACCTCAATAAATATTGTTCAATGTTCGCGTGTCTGCACAAACAAAGAAGAAACCAGTGTGGTGCTTAATGTTGAATTTGTAGCATGCAGCAGCTTGCCTCCAGCTGTTTTTATTTCATCATTAAAGTCCCATTGTTTTCTTTACCCTAATTATTTTTAACCCATTCCGTTGAAGGACAATTCCAATATGATTTCGGGTAGACGTTTTTTAGTATTTTTTGTTTGATCGAGAGGTTAGCATACAACGATAACACACCAACGAGCTTTGGGTTCCATACCCCGACAGGGACAGGCAATTTTGTTATAAATGTACCTAATTCTAAAATTTCGAAATAGTTATTTTCGTTTCCGTATCAGTATATGCTTGCCGTTGACGTTAAAGCCTAAAGCTTGAAAGGTAGTCAGTAAACTCATTTTTGCTCGACGTTTAACATCCTGGCCTCAGGTTGGCAACGCACTATTACCACCTTTGGTTTCGCTAGGCAGCTTGAATTTCTTACCGTCAGGAAATTCGTCTGCTTGTTTGCCTCCCAACATCATAAAAAAAGTATACAGATAAAAGAAAGTTAAAATGAAGCACCCTATGTGTTAGTGCAAAGATCATAACTGTGCCTAAGTACGTTTTTTTTTCAATATTGCTATTCATATGCGTACATATCCGATCGGTATTGTATAAATATAATATCTATCTGTAAATATGTATTTATACTCATCATCTTTATTCCTCTTCTACTGGACATAGACATTTCTCAAGGTGCGCCACAATACTCGATAATTTGCTCCCCTTTTTGTAAGCAATGCTAGCAATCTTGCGTATTGATAGAAGAAGGCGTTATAAAGTAAAATAGTGCAAGTGTTTTCATATGTTAAAATAATAACGTAATGGAGTTTCACCAAACGCTACAGATGGAAACAACTCAATAATTAAACTAATAATTATTGTAATCTAGTGACAAAATTAAACGATAAACAGAGACAACTTTATTTATGACACTTAAACATATGCACTTAAGACCATATTAGGAACAAGCCATTTAAATAAGAAACAGTAAAATTGACATTAACTAGACTAGTTTATTGAGTATTTATGCATTAAAGCTTATAATAATAGTGCTTGCCTTTTTAATGTTACCAGAAAATAAGTATTTTGTTAACTAAACTTATTATTCCGGACCCTTTTATGGACGTCAGGTAACATATGTGATCGATCTTTTTTGTTATCCATACTGATATTGTAAAAATATGTGTTTCTCTAGTTCCTGCTTGTTATTGCTTCTTTTATGTCCTAACTACAAGGTTGTCACTTAGTAAGTTTTTTTTTTACTATTTTTAAAATTTTTATTACCCAATTTGAGTAATTGATAACCGATTTTTGGAAGGTTTTATTTTAGTTCGATCAGATCATATTCAATTTGACTAGTGTTCGTATCCGTTTGACTTATGTTATGCGTTCGACTTATATTTGCGGTCATTCCAGTGAGATCGTCAATATAAGCGAATAATTTATGCATTACCGAGTATAACTGAAAAACCCTTCAATGAGCTCTTAGGATCATAACCATTCTACCTGACGAAGTCGCAGGGCAAACAGCTTGTAATAAATCATTAAATATATTCAATTTAGAAAAAATAATCTATCCCCAAAGTAAGCAAATTATATTCTTATACTCAATGATTCTAACTACATAAAATACTAAAATAGATACTTTGTACACGAATATCTGCCCATGTCGCGAATCGAACCTGAGACTCGCGATTGATTAGTTGGTTCAACGTATACGCTAACCTCTTGATCCTTGTTGTAGCCAGACCTCAGAATAAAGGAGAGTACAAAATCCTAAATCGCCTCTGTGGTCTAGCGGTCCAGAATCAAACTTGACTTCTTGAGGTCCCGGGTTCGATGTCCGGGTCGGGCAACAAAAAAATTATAAATTATATATTTTCAATTTTCTAATAAAAATAGCGCTGCCCGGGATTGGCATGTACCCGGTTAGTGATAGGCTAGCCACCTATCATAATGTGGGATAGGACTTAGTGTATTCGGCCACTCGTAGCTACCTGGTTGTGTCTCTGCCTACTGCTTCGGGAATATAGGCGTGAAGATACTATACAAAATCTTAAAACAGACTAAATTTGTGTTAGAAGTAGTCACAATTATAATTAACCGTAAGTTATTTTTTCACTGTCAACGGGTCGTCAAGTCCATTTTAGTCTCCCACTCCTTCCGTTTCCTTTCAAAATGTTCTCGGAATAATAAACTACACTAACAACAACTCGCGACTATATCCGTGCAGAAAATTACGTGCATTTATTCTGCTACTGAAGATGTTTTTGTAGTTTTAATGTCTAGTGGACCAGTGTGGGAATTGACTACATGAGACCCAGGTTCAAATCCCAGGTCAGGTTACTTCATTTTTTTTTTAATTTTCCAATTAAACCAACGTTGTTCAGAACTGAGTAAGTGCCCAAATGGTGAAAGATTTTCCATCTAACACAATATTACCAATTTGTTAAAATAATATATTAAAATAGCTAAAACATTTTTGTAACCGGGCTCCTACGCAGAATAGACCATCTGACTTTCTGCAAGGCATTTTGTAAAAAGCAAGCATAGGCTTACCATCACTAATACCGTTACATCCTACGAAGTAGTACAGTTTTGCAGCGACTCGCCTAGATTGGTGTAACCGCCTTACCTGTTCCTGCCAACAAAATGTCAATGTTTGCTGTTGACGTGTTCCGGTTCGGAGGGCTAGTTAGCCGGTAAACATACTTTTGCTCGAGGCCTAACATCCCGACCTCAGGTTGGTGTTTCTAGGCGGCTTAAATTTCTTACCATCAAGGAATCCGTCTGCTTGTTTGCCTTCCAATATCATAAAAAAACATAGGTCGAATGGACTTTTCAGTATCCTGTTTGTGACCTACCTTTTGAAAAAAATCATCAAAATCCATTTATTAATAGCGGACTTTAGAATTAACAAACATATTATATGTTTTTGGATCTTTGCAAAATAAAAGTGGGGCAAAAAGGATCTATGATTGGTTATAGTTAGATTGATTTCATCTTATTTATTCAGAGATTTTAATAAATTGTACAAATATACATACATACATTCATATCTTCACGCCAAGTCCCTTACGGGGTAGGCAGAGAGTGTCGAGTGCCAGACCTCACGATCCTGACAAACCTGTCGAGCTTCCTTATCATTCATTGCCCTTTTCATAGATACTCTTTCATTATTTATAATTTCATTTCGGAGACTCTTTTTTGACCTTTCCTTCGGATAATATCCGAGTGATCTGATCGTGGAATGTCAACCTTGGTCTCCCCAGGTACCTACATCCATCCACATTCGCATTGTATATCTGCTTTGTCAATCTTTCATTCGTCATTCTTTCTATATGACCGAACCAGCGGAGCATTCTCTCTCTCTTTCGCATTTTAACACCAACACTTTCTTTCAATCCCACTCTTTCTCGGATCTAACTGTTACGAATTCGGTCAGGTCAAAAATCTATTACGATTAGTATTTTACTAATTTAAATTAGGTTAGCGTTTACTTTAGACACGAACAAAGTCGCGGATACAGCAATTTTGCAATATCAGTATGATAATGTTGCCAAAGCTAAGTAAATAAACCTCTAAAATAATTGTGCTTTTGCAAATTGAATGTAGATACTCGTGTCCAGATAGCTAAACATGTGATCACCTGATAGGACCTGGAATAGCCAAACCCACACAAACATGGCAACTTTAATAGTTAATCCAATTCAGAGCAATTTGTGTTCTTAGACTTTAGACTTGAATGGGATAATTCTGTTTTAGTAGATAAAAATATATCTTATTTATGGCAATATTAAGCAAACAAGCAGACAAATTTTCTGATGGTAAGAAATTCACGCCGCCGAGAGACACCAAAGGTGGTAATAATGCGTTGCCAACCTAAGGCTGGGATGTTAGGCCTCGAGCAAAAAGTAAGTTTACCGGCTATCTTACCTTCCAAACCAGAACACGTCAACGGCAAGCATTGGAGGACATGGCGGTGGTACCAATCCTGGCGAGTCGCTGCGAAACTGTACCACCTAGTTGGATGACACGGTGTTAGTGACGGTAAGCCTATGCTCGCCTTTTACAACCTGCCTGGCAGGAAGAAAGATGTTCTATTTTGCAAAAGAGACCGGACCAACACAGGTAATAAAATAACTCAATGTATTAAATAATATCTAGCAAACCGTTATCGTCCACGAATTTGTGTGGCATTATGCAAAGTTATTACTAATCATCTTGCTTGTCGAAAGGCTAGCCTAATTTCACCGACCAATCGCGAGACTTGGGTTCGATTTCCGCCGGGAGCAGACGCTGACGTGATGATCAATAAGAAGTTTAAATTTCCTTGTCTGGGTGTTTCTTAAATTTGTTCTAGTGTCCATTTTAATTATTTTAATGTGTTAGAATCGTTGAGTAATATTAACACAAACATATAATTTGCTCACTTTCGAATTAGATTCAATTTGTGTAACTTATTCTGGGGTATTTATTTATTTATTATTTTCTCAAAAAAATCTTTTTTTGGAATCTGGTGAACAAAAACTCATTTTTATTGTACTGGGTTGAAATTTTGTAATGTGATAAGATAACAAACAAACAAACAAATAATTGTGGCTATAGATATCAAACCGTACTTACCGGGTGTTACTACTACGGCCAGTTTCCGAAACGTTAGTCACTTTTTTCTACAATTTAAGCATTTATAACAGCTGTCTAACATGGACTGGGTTTCGAAATTTAAACCGAACTCATTTCAAACAAACGAATGTCTGAAATTGATCCAGGAATCGATTTTTAATAAGTACACAATAGATAAACCGAGAAACATACAAGCCGACAGACACACGAAAAGGCTTGCAACTGGAATGCTTAGCTGAGCCCCATTTCACTGATTTACAATAGGTTAAAAAAAATTAAGGGTAGGTACATATATATTTTTATGTATTTTGCTGCACAATAAAGAATTACTCTATTCTTTAGTTTTTTTTGTCGTGGCTCAGCATCAGAGTCGTGTGCTTCTTCTCTGCCTTATCACATATGCAAAATATTAACTTTATTAAAAATCATATGCAATACACAGTCGATCAGCAATGTTGGGCAACTCAAGATACTTTTTGGAGTTTACTCCTTAAGAAACGATTTGAGTTATAAGGCCCGGTACGGAAATTTTATGAGGAGTAAAATCAAGTGTAACACGAAAAGTTGAGGCGTTACGTAGA
>NJDC01001371.1:66942-83415 GCA_002245475.1 Calephelis virginiensis
ATATCAAACCGCACATACCAGGTGTTCCTACTACGGCCAGTTTCCGAAACGTTAGTCACTTTATTCTACAATTTAAGCATTTGTAACAGCTGTTTAATATGGACTGGGTTTCGAAATTTAAACCGAACTCATTTCAAACAAACGAATGACTGAAATTGATCCCGGAATCGATTTTTAATAAGTACACAATAGATAAACCGAGAAACATACAAATCAACAGACATACGAAGAGGCTTCCAACTGGAATACTTAGCTGAGCCCCATTTCACTGATTTACAATAGTTTTATAAAAAAAATTAGGGTAGGTACATATATATTTTTTATGTATTTTGCTGCACAATAAAGAATTATTCTATTCTTTAGTTTTTTCTGTCGTGGCTCAGCATCAGAGAGTCGTGTGCTTCTTCTCTGCCGATCAGCAATGTTGGGCAACTCAAGATACTTTTTGGAGTTTACTCCTTAAGAAACGATTTGAGTTATAAGGCCCGGTATGGAAATTTTATAAGGACTAAAATCAAGTGTAACATGAAAAGTTGAGGCGTTACGTAGAAAGAGACAAACATATGTAAGTCGTACCGCTTCAGTCCTTCAGTATTTTTATCTCCTTTAGGACTGACGATCTCGCCGCAACAAGAGTAGAGTCACACAGTCGCACAGTCGAGTTACGTATGACATTGACATTAGTTAAAACGCAGTCGACTTGTTATCTTTATTATTTTGTAACATACTTTATGTAATACGGTTTATTGAAGTAATATAAATAATCCGAAAAATCCGAAACAGATATATGTTTGTTTCTTTTATTATTTTAGCAGATGCGTTTATTTACTCTTTTTTTTTGCTTTTCTATATATATCATAATTATCGTTCGTAAGTATTTTAAAATTCACACTTTCTGTGGATATCAAATGGCACCTGCCCATCTATGACTGGTCATAATGACAAAATAGCTGAACATAGAACATTGGTGCCACGTTAGACGACTGGCTAGCGTACACGCCTAACTATATCGACCAACCGCGAGGCTGGGGTTCGATTCCCAACGGGGACAGGCATTTGTGTTATTACATTTAGAATTCTGCATTTCCGGGTTTGGGTGTTTATTAATTGTATTCTGGTATATATTTAAGTATTTTCAATATGACTCGATTAAAGTTAATCTGTTTAATTTTTTTTTCCTATATTTAAAATAATTTTATTCCAATTGATATTGCATGTGTTATATTTCTTTTTTGTGTATTAAAAGCACCATCGCAAAAAAATTATTTTATTATGTCTCCATAACATAAGGTTGTCTGGAAGAGATCGCTGTTTTGGCGATAAGGTCACCTTTGTGTATCACTTAGTTTTTAAGTTTCTTTTAATGTATTTTTTTTATGTATTTTGGTGCACAATAAAGAGTTATTCTATTCTATTCTATTTTTATGTATTAGAATAGTTGACTAACACCCATAACACAATCACATAATTTGCTTACTTTGGGGTTTTTATTACAATATTTTATATTTAAACATTTTTTTAATACCACATCAATTTATTTCTATTTAGAATATTAGTTTAATTAAGCACCGAGTACAGCTTATTTCGAAGAAACAGCAATTACATAATATCCGTTTCTATAAATCATATTGAGTTACGTAAATAGTTTAATTTACATGAAATAATTAATAGAAAAATAGCAAATAGTATAAAAATAACTAATAAATTATGTACAAACAACAAATTTGTAACAATAAAGCCCGCTGAAAGATTTTCAAAGGAGATAAGCACGCTACGCTGTTGAGTTTACAAAAAATAATTTTATTTGACGTCAAATGAATAAAAATAACGAGGAGTGACCGACTTACAAAGTGTTATTGGCCTAGGTCAAGTTTTTATGTAACAGACAATTTTGTGATTAAAAATATTATGCGTAGAAAATGGGATACGTGTAGGCGTAAGTATTGTCATATTATAGTATTATACATATACCTGTACCATACAAATGAAATTTAAATTATCATACATAATTAATATCATAATATCTAATAAATACATACAAATAACATAAACAGACATCATGGATTTTGATTTTATGTAAGTACGTCAAAAATCACCGCAACCGGCGTGTTTGTGTAAAAAGGGTAGTTTAGTAGGGTAGCATTTTCGCGCCTACATCCCCGAAGGGTTAGGCAAAGGCACAACTAGGGCACCCACGACTAGCCGAAGACACTAAATTCCACAATGTGAAAGGTGGCAAGCCCATCGCCAAACTATCGTTCGGTTTCCTATCCCGGGCAACGTTTTTTTTATTAGAAAATTGAAAATAAACATTTTCTTATTTTATTTTTGGCCAACCCGGGGATTGAACCTGGGAACTCAAGAAGTCAAGTCCATCGCCGGAAGCCGGAACTTTTGTACAAGTCATTAAAATATAAACATTAAATCAAAGCGCAAGTTAATGAAGTAAAGAGTTAAGAGTTTCTGACTAGTTCTTAAAACATAGTGGGTTTTTAAATAATAACATTTTTTAATGTTATAATGTTATAACTAATAATTTCCGATTTCATTATTTAATTTGGTAATGAGTTCCAAATACAATAGAAATATTGATGAACGGTTGTAACAATTATAATTTTCCAGGAGAACCCGAAGAGGCCGGTAATCTATAATATAAAAATGAATTGCTAAACGTGTTGGTAAGCGCATTCCGAGCGACTGAACCGATTTGGATAATTATTTCTTTGTTATGTTAGTTATTGTCAGAAAAAGGTTCTTATAAAAAGAAAAATCTGGAAAATTGCAGGGAAAATAGGAAAAACATTTTCCCATGCAAACTTAAGGGGTGGAACGAAGTTCGCCGAGACAGCTAGTTACGAATATATCTTCATTATTTGTAATCACTACACAAAATCAAATCTTTGTTTAAAATATAGAGCTGTCAGAAAAAAACAGAATATGCAGATGAAAGCAAAGACTGTTAAAGGATACTGAGTATGGTCATAATAATATCTATTAGCCTAAATAAAAAGCTAACAAAAGGTTTTTATTACACTTCAGTTTGCTAAGTTTGTTACTAAATTTAAATTGTTTGTTAGATCGCCAATAATATATTAAGTATTTATACAACTTGAGATCATTTGAATATACTATGAGAGATAGAAGGCAGTGACAAGTAATACAATAACATATATTGTAAACAGAAAAGGAGACATGACACTACCTTGCGGAATACCAAAATAATCCAAATGCAAAACACCATAGTCGAAATGAAAAAAATAAAAGTTTTTGAGTATTGAGCAATCAACACGTTGTGTACAACAACGTGCTGATTACTCAATACTCTATTCTATCACCAGGTTATTTCATACTTTAGGGTATATGAATAACAACGTCCATCAAAAGGGCTTGACTTCGATTCTTAACTGGCACAGTGTACCTAATAAATGGTTATGCGCTGACCTTTAACAATGTAATGCTCTTTTCTGAATGTTTCTATGTCAGATCTAATAAGAAATACAATATCATGTACTTTATAAAATAAAATGCATAATGTTTCTTTTGAATTAAAGAAATCCCAAGAATCGATGTTAACGGTCAACAGAATAAAAGCACCAATAAAAAATACATATTTAACTTTTGATTACGAGCAAGAATGAGACATGGCAATAACATATGCAAGGCACAAGACATCTCACACACAATGGGTAATCTGATTGCAATGAACTGATGCAGATCAGAACGACTTTATCTGAACACGACTCACTCCCAGATTATATTAAAATTGTGGTACAAGTTAAAGGCGGTAAAAAACGGTTGCATTAACATTTATAACTAAACAAAAAAGACACACGTACAAACCAAGCAATAAATTGCATTAATACATTTCAAGGGTAACAAATACTTCACACAACTATAATCTGGTGACATGATGGTATGGACAACAGCGCTATCGACCAGATTAAATTACTTACTAGACCAAACCATTCAGGAATAAATTTAAATATTCATACAAGATTTCAGTCAAATAGGTTTCACCGCTTAGGAAAAGAATAATAAAGACTCCAACTTAAATCAAGAAAAAATATTGTAAGTGTTAAGATAAGCGAACTCAAAACATAAAAATAAACGCAGGAAAAAAATATATCGATCGCCTTTTCTGTGAGCAATGCAAAAACAAATAGAGGGATTTATTAATTGCAAAACATATAATTTGCCTAAATTAAACACATAACTAAAATAATATAGATAATAGTGCGTGAAAACTGAATCAGCGATTTTTGGTTTTTGAGTAATATAATTAAACGGTTACTCTTCCACTTAAAATCGAAACACTCTAGTTGCCATTGACGTTAGAGTAGAAAAAAGTAATGCAATAATACTAAGCGGACCAAATGGATTTAATTTTATTAAGCAGCAAGTATTTAACAATCTTAAAATAAAAATTACAACTAATAGATTGTACTCGCTGTATTTTACATCTTAAAGCACACACGAGCCATCGTCTCAGCCGCCCACAAACCAGCCAGGTAGTTAGACGCAAAATGTCTTCTTTAAAGTAACACGATACCAATAGACTTTTATTGGCTCTCTACATCTTTGTTTTGTCCTACCTACAGCTGACTCAGTTTATTTTCTTAAGACAAAGTAGTAAGTAGATTATCTCCTCAATTTATTGGTTTACTTGTTTGCTGTTCATTTAAAGTATCGATTGAGCAAATGCGCGTAAAATTATTTTATTTTGCTTTACCTTCAACTTTTTCTGCTATGCGAATACAGCTCTAATAATTAATAACTGATTTTATGTGGATATTCCGAAGAATAATGTCTGATTAAAGAAAACATAAAGTACTAATGATTATTTTGTTAGATTAGATTTAAAAAAAAGTATCTTCACGCCCATATCCTCAAAGAGGTAGGCAGAGGTACAACCAAGGCATCCGCGACTAGCCGAAGATACTGAGTCCCACAATGTGATAGGTGGCAAGCCTATCGCCAACCGGGCACATTTCCAATCCCGACCAACATTTTTTTATTAGAAAATTGGAAAAATCCAATTTTCTTTTTGTTGGCAGACCCGGGATTCGAACCCGGGACCTCACGCAGTCCAACAAACCAAAATGCAAGTCCAACACCCGGACCGCTAGACCACTGAGGCGATTAGATTAGATTAGCTGTAATAATAATTATTAATTACTTGTACGTTATTTATTTACAACCTTCCGTGTTGGTCCAGGCTCCTTTGCAGAATAGACCAACTGCCTTTATGCTAGGCAGCTCATAAAAAGCGAGCATAGGCTTACTGTCACTAGCACCGTGACATCAAACTAGGTGGTAGAGTTTCGCAGCGACTCCTCTGGATTGGTACCACTGCCTTACCCATTCCTGCTGCCATAACGTCAGTGCTTGCGGTTGACGTGTTCCGGTTCGGAAGGTAAGGTAACCGGTGAACTTACTTTTGCTCTAGGCCTAAAATCCCGGTCTCAGGTTGGCAACGTACAATTACCACCTTTGGTGCCTCTAGGCAGCTTGAATTTCTTACCATCAGGAAATCCATCTGCTTGTTTGCCTTCCGTTACCATAAAAAAAACTTAATCTTCAAGAAAATAGCGTTCAACGGTCTGGAACTTATCTGTGATACTCCTAGTGTTTTGGATGTCCGTGAGCGGCGGTGATCACTTTCCATCAGGTGACCCACTTGCCCTTTGCATCGTCTTCTATCAAAAGTGCGATAGTGATGAGTAATGAATTAATAACATTTTTAATTATTTATACGGGATACTCACGATCTCTTTTTATTTTATTTGTCGATATTTCGGCCTAGTTGCATAAGCCGTGGTCACGACGGGACTGCGGCGGCGAGCTGTAACTTTTGACAGGAGGATCTACTGACAAATGAGCCTGTCAACCCTTCGTCTAATTCTTCTTTTTTAACGTCCTTGTCACTATCATTTCTGGGCACTATATCGCGACACACAATACTAACTATGTCCCTACACTTTACGGCACTTTTTGTATTTATAGCCCGGCACCGACCAACAATTGAATCCCACGTCTGGGCCAACATAAAACCGTCTTCCCTATTGAAATTATTTGGTGTATTTCGAATTTCAATAGCTTCACGTACTAGGCGCGGAATGTAGTGGGATTCTGTAGAAACTATTTGTGGATTATGCAGTTCTATCCAATGGTTGGTGGACGAATCTAAATCCCGTGAGTATCCCGTATAAATAATTAAAAATGTTATTAATTCGCGACGATTTAAGTTTAAAATCCAATGAATTATTATTAATTTTAATCATTATCACTAGGTTGAGTTTGGCAATTTTACAACCATATTGGAACAAACTTATCCATTAAGTGTATTATATAAAAATATGAAATGGGTAGGGTAAATGCTTAATGACGTCCAATTATTAGGCTTAGGTTCACTTCTCGACTGTACAGTGTAATAAACATTACATGTCCTTTTCCCGATACACAAATTTAGAAAAGTTGAAATATACTCACATAAATGCATTTTCTTTACACTGATACATAACGGTGACAATTTTACAGCGCATAAAACTTAATTTTAAGTTACCTCTATCCTTTTTCAACCATAATAATAGAAAGAGGTTAAACGTGTCTGGTGCTGTCATATCAGTTTTGTAGACGACATTTCTATAGACGTACCTATAATCTATTTCTTAGAAAGCGTTGATTACAAACGTTAACCGCACATATCCGAACTACATAATTTGAAACATCTAAAATGTGAAATCGCCTCTGTGGTCTAGCGGTTCAGTTGTTGGACTTGACTGCATGAGGTCCCGGGTTCAAATCCCGGGTCGGGCAACAAAAAGAAAATTGGGGTTTTCCAATTTTCTAATAAAAAAAAACGTTGCTTGGGATTGGATATGTGCCCGGTTGGCGATAGGCTTACCATCTATCACATTGTGGGATTTAGTATCTTCGGCTAGTCGTGGGTGCCTTGGTTGTGCCTCTGCCTACTTCTTCTAGAATATGGGCGTTAAGAAACTTTTTTTATCTAAAATAATATGTCATCTTTTTTTATAGCTAAATACAGCAAAGAGGCTCTCCTGGTGATAAAATCTAACCGCAGCCGATAGACACCATAGATGTAATAGGCGCGTCGCTGTCTTGTGGCGGGAGTGTTAGACCATTTGTGCAAATCTACCGTCCCCTAAGCCTTCCTTCCCTCTTACCGGAACATGAGATTGTCGTTATGGCGGCAGACGAGGTATTGATCTCAAACACGGCAAGTTGCTGCACAGCACTTTACTATGAGTAATCTTGTAGGTTATGGCCCGTATCGGATTTTACTCACCTTTTACGAGCTGCCAGGCAGAGCAGCAGATTGTCTTTTCTACACAGAAGACCCCCAATTATCCAATTTTCGTTTTTATTTTATTGTTTTATTTGTTTTTGCATTTACAAACTGAAATTAAATTTAGCTTTAGTTTATTATTGTTCGCAGATTATTATTATTGCTCATTAGGGAAGACAGGTTCCGGTGGCGGCCCTGCACTGGAGGACTTAGTGTTGAATGACCTCCCACCCGGTGGACTGATGATCTGGTGAAAGTCGGGAGTCGCTGGTTACAAGTGGCTGGTGACTCTGACTTCTGGCGCTCTTTGGGAAAGGCCTATGTCCAGCAGTGGACGTCCTCCGACTGATGATGATAATGATAATTAGCTTATTATATGTACTAATGGTTGCCCATTGGTCGGAATCCGACCATTTTGATCACAAGCTATTCAATATAAATCATTTTTGATAAGAACGCCATCTCTATTTATCAAGACTAACTACTTTGTTTCCAAACTTTATGAATATAGTTTGTGCGCCATCTGTAATCTTTAATCGTTATCAATATTTTGTTTGTCTGTTTGCCAATTGCATGGTGGTATGCGTGACGTTTCACTTTATCACCATTATTATTGAAAAATATCAGCATTTGGCACTTCGAAAACTATAACTGTGTTAAATTTCATACTCCTCCGTCCTTGCAATTTCCTTAAAAAGGGCTCCAGGGTATTTGCTTTTCTTTTTTTTTATGATATTGGAAGGCAAACAAGCAGACGGATTTCCTGATGTTAAGAAATTCACGCCGCCTAGAGACACCAAAGGTGGTAATGGTGCGTTGCCAACCTGAGGCCGGGATGTTAGGCCTCGAGCAAAAGTAAGTTTACCGGCTACCTTACCCTCCGAACCGGAACACGTCATGACGTTATGGCGGCAGGAATAGGTAAGGCGGTTTTCGTGTTAATATTATGATTGTTAACATTATGTTCAAGTTAGAAAGTGAAACTTTACTAAAATACAATATTGTAGTGATATTTATCGAATTTTTATGCAAAGTGACTTCGTAAATATTCAATGACGTTTTGTTCATATCATGGGACTGAAATGCTAATCTCAATCATAAATTATCATTGCATCATAAATAAGGTAGACAAAAAGAATTCAAAAGCATAGAAATATTTTGATTCGATTAAAGAATTACATACTATTTCATCACGCAAACTAATTTAAATTTTATTACAATGCAGTTATGATTTATTTTATACCGTAATGTTTATTTTTGGTACAGCCACACGTACAAGTGCTCTGGTATCTTTAAATCTCTTAAGGGGTAGGTAGAGGTTATCGAGCCTTAGAAATCTGCCTGGCATCTTCCACATTTATTACCCTTTTCATATATTGATTTGTTTCCATCCTTGGCTCTGGGTGAAACTCTATTATGAAGTTTTTAACATAGTATAAAAACATCTGCACTGTTTCAATTTGAATTTTTTTAAACAAATCGAGAAATAATAATAGTAGCGCACCAGTTTCGTCTTTACAGCATCTTTGGGGCTATTTAACCTTTTGTATTACCTTTACCTTTGTATATATTAATTAACCTTTAATACGGACACGCCCGTTACTCGGAGACTCTTGACAAAACCCTCGTTACCCTTTTTTCATGTAAATTAAAAAATATCTTATTCTTAACTTTAAGACAGGTCTGCCAGGATCCATGGCAGATGGTACTTTTCTTTAAAAAGGGCGATAAAACCCTTCTGAAGAATTACAGGCCCGTCTCGCTTCTGAGCCATGTTTATAAGCTGTTTTCGAGGGTCATCACGAATAGTCTCGAGCGCAGGTTAAATGACTTCCAGCCACCCGAACAAGCCGGATTCCGAAAAGGCTACAGTACCATAGACCACATATATACGCTGCGGCAAATTATACAGAAGACAAAGGGGTATAATTTGCCATTATGCTTGGCGTTTGTGGACTATGCGAAAGCCTTTGATTCGATCGATACCTGGGCAGTGCTACAGTCTCTTCAGCGGTGCCAAATTGACTATCGCCATGTTGAAGTGTTGAAGTATTTGTACAACAACGCCACTATGTCCATCCGAGTACAAGATCAGAGCACATAGGCAATTCCATTGCAGAGAGGTGTAAGACAGGGAGACGTTATATCTCCTAAACTCTTCACCAATGCAATGCAGGACGCTTTTAAGCTTCTGGAGTGGAAAGGAATGGGTATCAACATCAATGGCGAGTACATCACTCAGCTTCGATTTGCCGATGACATAGTCATAATGGCGAAATCGCTGGAAGACCTTAGTACAATGCTCGAAGACCTCAATCGTGTTTCCCGGCAGGTGGGCCTTAAGATGAACATGGACAAGACGAAAATCATGCGGAATGTCCATGTAGCGCCCACCCCAGTGTCATTTGGGAACGCGATCCTCGAAGTTGTCGACGAATATATATACCTAGGATAAACGGTACAGTTAGGTAGGTCTAACTTCGAGAAAGAGGTAAATAGACGAATCCGACTTGGTTGGGCAGCGTTTGGGAAATTGCGTAGACTCTTTTCGTCCGATATACCTTAGTGTTTCAAGACAAAAGTCTTTAACCAGTGTGTGTTACCAGTGATGACCTACGGCACCGAGACGTGGTCTCTTGCTGTGGGCCGGAAATGAGGAGATCCGCAGGCGAACGAAAGTCATGGACATAGCCAGCCGGGTTAGCAAGCTGAAGTGGCAGGGGGTGGGGCCCATAGCGCGGAGAACTGATGGCCGTTGGGTCAGAAAAGTTCTCGAGTGGAGACCACGCACCGGCAAGCGAAGCATAGGACTGCCACTCACGAGATGGACAGACGACCTTATGAGGGTCACGGGGTCTCGCTGGATGCAGGCCGCTTCCATCCGGTCGAAGTGGAAGTCAACGGGGGAGGCCTATATTCAGCAGTGGACGACTTATGGCTGAAATGATGATGATGATGATGAAACTGTTATATTTCAATCAATATAAACTGTTAATAGCTGTTAATGTCGACGATACGAAGTTCGCCGGGTCAGCTAGTACATGTATTAAAAATGAATCATTATTTCCCTTGGTCAACGCATCACGCATAAACACATGAATCAATTTTGCTAATACTTTCCTTGTTGCGTTATTTATTTTCAGTAAGTTTATATAAAAAAAAACAATGTTCATAATTAGGATAACGTCTGTCGGCTCAGCTGATATGTGAAAATTAATTAATGTCTAATTCCTTTAACGTTATAACGGACGTAACAATTTCGCTATTGTTTGTTATACTAATTATTTTTAGAAGAACGTCCTTAAGAAAGAAAACGAGTGGAAAATTTAAAAGAAAATTGAAATTTCAATATTTTTTGTTAAGACCGGACAATGTCCGCTGGCTTAGCTAGTACTTAAATAAAAAGCACACTGCCTGCATAGGTTGCGATTACATTTGCACTTCACAATAAACAATATCTTTACAACTTGTATAGAAATAGCATTGCGCCCATTTCAAGAATCAATAGCCCTTAGAGTAAGGATGTATGTACTTTGCTCGTCATCGGTTTTGTAACCGTAATATCCGTAACCGTACTTGTTTCATTTTTGATATACGTTTCAATATCAATGAAGATTTAATATTATTTAATCTGAGTAAAACTAAAATAAACCGAAGTTATAAAATAATGAATATTATTCCTGACCTGAAATTATTTCTTAAATCTGCGATTTACAGTTTCGTCAGAATGAAAGTAGCATACTTAATTCGGGCAGTAATAATGTAATTTGAAAAGTTGTTTAAAACCGACTTCACACCAATTAAATACTATCATATGTTTCCCCGGAACTTCATCATCAGATCCAGAATTGAAGGCAATGGGATCACCTCAGACGCTCTTTTAAAGTAAAAAAGAATTTTAAAATCGGTTCAGAAATGAGGAAAAAATCTGTAAACATACGTTTATAAGAAATTTAGGAACCGAACATTTGACCTCCTCCTCTTTCATAGTCTGTTAAAAAAGAAATCCTCAGGTGACATATTCGCCTGTCTCCGATATGCCATTTTCCATAACAATTATTACCTGTGACTTACTTGGGATTCAATGGTCACATTTAAGAAAGAAATAAAGAAAAAATATTTATTTGCGGAATATGAGTGTTACAAAGATGTAACAAAATTATTTAAGCATTCCTACATATTCTACCAACTTGTGGTGTGCAAAAATTTTAGTAGGTTTTTATTAACTAAATAAATTATTAAATTAATTATAATAATATGTTTAAGTAGATCTTTTTGCTTATATTTTATTGCAGGTTTTGTAACTTCTAGCTTTGGAGAGCGTTTTTGCAGCAGTAACCAAAAAATTGCGAAATGATAAGTCTTCCAATTGTTTTATGGTCGTACTTTATTAGCATTAATATTTATATGAAATTTGTAGACGTAGGAATGAACCATGAGCCAATAGTGAAACATTTAGCATTGCACGACTTATATATTAACATATCACTAAGTAACTACAATGTATTATTTATTAACTATTATTATCTGATACTTAAATCCGTGCCCGCAAATATATCTATTTTACAAACCTAGTCAACCGTCAAGAGAAACAAATAAAATACATTACTTATAGCGACTGGCTACTCAAATATTCACTGTACTTCCTTAGAAACGATAATATTCGTATACTAGGCACGGCTATGTCTTTACGAGGTAAAATAAAATACCCAGTAACGATATCAGTGTATCGGGACAATGGCAGACACAGCCAAGTGGTGTAACTTAAGTTATTGCTAGTGATAAAATTGCATTCATTTTAGGTGAATAATATATATTAGAAATAATTTTTCCCTGTGTTGGTCCGGGCTCCATTGCAGAATAGACTGTCTGCTTTTCTGCAAGGCAGATCGCAAAAAGCAAGATAAGAATAGAATTTCACAGCGACTCACCCTGATTGCTGCCACCGCCTAACCTTTTCCTGTCGTCATAAAGTCAGCGCTTGACGGGTTCTGGTTGGGATGGTAAGGTAGCTGGTAAACTTACTTTTGCTTGAGGTGTAACATCCTATATTCAGAAGGGTTACAAAATTGAAAATTGGAATCGAGTATGTCATTTTAGGTATTCTTGAACACAATAATGTTTAATTCTTAAGAGTTTTGATATACGAAAAATGTGTTTCATTTTGTTACAGCGATCCATTTAGTAGCAACTAATAATCTGCTTTATTACTTTTACTAATTCTAACGTTAGCCGTCAATGCAAAGGTTATCACATTCAACTAGCGATCTTTCATACCCTACAAATAAGCACTATTTTATTGTTAAGTAGTACTTGGCTAACCACATTCCAACTACCGATTGTTAAAGGTCCAATAAACGGCTAATCAATTTTCAAATAAACCAAGTCGTGTATTAACTTCCAGATGACGATTTAAATCTCAGTGTGTTTGGTTTGTGGTGTAATGTGTAAGCGTAAGCAACATTATTGCATGAAACGTAATGTAAATATAAAATTTAGGACTTTAATGATATTATATGATAGCAAACAAGTATACGGCTCTCTATATGGTAAGAGATAACCATGACCTATAATTGACATAGATGTTTTAGATGAGTTGCATTGCCCTGGCCGTGATTCCTAGCCTAACATGCAAGTCTATTGAGTACCAGTTATCCTGTCCTAAGGACCGCACCATTCCCTTTTCACGTGCTTTTCATGAGGATCCGAGTCGGTCCTCATGAAAAGCACGTGAAAAAAGTCGAACCAACACAGGGACATAAGCTGCAATTTATTCTGAAATGTTAAAGAGCTCCCGCTGGAGAGCTGAATAACTTTAGATGACATTTTATGTAACAACAGTATCTACTTTATAATTACGTGCATACACACGCGTGCATACCACATAACACATTATATTTTAAATAATTTTGTATCATAAAAATAAGTTTAGTAAGTTTTCATCATCGCCGTAAGAACACGCTATATTCTTTTTTAATTTTAGAATAATACTAACAGAGATGAAAACTGACAAAACAGATATACAAATAGAATAAGTGAAGGTGGATATAAGTACCCAGGGGGATCCAGGACGATAGTCCACTAAAATTTGCTCATGTTTTATACGAAATTGCTGTCAATAGCCTTTAAAACCGGTCAGTTTGTTTAAAGAGCAGTTTATGTGAAGAAAGCCAGGCAGGTCTGCATGGATCGAGAAATTTAGCACTCAGTACTTTCTGACTATCCCACAAGGGACTTATTGTTATATATATACTACTACTTACTTAATAACAGCAACAGGCTTAGGATCTATTGAAATGACTTGCCGTATTAGTTTTCCATAAAATATCTCTTATGACTTGTACCACGTCTCTTTGAAGGTAATAATTATCACCTAGATCAACATGAAATAATGCTGTTGATTATACGAAAACACTGTACTGTTTGATTAGAGTTATTCGGTGCGGCTTGTTACAGAGATTGTAAACTAAATTATTGTTTACTTCAAAATCCATTATGCTGTGCTTTATTTAAAATGACAAATACATGATATTGGAAATTTGCTTCAGACTTATAGAATAACTAAAATCGATTAAATGTATTTGTATCTGTTTATAGGCTTGCATGAAAACAAACTTTATTTTAACATTTTCCAAAGTTCAAATTAACTTCGCTTTCAATATTTATGTCAGAATCAGAAAAAACTTTTCTTACATGGACCATACATGTGGTACTTTTGAGTGTCAACATTTTTATAAGCTATCACCGGATCGAAATAGCAGCCACACCCACTGAAGATCCTGTGAAAGAAACTCAGGGGCTTATATTTTTGCAATAGTAAGATTATGAACTAAAAAAAAACAACTTGCAATCTAATTTCAACTTAAATAAAAAGTACTTTCTAAGTGCACAAAATGAAGTATTTATCTTCGATTTCTGTTAAGCTTTTCTAGAAATTCCAGACTTATTAGCAACTAGCGCGTCGCTCCTGCTTCGCACGGATAAAAAATATACATATAAACCTTCCGCTTCATTCACTTTATTTGTTAAAAAAAACCACATCAAAATCCGTTGCGTAGTTTTAAAGATTTCAGCATACAAAGAGACATAGGGATAGACGAAGTGACTTTGTTTTATACTATGTAGTGATTAAACTATTCTGAAGCTACATTATTTGAAATGAAAAAAATAAATTAACTATAGTTTGTTAAGATATAACGGATTCAGAATGGTACATATAAAACGAGTCGAACATATAAGCTCATTTAATTAAATTTGTTTAAAACTTAAGCAGCATTATGTCACCTCATTAACCATTTCTTTGAGCTAAGTCAAAGTTATCACTTCATCTATCTAAAATACGAGTATTGTCAAAACATACGCCTTCCAAAATCAAATTTAAATCGGGCACTTCTCCTTAATTTGCATTCTCCGGATGTCCATATTGTTGACCCGAGGCCTTGTGATTATGTAACAAAGCAAAGCTATTTACATAAAAATATACGCAAATGCTAAAAGAAAACCTGCAACACTGTGTTGCCATTTTTTTGCAAGAATTATTTTTAAATACCACGAGCGTATCCCTCTTTTGTTGGGATCAACCGACGGCATGATTACCTACTTATATTATTTGTAAATTAACACGTAGACTTACACATACACGTAACACGCACATATACATGCACGCACACACAAACACGCACACATACACAAACATACACACACGCAAACTCACAAGGACACATCAAACTTATAACAGCCTGTTGTTCTATCGGTAGTTACAAAAAACGAATCCCATGTCTGCTTAGTCCAGCACTAAGCAAAAACGTCACAAATTTATTTGACTTTTTCATGTTTCTCTTGATAAAAATGGTATCTGAATTTGTCATTCAAAGAAACTATTTATCTAACAAAAAAATATTAGATTAAGTTATGAAGTTATTTCACTATTTAAAAATTACGAATTTTCCAACAAACAACTCTGTCAATATTTCATATCTCTTGTTTTATCTATAACGATTATTAAATATATTTTCCTATCTAAAATGGCAACCCTGATGGAATTTAAGATCAGATTATGGGTAACAGGGCTGTTAAGTAGCCGCGAAAGAGATTACGCGTGTGGTCGATTAATCTTATGGCAACAGGATGATGTTTTATCTTCTCATGATGCAAGTCGTCTGATGTTATTCGATAATGGCTATTAAAGTGATGTTATTGCTGGTAAAAAAGCTAAAAACTCGTCTGTTTATTTGTCATATTAATTGAAATGTGTCTGTTGAAATGTTGCAATGTTATGATATTTACAGACTATAATACATAGAGAATATTTAACAATTACTTTTGCCCGCGGGTTCGCCCTCATTTAAGTAATTAAAAAGTATCCTTTGTTACTTTTAATACTTCTATAAGAAAGGGTACAAAGTTTCATGATAATTCGGTAAGTAGTTTATGCGTGAAAAAGTAACAAACAAGCTTACATTCGCATTTGTATTATTAATAGGGATTATAGTCAAAATATAGATTTTGTTAGATTGCCTCTTTGGTCTAGTGGTTCGGCGTCGGACTTGACATCTTGAGGTTCCGTGTTCAATCCCCGGGTCGGGCTACAATAAGAAAATTAGGTTTTTCCAATTTTCTAATAAAAAAAATATTGCTTGGGATTGGATATGTGCCCGGTTGGCGATAGGCTTGCCATCTATTCTTATTGTAGGACTTAGTGTCTCCGGTTAGTCATGGATGCCCCGGTTGTGCCTCTGCCTTCTCTCTGCCATATCTCTTCGGGGATATGGGGGTGAAGATACTTTTTTTTTGTTACATCGCCTCTTAGGTCTAGCTGTCCGACATCGGACTTGACATCTTGAGGTCTCGGGTTCGATCCCAAGATCGGACAACAGAAAAATATAGAAATTGAGTATTTTAAATTTTTTTAATCAAAATTAAAATTGTCCATGATTGAATGTGTGTCCGATTGGCAATAGGCTTGCCGCCTATGACATTGTGGGACTAAGTATCTTCGGTTAATCGTGGGTGCCCCGTTGTGTCTCTGCCTATTGAACTTTTTTTAGTTTTAGTTGTTATGTAATTTTGTCCGTATCCCAGAGGTACAACCAGGGTACCCATGAGGTACCAATGATACCCATGGTTAGTCCAAACATGTTTGTAATAAATGGTAGCCGAATTAA
>NJDC01001371.1:88762-98922 GCA_002245475.1 Calephelis virginiensis
CAATATACATACAAGATATAAAGAAAGCAGTACTTCCCAAAGGCTACTTCAGTCTGAATTTTTTATAGTGCAGGGCGCCTTCCCCTTGGAAAAACACACCGTACTCTAGGGAGTGGGCTAATATACGTCTAGCGGTGGTTACGATTGCCCTTCATTAGTCATAGTTTGATATGGCATTTAGAGTTTTCCATAAACCCATTAGCTATTCGCGTTGGTTAAGTTGTCTTTTTGTAGTTTTTGAATTTATTAGTATGTTGTAAACTCGGAATACATAAACAACGAAAAAAGAAGTTTCAGGCCCGTTTCTTCATAGAGGTTAGTAGAGGCACAACCAGGTCACTTACGACTAACAGAAGAAACCAAGTCCCACTATGTGATAAGTGGCAAGCCTAACGTTACGTTAAAATACACATTTTCCATTCTTTTTATTGCCTGACCCGATCGAACCCGGTCGAACCTGAGACATCAAAAAGTCAAATCGACGCAGAGGGAATAAGACAGAAAAATAAAGATTATGCGCTTTGTTTTGGAATTCTAAAATCCATATAACAAGTATTACGATTTTCAAAAAAAAAATTAAAAAAAAAGAGTGCACTCAAATTGGTTTACTTGCGGCATTTATATTGTGGTTTAGTCTTTATTCCGAATTAAAAATCATAATAAGCGTTCATTTATTTGACGCAAATAAACAATCCTATATCTCCTGTCTTTATTTAATAAAATCAGATTTTTTTAAATAAAAATATGCAAATTTAGATTAGATATAACATTGCATGTTTTGCAATTTAAATGTACTTTATACATTGTTGTGATTCAATCGCTCCTTAACAACAAAATCGAAGGCTTTAAAATTTTGCATAGAGGTCGTTTATGACACAAGAAGGATGGCGACAACTTTTCATACCACTTTTGAAAAATTACATCCAGATAATCGAATAATTATAATAAAGAAGAACGCCCCGTGTTGATCCGGGCTTCTTTGCAGAATAGACCATCTGCCTTCCTGTGCCAGGCAGCTCGTAAAAGGCGAGCATAGGCTTACCATTACTAACACCGTGACATCTGACTTGCTAGTAGAGTTTCGCAGCGACTCACCTGGATCGATACCACTGCCTTACCTATTCCTGCCGCCTTAACGTCAGTCCTTGCCGTTGATGTTTTCGGTTCGGAGGATAAGTTAGCCGGTAAACTTACCTTTGCTTGACGCTTAACATCCCGGCCTAAGGTTGGCAACGCACCAATACCACATTTGGTGGCGGTCTAAATTTCTTACCATCAGAAAATCCGTCTACTTGTTTGCCTTCCAATACTATAAAAAAACATATAAATGAAACAATTATGCCGCATCCAAATTTCGTACATTTCTAACTCAATCTAAACACCATACAAGAGGCATCTGGCCGTTCCCAGGAACCCACAGAATAAACTCCGTTAAAACAGTCATAGCTTACTGTAAGCTAGGAAAAGCCTGCAGGCTTTTAATTTGTACGGCGTCGTGTCATACATTATGTATGGGAGGTTTATGATTGTTTGATTAAAGGAGACTTCAGCGTGTAATTTGAATTTATTTTCAAGTTAGTTTAAACCTTTTATACCTGGGGGCTAAAACTAAATAGTACCGTTTTACGTATTTCTTAAATGGTGATTCTAATTTGACATCAAATAAATGTATTATTTTGTTACAAAAAATCGACTGCAATTTCAAATAAATATTCTATTCACCTCAGAATATCCGATTCTGATTTGGTACCAATGGATAACAATCAAAAGTGCGCTCTTTCAAATTAAAAAAAACATTGTCACACCCATATCCCCGAAGTGGTTGGCAGAGGCACAACCAGGGCACGCACGACTAGCTGAAGACACTAAGTCCCACAATGTTATAGGTGGCAAGCCTATCGCCAACCGGACACATTTCCAATCCCAAGCAACATTTTTTTATTAGAAAATTGGAAAAACCCAATTTTCGTTTTTATTGCCCGACCCGGGATTCGAACCCGTGACCTTATGCAGTCAAGTCCAACAAGTGAACCGCTAGACCACAGAGGCGATAAAATAAAAAACAATTCTTTTACCAACTGAGTTTGAAGACGCTGGACAAACAAAAAAAACTATGACCATAAAACATCCTCATTAACAATCATTTACTCCTATTTTTAAATAAAGGAACCCTTGTACTGTTTAACGTTTCACATATAATTAATTATTTTATAAATAGCCTAGCAGTTTCGCTAATAACAGTATCATCAGGGCTAAAACTTAAACTAAGTTATAAAAATTATAAGTGATACACCAAAGTGTTTCTTCATTAGAAATATGAATACTTGGAAGTTTTACCGAGCGAGAACGATGAAAAATGTCAAATATATCAAATAGACAGCCATTCACTTCTACTTCACATTATTTTTCTAATGACGCTAATGCTTCCTCACTACTTAAGTGTCAGTATTGCGTACCTACCTTTAACTAATTATCTTTCGTACCTTTCGTATCTTTATTTTAAAGTTTGTTTTCATACCCTAACTTGCTTTAGTCTCTGGCCTCTCTGGTCTCTGGCCTGGTAATAAAAAAAGTCATTCATTCATTCATTGTCGAATAAAAAAAAGTATCTTCACGCCCATATCCCCAAAGAGGTAGGCAGAGGCACAACCAGGGCACACACGATTAGCTGAAGTACTAAGTCCTACAATGTGATAGGTGGCAAGCTTATCGCCAACCGGGCACAAATCCAGTCCCGGCAACAGTTTTTTTATTAAAAAATTGGGATAATAACATTTTCTTTTTTGTTGTTCGACCCAGGAATCGCACCCGGGATCTCTTGAATTCAAGTCCAACACCTGGACCGCTAGACCACAGAGACGAGAATATCATCATATATATATATATCGAGATATCATTGTCGAATAACTTATAACAATGGAATGGTTGCCCATATTACGCTAGTACTCGTATTAGCAAATTGTTATATAGCACTGTAACATTATCGATTTTAAATATAAACGCAAAGACAGAATGAAACAACGCCGCATTGATTGTACAAACAAAAATAAATCAATTTCTAATACTAAGTCTTAGAAACCTCAAAGATATGGTTGACTATAACTCTCTTTCTAGTGCTTCAAGGAACTATCGCCTTTATTGTCTTACGGTGAGGGTTTATTTTGAAACCAATAGATAATTCTCACTTAGCTTTGATGTTAGTGATGTATCATCAATCATATAGCCATATCAGTAAGAGCAAATACTCTGTAATGTTTTGTGTTACAAACTGATTGCAATGTGTTTAGATTTAGCTGGCTTTCGCCTCGATCTGGTGTATGTTTATTCAACATTAGTAACTATCTATTTATTGAAAGATTGACTAATTTATAAGGAACTAGCTGCTATCTGCGGCTTCGCCCGCGTTTTCACAGAAACCCGGTGTGCGATCGGGATTAAAAATAGCCTATATGTTAATCCAGGTCACAATCTATCTGTCTTCCAAATTTCAGACAAATCCGTTCAGCCATTCGAGCGTGAAAGAGTAACAAACATCCATACATCCATACTTACAAACTTTCGCATTTATAATATTAAAAGGATTTAATTTTTTTATTTTGTTGCCCGACCCGGGATTCGAACCCGGGACCTCATGCAGTCAAGTCCAACAACTGAACCACTAGACCACAGCGGTGATTGGGTTTTTCCAATTTTCTAATACAAAAAATGTTGCTAGGTAATGGAAATGTGCCCGGTTGGCGATAGGCTTGCCACCTATCACATTGTGGGACTTAATGTCTTCGGCTGGTCGTGGGTGCCCTGGTTGTGCCTCTGCCTTCCCCTTCGGGGATATGGGCGTGAAGATACTTTTTTTTTATTAAGAATTGATCGAAGAATATCGTATGCAAATAAAAAATATCATTCTGGTTGAATATGAATCGGTGTGACCTTAGGATTAGCTGGGAGAAAATTATCAGGATCTCCTAATAAATATGGATTAAGGTTAATGTAGTTAACATAGTTTTTTTTGTTTTTTTACAATAGTTAATAATATGATTAAAATAATAAATCCCATTAAGTCTTTAAAATACCCTTGTACACTTACAGTACTTAATAGTTGTATGTCAACTAGTTTTACCAATAAAGCATCTTGCCCATACTTTGATTGACAAGCATCAATTTTGATAAATTTAGTTCAACTATTTCTTAGGATTTCACTAGCCGCATAAAGGGCGTAGATTGACCTGAATAGTTTAATTGTCCATTAAGAATCTATATTAAAGTTAATCAGTCTATACATATTGTACAATTTTAACTAAATTACTGTATTGTTAAACTACTGTAGGTACTGTACTGTAATGGCTTAGCTATTTCTCACCCTCGAGTACTTTTGTAGATAGATATATTGTAATTGTGTTAAGTATTTTTATCATTGGTATACAATAAAGTGTATAAAGTGTTGGGTCTGATTTCATCGATCATATTGGAAACCGAGTTCAGTACAACAAATTTCAGTTTAAACGAGTTCAATTATCAGTTGTGATCCCGTAAATAAGCTCTTGCATGTAGGTACTCTTTGAAAATTGACATATTTCTTTTCCACATTCCCTGAAAATCTACTTGCTAGAATAGTTTAATAATAGAATAATTCAAAATTTCTTTGGATAATGTAAAGTATAAAAAATAAAGTTGCCTTGATTGACACTGTTCTGTTCATAATTGATGTAACGCATTTTTGTTATTAGTTAATTTGCCCCTTTCTGCGACCGGCTAAGACTACTTTTAGGCCATGCTGCCATGTCTTCCGTATTAATTAAGTATTTATTTCAGTCATTAGTCACTATTTACAAAGTCATGTCGGGGTCTTGGGTAAAGCGGTGGCTTTGTTACTCAAGCTCATCTAGTGAGGTTTGGAGGCAGCGAGGAAATATACGATTACGATACGAAGGTCTTTCTAATGAGCTATTAGTAGAGCAAAGTCCGAGTACATTGGCTGAATTGGCGAGAAATTGGCCCGCTTACCTTCGGGAACAAGAGCGTTTTGGTCTCTCACCCAGGCTGTGCAAGAAAATATCGCGAAGCTATCTTTACCATCTTTACACCGGAGTGAGGCCTCGCTGGCCCATGATGCGAAAGAGAAAACCGAACTTCTAGGCTCCCTCTTTGCTTCCAACTCGACTTTAGATGACCATGGATACACGCCGCCGACCATTCCGCGGTATGAAGTGTCTATGCCAGAAATAAAGTTTCTGCAGAATTCAGTGCGTAGAACACTTATTTCATTGGACGTCAATAAGCCGAGTGGACCCGATGGTATCCCTCCGATTGTTCTCAAAGTTTTTTTTTATACTACATTTTGTTCTCAAAGTGTGTGCTCCTGAGCTGGCACCGGTTTTAACGCGACTCTTCCGGCTCTCCTATTCATCAGGCACTATACCGAATTCAAGGAAGACCGATTTAGTACACCCGATCCCTAAAAAGGATAACCGCTCGGATCCATCCAATTACCGACCTATAGCTATAACTTCCTTGTTTTCCAAAGTTATGGAATCCATAATAAACTGCCAGATCTTAAGGTACCTAGAGGAGCACCAGCTGTTAAATGATCGTCAGTACGGTTTCCGTCGTGGTCGTTCATCTGGTGATCTTTTAGTTTACTTAACACACCGATGGGCGTAAGCAGTCGAAAGCAAGGGAGAAGCATTGGCTATCAGTTTGGACATAGCGAAAGCCTTCGATCGGGTGTGGCACAAGGCGCTTCTATCAAAGCTTCTTACGGTCTTCTTGAGAAATTATGTACATGGATCACTAGTTTTTTGACGGGGCGTAGCATCAAGGTCATTGTCGACGGTGTGTGCTCGGAGTCCAAACCTGTCAATGCTTTCTCCTACTTTGTTTCTTCTGCATATCAATGACGTGTTGCAAATTAGTGACACTCATTGCTATGCAGACGACACTACTGGGGGAGCCTTATACTTTGGCCGACATGATATGTCGTGGGAACATGTCATCGAGAGCCGGAACCAACTTGTGTCTAAAATTGACAATCTTTTGTCTGAAATTGTGTTTTGGGGCCAGCAGAATCTGGTGCAATTAAACTCTAACAAGACACAAGTTTGCGCGTTTTTCGCTAAAAAGACTCCCTTTGTCGCATCTCCTCGATTTGAGAGCATTTCCTCTTCTGCCACAGCCTGCGTTGGTATACTCAGCGTTGATATTTCGAGTAATGTTCAATTTCGTGGTCATTTGGAGGAGAAGGCTAAAATAGCCTCTAAAAAACTTGGTGTGCTCAGTAAAGCGAGACAGTATTTCAAGCCGACCCATCGCTTACAACTATATAAAGCGCAAATTCGGCCTCATATGGAGTACTGTTCTAAATTCTGGGCAGGGGCTCCACAGTACCAGCTCCTTCCGTGTGACCGCAGTCAACGTAGAGCAATTCAAATCGTCAATGACCGGGAAATTACCAATCGGCTTGATTCCTTGGCGTTGCGTAGAGTTGTTGGGTCACTCAGTATTCTTTACCGCATCTATCACGGGGAATGCTCTGAGGAGTTCGATCTACAACTGTGTGATTCCGAAGACATTTTTTACCCCGTATACACCTTTGTGGAATCAGTTACCGCGAGTGGTATTTATAAACGATTTTGACTTAGGAACCGTCAAGAAAAGAGCGTACTCATTCCTTAAAGGTCGGCAATGCATCTGTGATACTTCTGGTGTTGCGGATGTCCGTGGGCGGAGGTGATCACTTTCCATCAGGTGGCCCACTAGCTCGTTTGCCTACTCTTCTATAAAAAAACGTTACACTAATGTCATCATGAAAATTTCACTTTTGCACTTTCATTGAACAATATAATCTAATTTTCATCTAAATTAACTAATTTTACTCATAATTTACGCTAAAGTCAATAATTACAAAAAAAATATGACCATCTTCTTACACGGTGGCGCCAAAACTCGTAACGCATTTTTGCTTTGACCGCATTTAAATTCGAAGGTGAAATTCAGCCAGAATGATCACTGTTGTTGCAATATGGTTTGGAGATAAAGGTATACGATAAACTTTATTATGCAAGACGTTTTCAGTCTAATTTTATGCGCTGCCAATTCGATAACATCTTAGGCTGCTTTCCTCGTCATCAGTAAATCTTTCTGATTATTCGGCTTTTAATTTTGTAACAAAATCAGATAGTTATGGTAGGAACAGTCATGCTAGGTCTTTTTTTCAGCGAGATACATATACTGGCATAGTACATATGTGCGTCTAAATATTTTTGAAGTGAAAACTTCTTTTTTTGGAATGGGTAAAAACTTTTAAAATTTTTAAGCGTCAGATCGTCAGATCGAAAATTCTTAAGATAGCGCAGAGCGCTTGCGCGAATGTTCGATGTTGGTGTACGACAGCGCAGTAAATGAATATTGTATTCTTCATATAAATGATAGTAGTTTCATACGGATAATTAAAGCAATTCCCTAACCATTCCAAAATGTCAAAAATGCTGCATGCATTCCAAAATGTTCACTTCTGTCGGCACTCATGGAGTGCAACCTTTTTTTTTAATTTTCATCCACGAATATCATATCTCCACTTATTAATAAAGTGTATTTACAAGAGAGTGGACATCGCATCTTTTAACGAGTAACGAAGAAACTTCGAAGTAAAGCTTTGAAGCCTTTACTGCTTCTAATGAACGAACCTTCATTTCAAACAACGTAAACTCTCTTAAGAGGAAGCAAAAGACATTGAGTGTAGTAACTGCAAAATGTCAACATCAATTTTGTTACCACGTTACCTACGAGTATGTACACAATTAACATAAATTAAATACAACTCAAAAACTACAAATATCGGATTGCGGTCAAATTAATATGAAACTACCTTGGAATGATGAAGTAAGGAATCATCAAAATCTTCATAATCGGTGGAGCATAAGAATAATCGATAGCCTTCTTATTTTTGAAGTCAAAAATACAAAACACTCATAACGAAAATTATAGGTAACATAAACGACTAATTTCCTTAAAATACGTTTTCTTAAACTAATATCCTAAAACATTACAGTTTTTGCCTACGTCACTGTCTTCGGCGATAAGTACCATCGTTCAATCTTCCTTAGCCATGCTTAAAGCAAGGCTGGCGTCACGTAATAATACCATCAAAATACCTTACTATTGTTTTCTTTTTTACACCTCTCACGTTTTCTCGTTGGGAAACAAGGAAAGAAGATCACTTGATTAAAATTGATCATGCGGCCTTTATCTCAGGGACGTATTCCGATTGATCTATTCACAATCATTAATCCTTATTCGCGACATTTAAAATAATCTTGTGTTTTAAAGAAACAAGCTTTTTTGCAGTCTCACTTAGGCTATTTTTAATTGTTAACTTTAATGATCCTTAATTCAACATCAGATATAGAAATACATACATTCTTGCATACGTACATATCTTCACGCCAAGTCCATTACGTGGCAGGCAGAGAGGATCGAGTGCCAAACTTCACGATCCTGACAAACTTGTCTGACTTCCTTCACATGCATACCCTTTTCATACAAACACGCCGGTTTTGGAGACAGGTGATAGATAAACTAAGCTAAAAGGTATTACAGCCTTGAAGACACATAAGTCGTATAATTCTAAAATCATTTTCAAAGGCAGTTTTAGGTCATATTCTTTCGAATAATTTAAAACCCCGAGCTCATTACTCGACTGTTTTATTTTTTTTCTGGCATTGACATGAATGGAAATATTGACATAGTTGTATTTTTAATAGCTTTGAAGATATTTTAGATTTAAGATCACAAATCGACAACTTGAGAAAACAAAAGACCAAGACAAAGTTTACTTCGATTTTTGGTGTGATGCTCTTCAGCAAAGTTACCCTGATGAACATAGTTAAATTGGTCAATACTTTTCAGGGTGTCTGCACGTGGCATGGTTTTTGAGCTTGACATTTCTGTAAATTTTAAATATTCTGCTCTTTACGATTCAGTACAATTAACAAATGATGTGTTTATATAACTGAGTTACATAGTAGCATCTACAGTATTCTTAACATAAGCAAAGCCTATCTTCATTCTAATACAAATACGAGCAAAATCAATGTTGCAACTTTCAAGTTAAAAGTTAGTATTTCGGGTAACACCGCCAAACATTTCCTTTAGAGTGGTTTTCTACACAATGCAAACTGAACTTAAAATGTATTTATCTCTGAAAACATCAATAAATGTATACTTAAGAAGAAAGGATTGAAAGAACGAATATAAACGTTTACGAGTCATAACGTTACAAAGTTCCAATGCCCTATTACATCTAAAACAGGCTATTACAGGGCTTTACATTGTAAATATAATCAGTAAAGAGGCCACCGGAGAGTAATGCACCATCACTGCTTACTTTTACGACCTAAATAAATTTGAGGGCCAATCCATTTCCTCTTTATTATGCAACAGGTGGTGTAATTTTACTTAATTTGTTTATGAGTGGCGTAGATTTGGCTACGTATTCCGAAAAGATAATATTATAAAGGGCTTTTGTTTTAGGTAAATCTAAAATATTTCCAAATGATAATATATCATTCTGTATATATCGTATATTTAATGATAATATATCGTATATAGTTTGTATTTATCGTTAAATGATGATGTAGAGAAGATATACTCAGTCGAAGAACTGAAAAGATAATGTCATAAAAGGTTTTTATTTTAGGTAAATCTAAAATATTTCCCATTTTAATACAGTTATTTCTACTACATTTTCTGTGTATTACATTTTATTGGGCGAATAAATGAACTAGGTATTTATTTTTTTCTATCTATTAGAAAATTCTGTGTTTTCATTTCTACGTTACTACGTCCTTACGTTCTTGGAAAATGTATTGAGAATATGTTACATGGCCCAAATTACATTTTTAATTGTTTTTTTTTACAAACAGCCTCATAGGTAAACGACTAGATTAATTTGAATTGTTTTTTCACTTCCTTTATGACATTTGAAAGAAAACTAGCAGACGAATTTCCTGTTGGTAAGAAATTCACGCCGCGTAGAGACAGCAAATCTGGTAACGGTGCATTGCCAGCATAAGAAGTTAGGCCCTGAGCAAAAATATTTTTTTCTGACTATCTTATCCTCCAAACCGGAACACGTTAACAGCTATCGCTAACGTTATGGCGGTAGG
>NJDC01001371.1:100094-112981 GCA_002245475.1 Calephelis virginiensis
AGTCTTTGATTTTCCAAAGCTAAATCGTTTCTTAGCTGATTGACGTTTTTAATTAACAAGACGAGTTCAGATTCTGTTGTAAGTACTTAAATTTCTTTTAACGGTCTTACCGAATGATCAATGGAGTGTTGGGCTGCTGATACAAACTTTTGTAATAAATATTCCTTTTGTTTTCTTTTCATTTGTATGTATTAAAGGATCCGGAATTTACACGAAGAAAAAACAATTTACTTCAGTTTATACTGAAATTATAAAATAATATAAATACAATGGCGTGTATATTTGTATTTACCGAAGAGACAAATTAGACCAAAGCATGAGAAAACTTGAGTGAGTGAAATAGTTACATTGAGTGAACGAAAGCGCAAACAATAATTAGTAACTTCTATATACATATATATGTGTATATTAAAAAGTGTACTGCATTTGACGATAAGTTGGCAAAGGTCATAAAATTAAAAAACAGTAAAATATCTGTGATAAGATTAAGCTTAAAATATTTATATTTAATACGAGCAGACCCTTATCACTGTCGCTAAAATTTTTGTTAAATTGCGAAGCGACCAAAAATTAAAATTTAAGCAATTCTATGTTTTAAATTTGTTATATGAGATTGTAATTTTCACTATGTGAAAAAATCTCTAAATAAGGATTTTAAAATGTATCAAACTGCATAATATGGTACGCATTTTTGATTAAAATCCGTTAAGTAACTTAGGAGTCCTCCGCGGACAAACAACGTGGTGCATAATTTATGTGTAAGTATATTAAGATTAATATTCTATTCTTCGTTTCGTTATAATATTAATTACTAGTAGTTTTATGAAGCTTCGCCTGCGTAACTTGGCTTTTACTGCACCGATTTTGATGAAACAAAACCTATGTCACTCAGGGATAATTTAGTATTCTAAGAGTGAAAGAATTTTTGAAATTGGTCCTGTAGTTTCGGAGCCTATTCATTTCAAACAAACAAACATACAAAAATCAAACATTTCCTCTTTATAATATTAGTATAAAAAACAACTACGTTTAATAAAAGCCCACTTCAAAACTACAAAGTATACAATAATAAACATATTATATTAAATATATATTGCCGATTATTTATATGTGCCATTTACTAGTAGAACTGAAGTTACTTTTATTTAATATTTTTTAGTTAAGTATCTTCACGCCCATATCCCTGAACAGGTAGGCAGAGGCACAACCAGGGCACCCACGACTAGCTAAAGACACTAAGTCCCACAATGTGATAGGTGGCAAGCCTATCGCCAACCGGGCACATTTTTCCCGAGTAAAATTTTTAATAGGTGGCAGCGACTCGTCCGGATCGGTACCACCGCCTTACCTATTCCTGCCGCCATAACGTTATGACGTGTTCCGGTTCGGAGGGTAAGGTAGCTGGTAAACTTACTTTTGCTCGAGGCCTAACATCCCGGCCTCAGGTTGGCAACGCACCATTACCACCTTTGGTGTCTCTAGGCGGCGTGAATTTCTTAACATCAGAAAATCTGTCTGCTTGTTTGCCTTCCATTATCATAAAAAAACAAAAAGTAATAATTAAAAATAGCTACGTTAAAAAACCGATTTCAAAACTAAAAAATTACAAACAGTAAAAATTTAATATTAATTATACTACCTATTATTTTTATGTGCTATTTACTAATAGGTTTGAAGTCGGTGCCAAACCTTTAACTAATAATTAAAAGTAAGTATAATATTGGCTTGGACCCGATTTCAAATCTATTAGTAAATAGCAATAGCACATATAAATAATATAAAATTAATATTAAATATTAATTAATTTTTACTTTTTAGTTTTGAAGTCGGATTTTTTTATCGCAGTTATTTTTATCCACGTATCCCTTGTTTCTCCCATTTTCTCTTTACTTGTCAGGGTCTACAGAGTAGAACAGACCATCTGATTATCTGCCTGGCAGCTCGCAGGAGGCAAGCATAGGCACAGCAAGGTTCCCTTACCTATTATTTACCAAAATTGAATTTTCATGTTTCAGTCCGGAAGGTAGGGTTGCCAGTAGTCTTAAATCATTATTATTATTATCGGCTTTAAGACAGCGATGCACCTATAACATCTGTGGTGTTTATCAACCACGGATATCTTTTATGATCAGGACAGCACTATGCTTATTTGTTTCATAAAAAATCAGCTTTGTTTTATCATCAGGTGGCCCACTTGCATGTTTACCTCTTCTTCTATAAAAAACTAACACCAAAAACCTTAAATATAGCTAAAGTTATTTACAGATAAAATACCGCATACATTTAATAGGTGCTAGAGTTTGGCAGCAATTCGCCCGGATAAGTACCACTGCCTTACTTATTCCTGTCGCCATAACGTAGGTGCTTGCCGTTGACGTATTTCGGTTTGGAGGATAAGGTAGACGATAAACTTACTTTTGCTATAGAGCTAACATCCCGACCGCAGGTTGGCAATGCACCATTACCATCTCAGGTGTTTCTAAAACGGCGTGAATTTCTTACCATCAGAGAATACGTCTGCTTTTTTGCCTTCTAATATCTTTAAAAAATGCAAGAATTAAAAAACTAAGAACAAAACGAAAAATAACAACAAAAAGTATTAGTTTCATACCTAATCCCATTTGACACAAGTTTATTATAAAAACATTCCATTCTAAATTTAAAACCATTACTATTGCTGGCTAGAACGTATAAATTACTTTTCAATAATTATAAACATCCTATCTCCAACTTACGCCCAAGCTGCAGACGTTTAATTACAAACTAGAAATCATTCGCTATGCATAATCATTTATCTTCGCCCATTATGGTTATGGGCAGTAACCGCATACGGTTCAAAAGACGCCGATAAAAATTACAAATGACCACCGCAGTGAATTTTTTCTAATCCTGCCGTTTCGAACATTGTCTTGGTGGTGTGGGCGTGGATCTCATATTCGTAATGGGTTTCATATTTTTAAGAAAGACAAATTTCCTGATTGTAAAGACACATTGCTTGTAGGTACAAAAAATTGCAATTTCAACCTGAGACTGGTATCTTAAGAGGCTTACGATTCCAGTCTCACTTTGGATAAATAAGCTAATAGCTAATAAAGCCTCAGGTAATATAAATAAGCTTAAAGGCTGTCGACCTTAAAGATGATAACCCTAAGTACTAAAATGTTGGCACTGAGTATTAGAAAACAGTTTATTTTACATAGACCATATAAAAGGCATTTGTAGTGTTTCTATATACTACTAAAATCTACACTGAGGAGATCCGACAAGAAACTCAACAGGCTTGTCTTTTTTTCCTCCGTAAAATAATAATATGTTTACAATAATTAAAGTAATAATATATAAGGTATTAAAGCCTATACCAAAAAAACTTAAATGATTGCAGTGCCTTATGTAACTTCTTAAACATTTCAAAAACATAAATAATTAAAATTTAATAACAATGGCAGTGTGTCTGCATCCACTACAGCAAAATTCGCTATAATAAAACACTTTTTTTAGGCGAAGAACGCCAAAAGATGTCAAATGGCCTGTTTTGTTTTATTTTGATTTAAATGTAGTTTTAATTTTAAAAAATCTGGCTTAAATTTATACTACATATAAATTACTACATTCATCTTAACATTGGTGGATAGTTGTGCATTCACTAAACTAATTTTAAGGTGTCGCTATCTCCTTTCAATGGAAGTAATAGAAAGAAGCAAAACACTTTAAGTGCTGTCACATTAGTATGTATACGATATGTCTACAGACGTTGCTGACTAGCAAATAGTGAAAACTCAATCAAAGTTATAATTAGTTAATTACGGTCTGAAAGACGTATTTAATTTGAATAAACCTAACAATCGACAGACCCTTTTCAGTTGGTAATACATTAAACACAAATTATTACAAGTTGTGGAGGATATGTCCTTTCTAAATATTTGGGATAGTTTGGACCGGTGATGTTATTACCCTGTTTAATATTGTTATTAGTTATTAATAACCAAATCAATGTCCCTTATTCAGGCTTTGAAATTTTAAAGTATGTTTATTTAAGATGTATTTTAGTTGTGTAATCGCCTCTGTGGTCTAGCGGTCCGGGTGTTGGACTTGACTGCGTGAGGTCCTGGGTTCGAACCCCGGGTCGGCCAACATAAAGAAAAAATTGGATTTTTCCAAATTTCTAATTAAAAAAAATGTTGGTCGGGATTGGAAATGTGCCCGGTTGGCGATAGGCTTGCCACCTATCACATTGTGGGACTTAGTGTCTTCGGCTAGTCGTGGGTGCCTTGGTTGTACCTCTGCCTACCTCTTCGGGGATATGGGCGTGAAGATACTTACTTACTTATTTTAGTTGTGTATTATTTTATATTTTACAATATAAAATCATTTAACATACAATAAGTATTTAACATACATTTATAAGGTTTTAACTAACCCAACAGACGTTGTCCTGTTTTAACTATGAATATGATATTTTTTAAAATATTTACACAAAAAAATCAACCAAATTGTTGCATACGTCTGTGATACTATAACCAAAGAAAATATACATACATTTTTATGTATATACAACAGAATATTATTTCACCTAACCCCTTCGACTAACCGCGAGGCTCGGGTTCTTTTCCCGACGGGAACAGAACAAATCATCGAACAAATGTCTGCCACATTTGTTCGATGACTATTTTGAGGTCTGCATTTCCGGGTCTGGGTGTTATTAAATTTCTGTATTAGTGTTTCTATTAGCATCATTGACTAAAACAATCATATGAAATGCCGCCGCCTCGCCGCCTCGTTGGTCAAGTGGCTAGCGTACACGCCTAACTACAACGACCAACCGCGAGGCTCGGGTTCGATTCCCGACGGGGGCAGGCATTTGTGTGATGAACATTTAGATCTCTGCATTTCCGGGTCTGGGTGGTTATTAAATTTATTCTGGTATCTATTTAAGTATTTCTGTGTATTAGTATCGTTGACTAGCACCCATAACACAAGCATATAATTTGCTTACTTTGGGGTTAGATTCAATTTGTGTGACTTGTCCAGTAATATTTATTTATTTAAATGCTTACTTTGGGATCAGATTCATTTATTTAATATGTCTAGGGATATTTATTAATCACTGTTAATAATAAAGAGCAATCTTCTGTGCTACTTTCCAAATATTAATCTCACATAAAGAACTAATTAGGGATCGTCAAACAACTTTTTGTATGCGATAACATAGCGAACAACCATACGGCTCTACAGATTTGAGAAAATACGTAGGTAGGTACGCTATGAGACCTAAGTTTTTGTGAATTAGTAATGGATGAAGAGAAAGCGAACGAGTTCTCTGTTCTATACTAGATTACAGTAGTACTATTTAAATTAAGCGCTTCGGCTATATTCGTCAAGCTTCGGAAATCCGAATGTATTTTAAAGATATCTATATAGAGTTGTTATTACACATAACAACTCTACACACAACACATAATGTCATTGAGCGCCGTATTCATCATACGTAAAAAATACGGCAAAATTTGAATCTCGAATTCAAACAGCTGTTACAAGAAAATATGTTTCCTTGTTATCTTTGTTTGTTTGTTAGTTGCTTGAATAAGTATTAGTCCACCCTCTGAACGTTTATTTTATTTTCGAACTCAAATTCATACTTAAAAAGTATTTACTAATTATTTTGTGGGTATGGCATCTTAAATTTAAGAAAAATCTTTGTTATTCTTTCTGAGATAATTTACAGCATACTACACAAATATCTGTTACACAATAAACTTGCAGTATCAAAACCTAACATTTCACATTTCAACAGTACTTTAAAAATATACACGGCTAATCACAGAGTATTTATGAATACTACGTATTATTTTGAGTTCCTGAATAATAAAATCAGTAGTTAATTACATACATACATACATATCTTAATGCCGAGTCCCGTGGAAGTAAGTAGAGAGTATCGAGTGCGAAATCTCACTGTCCTTGCATACCTTTCTGGCTTCCTCTACTTTCGATACCCTCTTCACACAAACACACAGGTTACGGAGACACCATCCTCGGATAACACCCAAGTGATTTGATTGTGGAACGTGAACCTATGTCTGCTTTGTCAATCTTTTGTCTTCCATTATTTCCATATGACCGAACTAGCGGAGTAAGCCTTGTCTCATTTTAACACCAACACTTTTCTTCAATCCCACTTTTTCTCGGATCTCTCTGTTGCGAATGCAATCAGCGAGCGTTATACCACAGATTTTCCTCAGCGCTTTCATTTCGATTGCATTAAATCTATTCTCATGGTTTTTCTATCATAACCAACTCTCGCTTCCATACAGCAACTTAATTATATTTGAATACTACATAACACACATAATTTATTATGTATGTTATGTAGAAGTAATTTATTATGTTTATTATGTAGTATATAATTAGTAGTATGAGACGTAATTTGTCTGTATGTAGAATGTGTGCTTCTAAATTCTAGACTCGACTAGCCTGATGATTCAGTAAACAGTCGTTTCCACAGAAACTATAATTCATACTCGAGTGTACACATCCGTCACGTATTTCACGTTCTTGGTGGTCATCGTCAAAGACTACACAGATTGTCTGACACTATATTAATACCTACTTAGTGATGTGCGCCGAATTCTCGTAACTTCCATGAATAAAAGATTTTAGACTAAGGCATTTGAAATTTGAGAACGACACTGTGTAGAGGAGATTTAGTTGGAAAATTTTGCACATATGTTACATATCTTTATACCAAGCCCCTTATGGCGTAGGCAGGGAATGTCAAGTACCAAAACTCACAAACCTTACAGACGTGCCTGGCTTCCTCCACATTCGTTACCTTTTTTATACAACCACGCTGGTTTCGGAGATTCTTGATACCAACCTTAGATAATAACAATTTGATTGTGGAATGTGATCTAGGTATCCCCGGTATACATTAATTAAGATTCGTGTATTGCTTATATCCATCTCATATCCGCATTGTCAATTCTTCATCTGTCATTATTCCCGCATAACCGAACACGTAAACTCTTTCTCATTATAACACCAACAATTTTTTTTTAATCTAACTCTATCTCAGATTTTGCTGTTACAAATGCGGCTAGCAAGCTCAACACCACAATTTTTCCATAGCACCTCTCACTTTTAACGCATTTATGATGAGTTTCGTGTTTTTTCTGACATACCCAAAAAATAAATACGCTTTCATACGAAAACGTTTAGATAAGTACAGATTTGTGCAAAGCGAGTCGAGTATCCTGAATCAAAACCTCCCTTTAAAACAACTTACCCATCGTTCCACTCAAACTATTGCCTTCATATTTTATAAAACTTTATGACAGCCTAGTTTTAATGTAACGTTTACATATTGAGTAAATATTTTTTTTAGAAACGTTGCTTAATATGATAAACTCAAAATGTGTGTGTTTTAATTATGTAAAATGTCTCAAACTCAAATTTACAATGTCAAATGCGTTAAATAGAATATTATGTTTAGAATGATCAAATTTTATAGACTGATTTAAAAAAAAAATTTGAAAGAATCGTGACATTTAGAAGTCAATACTCCCTGCCTGCCCAATACCTAAAGGGACTTAGCGTGAAAAAATGTATATGTAAGTATATAAAATGATAAATAATAAATTGATAACAATGTTTTTTTTTAATTTTGAACCAACATTTAGATAAACAAAATTAGTCTTAAAATATTATACATATCTTTTTTGTTTTTAGTGAGGTTTTTAGACTAATTTGAAATGAAATTAATTTGTTTGTTTTATAATATTCATTTCTTGTACCTATGAGTTAACACCCCTATAATTCTGGACATACTTGTTGCTACTAAAAAGGTGTTCTATTTTTCCTGTCGCCGTCAAGTCAATGCTTTCCATTTTTATACTCCATTTTAGTGGGAAAAAAATAAAAATAATTGTGCACGAAACTTAAATATCAGCATGAGGGTTGCAATGCATATTTGTTGTATTAATTTAGCCACGTGTATTAAATCCCACCAGGAACTACGTCTACTTCTTTGATTACTTAAAAGAAACCCCACGTTATTATACACTTACAGCTTCTGTTGGTGTACTTAATCTATGCGAAGAAACGCTACAAGTTTGCGGTCGCGTTTGATGTGATGAAGTGGCGCGTGCGCACGGAAACCCATTAATCGTATGACGTATCACCAGACTCCAAATTACAATTTCAAATGCGTTAAAAAGTCTTGTATTTTTAATGCTTTCCAACAATAACTTCGTGATCATTTTTTATGACAGCGGCATATTAATAGGTGTTTTTAGGTGTGGTGTAGCGATCCAGCGTCGGACTTGACTTATTAAGGTTCCCGCTTCGATTCGCGGGCTACTTGAAAACTAGAAAAAATGTCTTTTAAATTTTCTAGTAAAGATAACGTTGCCCGAGAATGGACATGGTGCCCGATTGGCGATAGGCTTGCCACCTATCACATTGTGGGACTAGAGCCTTGGTTGTGACTCTGCCTACCGCTTTTGGGGATATGGGCGTGAAGATACATTTGGCTTACCATATATCCAAGCCATTCGGGCATCATCATAATTAAGCTAGGAATAGGCTTAACACAGATTTAGCACTCATAATCATATGTCATAATGTGCACTTTCAAACAGCATAATATGCGCCGGATGTAATTTCTGTATGTTATTACCTCATAATAAAATTCAGTGCCATATCGTTTGTTAATTATTATATTTATTAGTTATTAAACTTAAGCATCTTTTTATATTGCTGCAGTTTCAATGTTAAATCTGGTCGCTAAAATGGTCCATCGTGCTGGAACATCATGAAGTGGATGGTTCTTATTAGTATAAAGTACCTTTTCAATAAGTATTGTATTATTAAATTTTAAAAACAGATTTTTTGTCGGTAAGATATTACTTTCCCACTCTTTATACACCGAAAATTTTGTATATGGAACCCTTTTTTTACTTTCCAGCAGAAGAATTGGGAATAATCGTCTTAGAATTGGGATTTGTCGCCTCTTTGTTTTTTTATCGCCTCTGTGATCTAGCGGTCCGGGTGTTGGCCTTGACTGCATGAGGTCCCGGGTTCGAATCCCGGGTCGGCCAACACAAAGATAAATTGGATTTTTCCAATTTTGTAATAAAAAAATGTTGGTCGGGATTGGAAATGTGCCCAGTTGGCGATAGGCTTGCCACCTGTCACATTGTGGGGCTTAGTGTCTTGTGTGCCTTGGTTGTACCTCTGCCTACCTCTTCGAGGATATGGGCGTGAAGATACTACTACTACTATAGAATTGGGATTTGTTTTACTAAACATCATTAATTAATACTATTCATTTAAATCTAATCATATAGGTACTATTTTTATTTCACATTTACCTTACAAGAAGTTCTCATGACGCGTCTATACCTATTTAACCTGATAAATATTTGATTCTAAATAGAAGCTGAACAATGCATTACCAATTACTGAAATAAAAAATAACAGCAAAGAAACAAAATCTCAAACATTAGAACAAGGGACCCGCATACGCACAAACAATTACAAGTAGATCATAACTGGTTCACGCTGTAATTAACTTCATCAACTTGTGAGGGCGTGAACTTGTATGTGGATTAAGTGACATTTTAATTTAAGTTTCCATTAACAATTGGGTGATAAATACTGACAATGGTGGTAATTTTCTTGTGCACTCACTAAACTCATTTCATGTTATTGCTATCTTCTTTGTACGAAGGTAATAAAAAGTGACAAAACACTTTAAGTGCTGTCAGATTAGTCTGTGCACATTTCTACAGACGTTTTAATCTACCACTCTGAAGATGTAGACTTAAAACATCACATTTGGACATGTCCGGACTAATCTAATCTGTTCCATCTCTTTTGTTTTGTTTCATTTGAGAAAGATAGCATGCATCTAAAATAAGTTTAGTTTGTGAACAGTAGAATCACCACCAATTATGGTAATTTTGTAGTGCTCTAAACTAATTTTAAGTTATCGCTATCTCCTTTCTACCAAGGTAGCTATACCTTTCTACCAATAGAAAGGGACAAAATATATTTAATGCTGTCAGATTAGTCTGTACACGATATTTCTACAAATGTATAATCGATTACTTGGAAAACAATCTACGTTTAAAGGCATCATAATGTGATATATTCTAACTAATCAGACATGTTTAAAATGTTTTATCTCTTTTGTTTTTGTTTCATTTGAAAAAGGTTGCATGTTTCTAAACTAAGTTTAGTTTTTAAACAGCAGAATCATCTCCAATATTAATTACATTTAACTACTATAATAACTTTTCCCATTACTTAATTAGTATAGTTTTGTGGTTCAAGTTATGACTGTCATCTATTCTAGTGCTAGCGAGAGTGAATTTTCTGTTAAAAAACGGACAAATTAAAACTCAGAAAGAAAGTTTTACATACATACATATTACATTCATGAGTTTTGAGTTCCAAATCTCACGATCCTGGCAGACCTGTCTTGCTTCCTTCACATTCATCGTTACCCTTTTCGTACAAACACGCTAGTTTTGAATATTTAAGAGTCTACCTACTTTACTACCCTCAGATTATGTCGGATTTCATCTTAGAATGTCATCCTATGTCTCCAAGTGTACCTACATCCATCCATATTCGCATTGTATATCTGCTTTGTCAATCTTTCATCTGTCATTCTTTCCACATGACCGAACCAGCGGTGCATGCCCTTTCGCATTTTAACACCATTACTTTTTCCCAATCCCACTTTTTCTCGGACCTCACTTTCTCAAAATCCCGCTCTATGTCGAATATCACTGTTAAGGTCAGCGAGTTTTACACCACAGATTTTATCCTACTCTCATGCTTTTTCTGACATACCCCAACTCTCGCTTTCATACGATAGCGTTGGAATAAGTACAGAATTATGCGAAACGAAACCAATTAGACTCTAAACCTCGTTTTGAAGTATATTAATATAAAAGTCTTAGTATTAAATAGGTAAGAATGTTTATCGGTTCATGACGTAACAAAATATAGTTTAAGTTACATAACATTAATTATCTAAGCAGAACGAAATAAATCTTTGCGTGAGCTATGAAAATAAAAAAGGAAATTTACTTTTAGTAATACGTTTCTAAACAAGGCCCAAGCTCAGCATGAGTTATATTTAAATGTTCAGTAAAGAGAAATAAACAATACTTGTTATAATAGAAAATTAAAAGTAGATGTATGCAACCACGCATAGCGCTATGTAATGGAGGACGATTCCTCCGAATCTACTACCGTCTTGCCTTTTAGTATCGTACTCGTCCTCGTCGTGTTGCGATCTAGCCGGTAAAATTACATAAGCACAAGCCGCAACAAAATCAATTTCATGGGTGTCAATAATAGATGTATATTTCTTATGGCAAACCTGCCGCCATCCAATCCCGACCAACATTTTTTTACTTGAAAATTTAATAAAACACATTTTCTTTTTGTTGCCCGACCGGATTCAAACCAGGGATCTCATGAAGTCAAGTCCAACACCTAGACCGCTAGATCACAGAGGCGATAAAAGAAATAAGTATTACGTAATTAAAACTTTGAGAACTAATAATCGACAAATATGATACAATGTATGTAATTACGAAATAGTTGTACTCTGTGCAATGTGAACAAATTGCAGCCACTGTATCAGTAGCACTCGACCTCTCCATATCTGAGCTATGTGCGCTGCTTTGTCGTCTGTGAACATAATACATCAATCAATCATACTCACTGACATTCTGAGAAACTGCTTATTTCAAATGTATGGCTTCATAGATCACTTGTATGACTTTCCATTCTTGGGTGAAAAATAATTTGTGATCTTTAATAAAGGAATGTAATGCTCTGTTTTCCTATTTTTTAATTTTCACATAATAATCGGAGATTTTTATCGGATATTTTTAGCGGTCCATCCACGTTTAGTCGAAAATTCATATGTGAAAGCAAAAGAAGTCGCCAATATTGACTTTTCAATATTTCACAACTTTTTATCTATGGGATAGCTTTTTTGGAGGTAAGTAGAAAATTATCACTCTCGGGCGAGTAATTTGTACTTATCCTTAGCAATACCAATAATCCAAAAAGAGAAAAACTACTTGCCTTTATGGTATTAAATGTATTGTTAACATATTAACTATGTAAAAATGGTATGTAGAGAGTTTTGGCGCCATCGAGAGAAAAGATGGTTGAAATCTTTTCATAATTATTATTGAATTTCGTGTTTATATTGAGTGAAATTAGTCAATTTTGGTGGCATTTTGTATAATTTTGTTCAGTGAAAGTGCACGAATGAAATAATCATGAATTGAAGAATCATGAATCATGAAGAAATTAGCGTATCGTGTATTTACCCGTTGCCGCTAAATCTCACTATATGAGCTTGAGTAATGAGGCTACCGCTTTACTTAAGACCCGATATGACTTTAATTGTCGCCTTGTGACTAATTTTGAATAATTGAAACCCAATTTTGGTAAATCGTTTAACTTTATGCAAATTTCTACTTGACTAATGGCAACATACTAACGCGAATGCCACAAACTAAAGAAAAAAAGAAATGGTATGTGTCAGGTCAAATTTTATTGGCGCGATAGAATAAGGAGTAAACAGTCATACCAATTAGATCTATAAATTATGCCAGTTCGTCACTACATGGCGATGTTCTAGACTGCGTTACTTTAAACATAAACATAATCTCTGATTATTTTGCTTATCTTTTAAAAATATTATAATCTGTAATTATTTTAATATTTTACATGTGTAATAAGAAACCAGTGACAGATCACTCAAAACCAACAGTCATATTCATTGTATTCTCAAAAATATTACTTATTATATTTTTTACGAAGACTGGCGACGTGCGGTCATCGTGCCCTTGTAT
>NJDC01001371.1:113126-139077 GCA_002245475.1 Calephelis virginiensis
AAGAATAACAATTCAATTTTAGAATTATAGCGCACCGATGTTATAACGGTTAAAAGTATCTATATATTAATAGGTACATAATGCCAAAACTTTGTTTTTTTACGAAAATTGTGCGGATGCAGGAGCATAAAATTTGGCACACTGGTAGTTAATATGTAGGAGAAGTGCAGAACGCTAATATTTCTCAATAATAGTGCTTATAAAGTTCTTTAAATCAAAAAATAAAAGATTACCCACACTACCGTGCTTTTAACACACACAAACAAATATATTGATGATAACGATAAAAGATCATAGATGGCGCACTAAAAAGTTTGGATACAAAGTAGTTGGTATTCAGAAATGAAGATGACGTTCTTATCAACAAGATATTAAATGTTATTGTGGTCGGATTTCAACCAACGGGCGACTACTAGTTTAAATAATTTCATCTTATTCGAATATTTAATGTCGACCAAGGAGGTTTTGGACTAAACGTTAAGTAATCCTAATTTCTATTCCAATTCCAATATCCACATGCTCATTTAACATTTAAATATTATTTGGAACTAGCCTAACCGGCGAACTTGACTAACAGTTTGTATATGGGGAAAAATTAACGTATTTTCATTAAGTTTCTTTCCTATTTTACCTGGCATTTTCCCAGTTTTCCTCTCCTGATATTATCTAACAGAATTAAATGAGAATCAGCAAAATTGACCAATCCTTTCAGGCGTATAGAATGACCATGCAAATGGGGCATTATTTTAAATACATAAATATGTACTTATTAGTTCTTTGAAACATGATTTACATTTCAAAAAGCATAAAGATCAAAATCCATTAGTTTTGGCCAAGAAATCGCATAAAGATAAAAAATGAATACGTTTTTCTTTTCGAAATCAGTTAATAAATATAAAGATATAACAAGTACGATCTAAAGTAAAAAAAAACAATTTTTAACATAACAGTCACCATCAATTACTAATAAATTTTTATATAGCAATAAAATATTCAACATGTTGTGATCTAAACATGGTTTCCATCGACCTATTTCAAAGCTACCGATCAGAAGCTGATGATGATTTCGCAACTTCCAAATGTTTGTACCATGTCGTTGATCCATCGTGCGGTCAAATAAAACATGTCCGTTATAAAGATTTTATGGCCGATTTCCGATAGTTTAGTTCAACTGTATATTTTTCAGAGGAATTAGGAATGTTTATATTTAAATATTGAGATCTCCTAATCTGTTAACAGAAAAATAAGCTTTATGAAGTAACTAGCTGCTGCCTGCGGCTTCGCCCGCGTTTTCACAGAAACCCGGTATGCGATCGGGATTAAAAATAGCCTATATGTTAATCCAGCTCACAATCTATCTGTCTTCCAAATTTCAGACAAATCCGTTCAGCCATTCGAGCGTGAAAGAGTAACAAACATCCATACATACATACTTACAAACTTTCGCATATATAATATTAATAGGATTTTTACTCAAACATACTTTTACTTGAGGCGTAACATCCCGGCTTCAGGTTGGCAACGCATCTGATTTCTTACCTGTATTTTTTAATATTATCAAATCCATCTTCTTGCTTGCCTTCCAATATCATAAAAAAGCCTAGTATTGCAAAACAGACTAGACCACAAGTAAAAAAAAAAATCTCAGGGCCAATTACACAAATTGAATCTAACCCCAAATTAAGCAAATTATATGCTTGTGTTATGGGTGTTAGTCCACGACACAGGTACAAAGAGATACTCAAATAAATACCAGAGTAAATTTAATAAACACCCAGACCCGAAAATGCAGTCATAATTGCTGAATCCTGTTATCACCAGTTGTCTTTATTTTATGATATTGGAAGGCAAACAAGCAGACGGATTTCCTGGTGGTAAGAAATTCACGCCACCTAGAGACATCAAAGGTGGTAATGGTGCGTTGCCAACCTGAGGCCAGGGTGTTAGGCCTCGAGCAAAAGAGCAAAAGTAAGTTTACCGGCTACCTTACCCTCCGAACCGGAACACGTTGTGACGCTATGGCGGCAGGAATAGGTAAGGCGGTGGTACCAATCCGGGTGAGTCGCTGCGAACCTCTACCACTTAGTCAGATGTCACGGTGCTAGTAACGGTAAGTCTGTGCTCGCCTTTTACGAGCTGCCGAAGCCGAGCTTACGAGCTGTATAAAGGCAGATGGTCTATTCTACAAAGGAGCCTCAAACAACACGGGGAAAATAATTGCTATAATATTGATAATGGTAGGTTTAAAATGAGCTCACCTATTACCAGCTGCCAGACAGCAAGACAGAGAGTTTATTCTTCAGTGAAATGAACCAATTACGAGGAAATTTCCTTCGTCATTCATGTAAAAATATATAAACTAAGTATAATAAAATCTCATAGTAAAAAGTACATTTAAGTAAAGTATCTTTACGCCCATACCCCCGAAGAGGTAGGCAGAGACACAACCACGACTAGACGAAGACACTAATTCCCACAATGTGATAGGTCGCAAGCATATCGCCAACCGAGCACAAATCCAATCCCGGGCAACATTTTTTTAATAGAAAATTGGAAAAAACAAATTTTCTTTTTGTTGGCCGACCCGGGATTCGAACCCGGGACCTCATGCAGTCAAGTCTAACACCTGAACCGCAAGACCACAGAGGCTTATAATAACACTTTTCTTTTTATTGAAATGCAGAACCCTAAATACATTTTTTTCTGAGAAATCAATGACTTTAAAGAAGCTCCTCAACTTTTTTATCGATATCGAAGTACCAACTTTCTATCGAATGCAAGATGAAAAAAACAATAAACCACTCGAGCATTTCAGAGCGTGATAATCGACCGGGTTTATCAAATAAGATCTCGTGCCACGTAATTGGGAAAGGGTTTTTTATAAGCATTTCGTGTGTTTGGTTAGATTGGAATTGACAATGTAATAATAAATTTGAACGCCCTAACGCCCTTGTATCGATAAGATGACCAGTAAACATACAACTCGCATTAATAAAGGCTTCATTTTATTTGAAGTTAGCGGCCCACCCCGGCTTCACATGGTTCTGAAATATACATATAAACCTTCCTCTTTAATTAATTTACTTATTAAAGAAACCGCATCAAAATCCGCTGCGTAGTTTTAAAGGTTTAAGCATACAAAGGGACATAGAGACAGAGATAGGGACATTGTTTTATACTATGTATTAAAGGTAAAGTAAAGTAACTTGAGCTATAATATATTACTTACCAGTTGTCATTTTCTAATTACATTGGTTGACTTATTTCGAAAAACCTTGTAAAATAATAAGCTAAAATTTGTCAGTCCATGTGTGTATTGAGTTATGCCATATTTTTTTATGATATGGAAGGCAAACAAGCAGATTTCTTAATGGTAAATAAATGTCGCTTAGATACACTTAAGGTAGTAATGGTGCGTTCCCAACCTGAGGCCGGGATGTTAACCCTCGAGCAAAAGTAAATTTACCAGCTACCTTGTCCTCCTAACCGAAACAAGTCAACGGCAAACACTGATGTTATGGCTGTAGGAATAGGTAAGGCGGTGGTACCACATACCAATCAGGGCAAGTCGCTGTGAGATTAGCCTAGTCAGATGTCACGGTGTTAGTGACAGTAAGCCTATGCTTGCCTTTTACGAGCTGCATAACAGGAAGACAGATGGTCTATTCTGGAACAGAGCCCAGATCAATACGGGGAAGCATAAGAAACTTTTATAAAAACTTATAAGTCACACCTAAATTTTAAGTACCTTTACGCCCGTATCCCTAAATAGATACAGGTACAACCATGGAATCCACGACTAGCCTAAGACATTGAGTCTCATAACGTAAAAGTTGGCATCCCTATGTCAACGGAGTACATAGCCAATTTTAGGCTTTCATTAGAAAATTTGGAAACACATTTTATTATTGTTGCCATGCTTATGAAGTCAAGTTCAATACCGATTCGCTAGCTGATAGAGCCGATTTGAAAAGAGAGAAGGTGTATCTGAATTTTTATTTGATATTTCTGCAAATTAATAGGCACAAATACAAAAAAAAATATACAGTTAACACTGTGATAGTTGATAGGAATATGATTATAATCTAAAAAAATATATCGTGAACATCACAAGTGGACTGCAACCAAAATAAAGTTCCCATTTCGCGTCTTTTACGTAAAAGCAATTTTCCTAAAATAACATCCTCGTATATTACATGTTTGCTTTTTTTCTACTTCTAACTCGTAATGTAATCAAGTAGCGTGAAAGAGAGATCCGATTTTATCTTGAACCCCACTTTTAGTCGCTTAAATGGCATACTGCAGGAGTTCGCGACTCTTTAAAGAGCGACGAAGCATTAAATAACTGCGTACTAAAGCAAGCCATTCACGTCACTACTAAATAAAAGGCAACCGGTGAAAACACGTTCAGTTCAATAGAATCCTTATCACCCTCGTATTCTTTTATACTTATTCTATAGTTTAAAAATAATGGCCTTTAAAGTAAGTAACTTTAGGTGATGGCATCTTGAGTGCGCTAGTTCGTTTTTATTACTGCAAACTTTAGTTTTTGAGGTACAATAGCTCTTGTAAGTGATTCATTTTAATTAGTGATCGCCTATTGGTCGAAATTTATCCATAATAAATTTTAATATCGTGTTGATAAGAAAGCCATCTTCATTTCTCAAGACCGAGTATTTTGTTTCCAAACTGTATGATTATAGTTTTTGCGCTATCTGTGATCTTTTAACGTTACCATCAATATATTTGTTTGTGTGTGTCAAATGCAATGTGTGGGTAATGATATATTTATTGATTTAATGTACTTTATAATCATTATTATTGAGAAATTTTAGCGTTCTGCACTTTTCCTACACATGAACTATAAGTGTGCCAAATTTTATGCTCCTGCTTCCTGCGTTTCAAGGGGGTTCAATTTTTTTGGCATCGCGTATTAATATATAGCTACTGCAAACTTTAGGTTTTGAAGTGCAATAGCTCTGTGTAACTCCAGATTGTAACAACCGAGCACAGATTTCTATTTAGTAACTTTTGGGACGATAATTATGTTGCCTTACGTGCTTATTTCTTTTCTTTGTTGAGATTGTAATTGTCTGGAGAAGATTCCTATGAAGTGTTGTTTTCCCTACTTTCCCTGTAATTTTCCCGGATTTTCTGTTCATAACCAAAACAAAAAAAAATGGTTAATCCGTTCAGGTGTAATGCAATGACGACGCGAAAAGAGGAATGAGTTTTATTTATTTAATTTCAAGCGATGCAAAGTTCGCCGGATTGGCTAGTCTAATACAAAAATGAAAACGACGGGATGCACTCCGGGAGTGCCGGCAGAAGTGAAAACTTGAATATTAACGTTGTGCATTTTGGATATTTGGATATTTGATATTTTGGAATGGTTAGGGAATAATTTTACACGAATTGCTTTAATTATCAGTATGAAAGCACTATCATTTACGTGATAGAATAAAAAAATCATTTATTGCGCTGTCGTACACAAACATGATAACACAAAACATTAGCGCAAGCGCCCTGCGCCGTCTTACGAATTTTCGGTCAGGTCACGTGTTGCGAGTGTAAAAGTTTTTACCCATTCAAAAAACGTGCGACGCCTCGAAAGAAGTTTTCACTTAAAAAAACTTACCCGAGCTTTTGTTCTCTATTTATGAAGTCAAGTCAGATAGTGAACAGCAACCCATTAAGCACCACCTCTGTAAATGTAAAATCTAACCTTTCCGATGTTTACCCTCCATCTCCAGTCTCCACGGACAAGGATATTCGGTTGCCAACTAAAACAACTGTGAACGTTATCGAGTATCTCCAAGATGGCAGATTAAGTGACAGCAGTAACTATTATTCTTCGGATTAAATTATGGTTGGCTTTCGATGAGTTTTCTTAGTTGGGAATTTATTGTTTTCTTGAGTTATTATGTAGGTACTAGAAGTTTCACGCAGCTTCGCCTGTGTAACTTGACTTTTACTGCACCGATTTTGGTGAAACAAAGCCTATGTCACTTAGGGATAAGAGTGAAAGAATTTTAAAATCGGTCCAGTAGTTTCGGAGCCTATTCATTTCAAACAAATAAAAAACCAAACATTTCCTCTTTATAATATTAGAATAGATGTGTTCGATATATTTTTTTTTATAATATTGGAAGGCAAACAAGCAGATTTCCTGATGGTAAGAAATTCTCGCTACCTAGAGACACTAAATGTGGTAATGGTGCGTTGCCAACCTGAGGCCGGAACGTTAGGCCTCGAGCACAAGTAAGTTTACCGGCTACCTTACCCTCCGAACCGGAACCCGTCAACGGCAAGCACTGATGTTATGGCGACAGGAATAGGTAAGGCGGTGGTACCAATCCGGGCGAGTCGCTACGAAACTCTACCACCTAGTCACATGTCACGGTGCTATTGACGGTAAGCCTATGCTCGCCTTTTGCAAGCTTCCTGGCAGGAAGGCAGATGGTCTATTTTGCAAAGGAGTCCAGACCAAAATGCTATTAATTTTTAAGTATTGAATATATTTATTTATCTGAGCTTATAAAAACTATCTCCTGTTTTGGGTTGTTATTTTGCAATTGATATGTTGTGGTTGTTGTTGTTGTTATCTATTTAAATTCTTTTGAAATAATAGACCTGTTGTCTAGTGGTATTGGCTCCGATTACATGAAGTACCGAGCCCGATTCCTCGGGTCCGACTTTCAACTCCAAATTATTTTTTTTTTATTCATTAGAAAAAACTTTTCGCAGAATGCATGCATATGCCCAGCTGGCAAATAATCCTATACCTATCACATTGTGGGACGTAGTGTCTTCAGCTAGTCATGGTCATACCTTTTTACATAATTATTAAGAATTTATTATTATTAAGAAGTTTGTGCAACTTTGCCTAACAAAATGTAGTTTTTATTTAAAAAACTGCTACATACTAACAACTGAGTGTATTTTTCACATCCCAACTTTTTTCTATTTTATAATGTTAGAACTTAAGCAACAATATAAATAATGTCCATCACCAACGTTCAACGTAACCATCATCATCAGCCGGAGGACGTCCACTACTGGACATAGGCCTCCCCCAAAGAGCGCCACTAGTCACCGGCCGCTTGTAACCAGCGACTCCCTGCGACTTTGACCAGACCGTCAGTCCATCGGGTGGGAGGTCGTCCAACACTACGTCCTCCGGTGCGGGACCGCCACTCGAGAACCATTCTTCTCCAGTGGTTGTCGGTTCTGCGAGCAATGTGGCCTGCCCATTGCCACTTCAGCTTGCTGACTTTCTGGATTACGTCGGTTACTCTCGTTCTCTTGCGGATCACCTTATTATGGATCATATCTTGCAAAGAAACATCGAGCATAGCGTTATATATCTTTTTATAGTAAAATACAGCGAACAAGCACACGTAACTTCCCTCATAGTAAGAGATAACCGTGGCCTATAGGCACCATGGATGTCATAGATGTGTCACTTTCCCTAGGCCGGGATGGGAGGGTTATTGGGCCTAACGTAATTGGGCAAGTCCAAATTGTCTATCTTGGTACTGATTTTAGTAGGGGCAGAAGATAGACTATGGACGTAGGATGGAGATGATGTCAAGGGAATAGTGTAAATAGAGCGTTAGCCGTTAGATAAGTTATTTCAAAGTCCGATTTGATTAAGAGCGTTACACTGATTTTGCATTACTGAGTGCTTATTTCAACGTTACTTCATGAAAGCGAGAGTTGGGTACATTTGTCAGAAAAAGCATGAAAATAGGATAAAGATGTCGTTACGAAAACAATTATCTGTGTCATAACGTTCGGTGTTCTGGACAGCGAGATCAGAGAGAACGTGGGATTGAAAGTAAGCGTTGACGTAAAAAGAGAAAGGTTATGCTCCGTTTGATTGGTTATGTAAATAGAACAGTGAATAAAAAACTAACCAAACAGATTAATAAACTATGCGAATGTAGATGCAGGTTCTCGGAAAAAACCTAGGTCAACCTATTATAATCAAAGCATTCTCAACAGTCAAGAGTTTCGAAAACGAACGTGTTTGTAATAAAAGTATCTTCACAATATCCCTGAAGATGTAGGCAGAGGCACAACCAAGGCACCCACGACTAGCCGAAGACACCAATTCCCACAATGTGGTAGGTGGCAAGCCAATCGTCCAACGGACACATATCCGATCTCAGGCAACGTTATTTCTTAATATTATGAAAATTTTCTATTTTGTTGCCAGACACGGGAATTGAACCCGGGACCTCTAGAAGTCAGGACGCTTTGCCGTTAGAACATAAAGTAATAAAAGATGAATATGGAAGAAACTAGCCATGCCTTCACGGCTAGTGACACTTAAAAGTCGATACTCTCTGTCTACCACGCAAGGGATTGGGCGTGAAGCTTAACATGTATGCTCAGTCTAATATTTTATCAAATTCGAAAAATACTTAGACAAAAAACTCTACGTGTAAGCTAACAAAGAAAAAATACACACATCAAATTGAAAAATCGGTTGAAAAATACAACTACTTTGTAGTACACTTACTTTCAATACCCCTATTACTACGAATATCGATAAAAGCGTACATAGCATGTACTTAATTATATACAAAACGGATATGACTAAAAACCTTTGACATTAACTGTCGTAGCAAGCCGCTTCGAAATGAATATGCTAAGTGTTGTGTCGTCTAAATAGCTAGTTTATTGTAATCGCATGTAAATATGGCAACACTGAATATATTTAGATAGACTAGACTTAACACACAACTATGTCAAAAACTTTCACGCTAGTATCTCCTCAGAGCAGGTTGTGCAAGCGGTACGACTAGGCCCTCAGTCAGAACTCTATGGAACAGGTCTACGATGCATCCAAAGATAATATAAGCAAAACTGACTTCAATTTCATTTTGTCACAATTTGATTATATTTTTTTGGAAATAAAACTAATTACACTAGAGATGGTCGCCTCTGTGGTCTAGCGGTCCGGGTCTTGGACTTGACTGCATGAGGTCCTGGGTTCGAATCCCGGGTCGGCCAACAAACAGAAAATTGGATTTTTCCAATTTTCTAATAAAACAAAATGTTGGTCGGGATTGGAAATGTGCCCGGTTGGCGATAGGCTTGCCACCTATCACATTATGGGACTTAGTGTCTTCGGCTAGTAGTGGGTGACTTGGTTGTACCTCTGCCTACCTCTTCGGGGATATAGGCGTGAAGATACTTTTTACACTAGAGATAGGTTTGTGATTCCGAAATGGTTTTATTTATGATATTAAAAGGAAAACAAGCAGACGGATTTCCTGATAGTAAGAAATTAACGCCGCCTAGAGACACTAAATGTGGTAATGGTGCGTTGCCAACCTGAGGCCGGGATGCTAGGCCTCGAGCAAAAGTAAGTTTACCGGCTACCTTAACCGCCGAAATGGAACACGTTATGACGTTATGGCGTTATAAAATCCGACTGAATCGCTGCGAAACTCTACCACCTAGTCAGATGTCACGGTGTTAGTGACGGTAAGCCTATACTCGCCTTTTACGAGCAGGAATACAGATGCTCTATTCTACAAAGGAGCCCGGACCAACATGGGGAAAATGGTCAAATGTTTTATTTTTCCTGAACAAGTTACGCAAATTGAATCTAGCCCCAAAGTAAGCAAATTATAGTGCTATAATTATATAATTATAGTGCTTAGAGTATGCAAGTGTTACCGGTGTTAGTCAACTATACCAATGTAATATAAAAGAACTTAAATAAAAACCAGAAAAAAAATTAATAAGCACCCAGACCTGGAAATGCAGAAATCTAAATGTTCATCTCACAACCTGTCCCTGTCGGGATTCGAACCCGAGCATAGCGGTTGGTGTAGTTAGGCGTGTACGCTAGCCACTCGACTAACGACGCGGTTTTGAGTCATACTTTCATGTCACCTCGACGATATCGTGACACGATCTAGCACAAATTTTTGAACGTATTACTACTGAGTTAAAGAAAAAAAGAAGAAAGAAGATATTATCTGACTCACTGTTAGAGTTAACGTATTATTGTCAAAAATTTTCTATCAGAAAAAAAGTATCTTCACGCCCATATCCCCGAAGAGGGAGGCAGAGGTAAAACCTAGGCATTCAAGACTAGCCGAAGACACTAAGTCCCACAATGTGATAGGTGGCAAGCCTATCGCCAACCGGCCACATTTAACCAATCCCGACCAACATTTTTTTTTATTAGAAAATTGGAAAAATCCATTTTTTTGTTGGCCAACCCGGGATTTGAACCCGGGATCTCATGCAGTCAAGTCCAACACCCGGACTGCTAGATCACAGAGGCGATGATTTTCTATCATATGTAGTAAAATATTTATAATATGATTAAAGATATCTTGGTTTCCGAGGAGTTTTCTGTCCTGTTATTAGGTTTAGAAACGGTGGTAGTACAAGGCAGATAGGTTAAGGTCCTGTTTGCCGTGGAGTTTGTTTTGCCGTTGCTTTTTCTGGCTGGCTAGGTTTGTAAACGGTGGCATTTTACGGTAGATAGGGTTAAATTAAATTACATTTTTAAAATGTTTGGTAACAAATACTGAAACTTATCATTAATATAATTAATTTGCTTAGAAGTTAAGACATGTTTTAATAAATACATTTTTTTAATAAATATTAATATATTTGTGGACCAAAATGTGGTAGAACATGTTGACATTCTTAATTTATTTTATGATAATGGAAGACAAGATGGTAAGAAATTCACGCTGCCTAGAGACGCAAAAGGTGGTAATGGTGCATTGCCAACCTGAAGCAATAATCTTAGGCTTAGTGCAAAAGTAAGTTTACCGGCTAAATTAGCCTCCGAACCGCAACAAGTCAACGGAAAGCATTACCACTAAGGCAGCAAGAATAGGTAAGGCGGTGGTACCAATCCAGACGAGTCACTGCGAAACTTAACCTCCTAGTGAGATGTCAAAGTGTTGGTGACGGTAAGCCTATATTCGCCTTTTACGAGCTGACTGACATAAAGGCAGATGGTCTATTCTGCAAAGGAGCACAGACCAACACGAGGAAAACATAGCTTAGTTGCGCAAATAAAAAAAAAACATTTTATTATTATATTATATATGATGGTGTTATATGAGACCAGCTCGGATTCATAATCTACCTTTACACAAAAAGGTATTTATTGGTAACAAATTTAAAATACAGTCAAGTTGAGAACCTTCTTCTCTTTGGAGTAAAAATAAGTTTTACGTAATACATTTTTATCTCTAGGGCTGATGTTACAGAAATATATTTAAAATGTAGTTTTTCTGGTTGTAAATTTTCCGGATAACCAAAAAGAAAAGAAAAAAGAATCAACACATGTTTTTACGAAACTATGTATGACTTCAATTATTATCGTCATCATCTTATCTTTTGCCTCGATTTATATTCACGTTTGAACGTGGGAACCCAAGGCCCGCTTTCCTACTATCACTATTCCGTTTCGCACGGTCTTCGGCAGCCATAACAGTAAGCTCATTTTTTCACACGTCTTAGGGTGGTATTCCACTTATTAAATATCTTTATCGTGTTCGTGGTCTCGTGCACTGGCTTGGGCCCTAGTTCATAAGCCAAAGTTTTCGGGTCGAACAACAAAAAAAATGTTTTTTTTTTAAATTTTTTAGTAAAAGCAACGATACTTAAATATCTTTGTTCAATAATAGGGGAGCCCGCGATGCGAAATGTGTAGCAATTCCAGCGTAAATGGGACCCATTGCACTTTGTCGATTAAATAGTCGAGACTAAAAAAGGTCATGTAAGGTTTTTCTTTTTAGCGGTGCGTTAAGTGTCTAAAAGCTAAACTAGCAATTTCAGTCACTTGATCATAGCCAAACTCATCAAATATTAATAATATATACATCCCTAATGAGTCTCCGATGACAGAAATATGTCAATCAGACAGAATGCTGTAACAGACAATTAACACATATGACTTGGTTTTTGAAAGTTTCTGAACCTCCTACTCCCGTACGTCTTGTTCAAATCATCAGAAAATTCAAACATAGACTTATTGGCATGTAATAAGCCCGCCGTACTTTAATCTGACACGCTCGAGTATATTATCAAGACAAAAAAAATTAGACAGACAACCCTACATGCGCGTCTCTATCTAGAGATACATAATGGAGGTGTTCAACAATGGTACAGGGTATCTCCCATACCTTAATCTGACGCGCCTGAGTTAGTCCAAAAATCCCCTCTTGGGCTCCCCTACTACAATGTACATTTGATCAAAGAATTTTCCTAATTAAAAAGTTATACGTTTATGTATATAAAAATAAATCCACATTTTGCGTAGTCATTTCATCAGACCTTTAAGGTCTCGCGGTGTTGTTTAGCCGTAGCAGAGTTGGTGTGCAGGAGCTGCTAATACTGTTTGGTTACGTGCATATGTTAGGTTGACGCCTGGTTAACCCCTTTCCCTTTCCGAGCTGACATGTGTGCTGAGACCTTTAAACGGATCGACTAATTTTGTAGCGCAGTTCAATATGAACACTCTTCTAGGGGTTTAGATGCCTCTGTCTACTATTACCTTGCTACGCCCGTGACTCTACCGCCAGTGTTGGTAATGACCTATTTAACATATACCTTCCCCTTTCTCGTTATCAGGTGGTCTATTTCAAACTTATGTTTTTTATTTATGATATTGGAAGACAAACTTAAAGACGTATTTACGGATGGTAAGAAATTTACGCCACCTGGAGACACCAAAGATGGTAATGGTGCGTTGCCAACCTGATGCCAGGATTTTATGCCTGGAGCAAAATAATTTCACCGGCTATCACTTCACAACGGAACACGTCAATGATGAGCTCTGAAATTATGGCGTTATTTATGATTACATAAATCCATATCTTTCTACAGGTTTATTTAAAACCATAATCCCATTAAACGAAATTATACGAAAGATCAGCTCGAACACCACTCCTTAATGAATGTAGTGTTACAAGTATTTAACTTCTAGGTCCATATCTAGGTCTCCTATAATAGATATCCAGTAATTACAATTTGAAATATTTGCTCCACATAGCTCCAACCTCTACTTCATCGAGGCTATTTGACACATAGGATTTATGAGCGTAAGTATAATGTTCGAAGTAATGAAAAGTTTAATTAATAAATATTAATAAGCGTTTGATATCTAGTCACGTTCAATATCAGATTTATTTTCAACCATCTGTTGTATTGAATTTATATACTAGACTAGCTGCTATCCACGGTTTTGCTCGCGATGCAGTTAGCTTTCATACAAATTTTCGACCCCTATGTCACCTTTTAGGGGTAGAATTTTCAAAAACGCTTAAACTCCTATCGAGTTATTTTTAATAAGTAGCCCAAAAATAAAGTTTCATGTTTAGAACTTTAAAAATAACGGCTTTACATACAAACATTTAACCCCTATTTCACCCCATTAGGGGTAAAAATTCCAAAATTCCGTCCTTAGTGGGTATCTACTCAAACGACCCTTGTAGCGTAGTCCGGCTTTAACGCTAGACAAAAAATTACAAAAGTCAAGAGGTGGCTACAGGGAGCTGTTTTAAGAGGTAGTGGACTGTATGAGGTGAGAGTAAGAGAATCAGGTAGAAGAATGTCAAACTTCGGTCGTCTACAGAGGAGAAAGCAAACAAGCGTCACCAACCTTCAATCCGGGGTCGCTGAGGCACCTATGCGAGTCGCTGGCACGGTTCTCGGCTTACTTCTGGTCTCAAACGAAGATTCTTCGTTTAACGTCTTACCTAGACTATCACTATCACTCTAGTTTATATAATACTAGCTGTTACCCGCGGTTTCACCCGCGATAAATTGAGATGTAAGCTATCCTATCTCTCAAGTTGGATCGAGCTGCATATGGTGTGCGAATTTTATTATAATCGGTTAAGTGGTTTAGGAGTCCATTGAGGACAAACATTGTGACACTAGATTTATATAGTAGATGAGGTGTGCAGACGCAAAACATGCGACATATTGATGCGATGCTCGCGGGCGTTAGTTCGCGACTGTTTGTCCGTCCATTCAGTTCAAAGTCGACCGGTCGATGTCCGGTTGAATGTGCGAGCTACCTACCCTCTATTTTCGACCAAAAACCGAACAACCCTACTCACAAAATTTCATGGCTGTAACTCTTAACAGTTTAATATTCGTAATAATTATTTAAAAAAAGTTGTAATGGTAATAATTACTAATTTAACATGATTAAAAATGTATTGATTAACGTGCAGTTTGTTTTGCCATTTCTTTTCCTGGTTGGCTAGGTTTGGAACGGTGGTAGTGTACAGTAGATTGGATTGAAATTAATTAGATAAGTATATTTCTAAAAATTTTTTGGTCAATTTTTTATGATCGTTCATAATTAACAATTTATCGATATTTTCTTGTTGTTTAAAATCGATGTTTATGAACGATACCTCGTCTTAAAATATCGAAAATATTTTGGAATGGTTAGGGAATAATTTTGCACGAATTGCATTAATTATCAGTATGAAGAACTATCATTTATGTGGTAGATTAAAATAGTCTTGTGCTTAATCGGACATTTTTGGGTTGGCACTGTAATCGTACAATACGTAAAATGTACTAGTACACCTTATTAGTACTATTAGTACCTACCAATTAGTACTCTGTGCTAAACCATGAAGCTTCAGTACGCTACCTACTAGTACGGCCACTTCATAATTTACCTCGGCCAGTTAAAATAGTATGACTTATGGGATAAATATAATGAAATATTTAATTTTTCAAACTTATACATGATTTTATACATACTTTTTTTTATACATGATTAAATTCAATATAATAAATAAATAAATAAATATCCCTGGAAAAGTTCCAAAAATTGAATCTAACCCCAAAGTAAGCAAATTATATGCGTGTGTTAAGGGTGTTAGTCAACGATTCTAATACATAGAAATACTTAAATAGATATCAGAATAAATTTAATAAACACCCAGACCCGGAAATGCAGACACCTAAATGTTCATCACACAAATGCTTGCCCCCGTCGGGAATCGAACCCGAGCCTCGCGGTTGGTCGATGTGTTAGGCGTGTACTCTAGCCACTCGACCAACGAGGCGGTCATATCGATTTTCCTTTTATTACGATATCCTTTGTTAAACTTACAACTATTTTGAAAACATCTAAACTTATTCACAATGTTGTACTGTAATTTTCATTAAATGAGAAACTATGATATACCTACAAGTCGCAAAAAATTAAAAGAAGTTTTACTAAACTAATATCTATTTTATCTACCACAAACTGCAAAGCATTCAAAGCAAGAAACAGTTTACACTTTACAGTACAATTATTTTATACTGCAGATCAAGCGCTGAATGCAATAAAGAGTCTAATAATAACACACAGAATGTTTAACAGTTCAGCGTTTAAACGTTGTCTGATTCCATTCAATAGTGTATTGGGATATAATAGCAAATCAAGCGCTGAATGAAATAAAGTGTCTAATAATATCACACAGAACATTAAACAGTTAATGGTTCAAGCGCTTTCTGATTCTATTCAAGTTTATTGTGATAAAATAGCAAATATAGCGCTGAATTAAATAGAAACGTCTAATAATACATACAAATTCAGGTTACGCTTGTCGTAGCGTTAAAGCTCTGGCGATAGAATGTTGCACCTGTCTTCCGAATTTTTGTATCACGAGGTCACGTGCCCCAGTTAGAAGTTTTTTGCCCATTCCAAACAAGTGCGCAACGCCGCTAAAGAAGTTTTCATTTGAAAAATTAAGGTGTCCAAACATGGAAACAAACCTGAGACCTCATACAGTATACGTATAAATCGCTTTCAAATTGTCCCACTTAATTAGTACTGGTTAAAAAAATAACTTCGTGCTTTAATCAAAGTGATGCTAACAACGCACTGTATATCATTGACCAACATTGCCAACATTATCAGACAATTATCACTCTTTGAACAATGTTCATTGTAATACGGTTAGTTTGCATTATCATTGTTAATACGCCTCAAGTACGAACATGGAGTTTTGAAAATACGATATTTAAAGTTAGTCATCATCATCATTAGCTGGAGGATGTCCACTGCATGACATAGGCCTCCCCCAAAGAACGCCACAAGTCACCGTCACCAGTCGCTTGTATTCAGTGACTCAGCAGGAGCAGTCTTTCGACTGTTTTCGTACTGTCCTAAGTGATATCCGTCTAAGAGCTGACCAACGTTGTCTTTCCTTATATATTACATACGGGGTAGGCTGAGAGTATCAGTGCCAGACCTCACGATCCTGACAAACCTTTCTGGCTTCCTTCACATTAATTACCCTTTTCATAGAAACATGCCAGTTTCGAAGACTTTTGACACTACCCTCGAATGATATCCAAGTGATCTGATAGTGGAATGTCAACCTTGGTCTTCCCGGGTACCTATATCCATCCACATTCGCATTGTATATGTGCTTTGTCAATGTTTCATCTGTCATTATTTCCACATAATCGAACCAGCGGAACATGCCCTTTCGCATTTTAATACTAAGACTTTCTGTCTATTCATGATTGTATAGCGATACAAGCATCATCTTATGATGCTTGTATAGCGAAACCGGTTGGCTAAACCATAAAAATAAAAAAATAATAAAATATATTGTGGAAATTAAAAGTATTTCTAAGTAAATTGCATCAAGAATGGAATTCCACCAAGCACCGACGATAAGAAGTATAGAATTCTGTCTATTCCACTCTTTCTCGGATCTCACTGTGACGAATGCTGTCAGTGAGTGTCACACCACAGATTTTCCGTAGCGATTTCATTTCGACCGCATTTATCATACTTTCATGCTTTTTCTGATATACCCAACTCTCGCTTCCATGAAATAACTTTGGGATAAGTACAGAATTATGCAAAGCGGGTCTGTTTGTCTTTTCTTAAACAGTAAATACTGAGTTTGAATGTTAACCAACAAACAGTCATGTGAAATTTATATTTTTGTTGAGTTTTTATATTTTTAAATGTTTATCGCCTCTGTGGTCTAGCGGTTCAGTTGTTGGACTTGACTGCATGAGGTCCCGGGTTCGAATCCCGGGTCGGGCAACAAAAATAAAATTTGATTTTTCTAATTTTCTAATGAAAAAAAATCTTGCTCGGGATTGAAAATGTGCCCGGTTGGCGATAGGCTCGCCACCTATTACATTGTGGGACTTAGTGTCTCCGGCTAGTCGTGGCTGCCCTGGTTGTGCCTTTGCCTACCTCTTCGAGAATATGGGCGTGAAGATACTTTAAATGTTTTACTAAACTTATTAGTTCTTTTTTAAGCTCCGACACAAAAAGAGGGGTGTTATAAGTTTGACGTGTCGTTCTGTCTGTGTGTCTGTCTGTTTGTCTGTGGCATGATATCTCCCGAATGGATGCAGTGATTTGAATTTAGTTTTTTTTTGTATTAAAGGTAACTTATGTGCGAGTGTTCTTAAACATGTTTGATGAAAATCGGTTGAGCCGTTTGAAAGTTCTGGCGATAAAAGTGGGAAGATGAACCGATTTTTTTACTTTTTAAAAGAAAATTAAGTTCTTGTTTTTAATTTAATAGTTAAATTTCATAAGAACCTTCTCCTGACAATAGCTGACACAACAGAAAGAATTAGCAAAATTGATCCATCCGTTTACAAGTAATGCCAAGGGAAAATTGGTATAAGTACATTAGTATTTATGTATAGAACTGTTTTAGTCGATGGAAAATGTTATGACCTAACTATGAATTGTGAGTAATTGTTCCTACGAACCTTTTCCTGACAAAGGTAATTAATACAACAAAATAGGAATTAGCAATGTTTTGAGCAAAAACGGAACCCTTATCATGTCCGTCTGTTTGTCCGTCTATATGTCACAGCCACTTTTATCCGAAACTATGAGAATTATATAGTAGAGCTAGATATATTCTGTGAACCGCGTAAAGATTTTCATGATCTTGAGGTTCTCATTTTTGAAGTGAAAACTTCTTTAGCGGCGTTGCGCACTTTTTTTAGAATGGGTAAAAACTTTTAAATACGCGTCAGGACATGTGACTTGAAATTTCGTAAGATGAAAACTTGTAAGACGGCGCAGGGCGCTTGCGCGAATGTTCGTGTTGTCATGTTTGTGTACGATAGCGCAATAAATGAATATTGTATTCTACCACATAAGTGATAATACTTTCATACTGATAATGAAAGCAATTCGTGATAAATTATTTCTTAACCATTCCAAAGTATAAAAAATGCACAATGTTAATATTCAAGTTTTCACTTCTGCTGGTACTCCCGGAGAGTAACCCGTCGTTTTTTTTATATTACGTTACTTGATGCTACGGAACCCTTCATGGGCAAGTCCGATTTGCAATTGGCCGCTTTTATTATCTATAAGATATAAGAACAATGATTTATAGCCAATATTTGGAATAAGAAAAATATGACTTAAAAAAGCTTAAAAACAAAAGGTATAAAAAGGCGTTAATGATCGTACAGAAGCGATGCCGCGATCGATAAACTAACGATACTTCGTTATTAACATATTGTATGTAATTGAAGCGGTATTGGCCGATGAAAAGTGAGCCACACGTGTAACATCAATGTTAATTGCTATAAAAAATGTTAAATAACATTATGTACAGTCACCTATATAAAATTTGTATATAAAAAATTTCGTGTCACGGTGTTTGTAAGCCCTTCAAAAATGTTGTTTTTATATTTTGTACATAATTATTATTATTTTATTATGATGATACTTAGATACCTTCACGCCAAGTACCTTATGGTGTTGGCAAAGAGTATCGAGTGCTTTGAGTCACGATCTCTAGATCTGTTTGCCTCCTCCATATTAATTGCTATTTTCAGTTTTGGAGACGCTTGTTATAAGAATTATAGCACCACCACCGAGCTTCGCAGGAGTGGATAAACTTCTATGTTATAAAATATATAGATTATTACTATAAATTATGCGCTTCGGCTTAACACAAAAACTCTTTTTACACTTTATACTTTTATTTTTAAATTGGCTGACATAATCTAAATTTAAGCGAAGTGATTAATTATGTGTAATAACAACTCTGTATAGATATCTTTAAAATACTTTCAGATTTCCGAAGCTTGGCGAATATAGCAGAAGCGCATAATTTAAATAGTACTACTGTGCGTATAAATTTCCCTCATGAATCATTCTATCCATTATAGACAAACAGCATCAAAATCCGTTGTGTTGTTTTAAATATCTAAGCGTAGATATGGACAGACAGCAGAAAACGACTTTGTGTTTGTTTAATAGTCAAGTAATAAAGGTCAAGAGTGAAGCTAAAAATGGTCGCTGTGTATAATTTCACGAACCCAAATGCAGCAAACTAGATGAAAACCTTACTTTTTACTGGGCTTACCGTTACTAGCACCGTGACATCTGACGTAGTGTTAGTTTCGTGTTTAATTTTACCGCTAGTTTTAGATCGCCTCTGTAGTCTAACGCCAAAGCGTTGTCGGACATAAAACCATGATGTCCCTGGTCCGATACCCAGCTTGGGCAACAGAAAAATGTGTTTTTTTATTTTTAAATAAAATGAAGTTGCTCTGGATTTTGGTTGGCGATGGGCTTATCACCTATCATATTGCGAGATACTAGTGGTAATTCTGCTCTGCACAAACTAAACTTATTTTAGAATCATGCTGTCTTTTTCAAATGTAGTTAATAAAAACAAAAGAGATAGAACATTTTAGACATATTAGATTCGTTCGGACATGTCAAATTGTGATGTTTTAAATCAGCGTTTTTCGAGTGATAGATTAAACGTCTATAGAATTATCGTAGGTATACAGACTAATATACAGACTAATCTGACGGCACTAGAAGTGTTTTGTCTCTATTATTTTCGTTGAAACAAGAGAGCGATAGCTTTAAACTTTGTTTTTTTTTAGTTATTTACATCAGTCCCATCACCCTGGTTCAGATTGCAAGTATACGATACTAATAATACAAATGCGAAAGTCTGTTTGTAGGTAACTCTTTCAAGGCTAACCTGCTGAACCGATTTTTGACGACATTATAAACATATCTGAATTGGAACGTTGATAAAATTTCCGTGGACCATCTCGGAACCATTAGTTTTTTTCTAGCAAAATATCTGTCATAAGTGACACGATATTTAAATAATTGTTGTCGGTTTTTGCAGTTTTGCAGCGCTTAAGTTATAACTATCTTTGTCAATTGAAATATTTACACCGATCCAACTAGTATCAGGATAACTTTTAACAGTTACGTAAAATTCATACAGTTTTGCCCATTCAATGTACCTACCTACTAATACAGAAACAAGATTCTAATAATAGCACTCAGATTTCATTCCTTTCAGATACATCATCGTTATTATCTGTATGTAATTTACGACCTTTTTATGTTCGAAAACAGAATTGTGTTTTCTTGTATTCGTTTCTCGCATTTGTAGATTTTATAGTAGGGGAACCCAGGCAGATAAACATGCAGTCAATCAAGTGTCATAAAGACCTATTGCACTTTGTTGATTGTATGGTAGAGAATACAACCGATCATGTTTTTAACGGCGCCTCTGTTTCTAATAAAAAAATGTTGCTCGAGATTGGATATGTGCCCGGTTGGCGATACGCTTGCCGCCTATCACATTGTGGGATTTATTGTCTTCAGCTAGTCGTGGCTGCCTTAGTTGTGCCTCTGCCTACCCCTTCCGGGATATGTGCGTGTAGATGCTTTTATATTTTTAACGGTGCGGGGAGCTTCTAGAATATAAAAGAACAATAATTACAGTCACTTGATCAGACTATCAGATATTAATAGTGTGCATTGAATGTCTAATATGTATCTAGTAATGAAAATATGTCAATCAGACAGTTTACCATAATGCCTTATGAACATAGATGACTTTATTTTTAAAGTCTTTGACTCTCCATCATGATGAAAATATCATACGCCACGGTCAAATCAATAGAATTTTTTAAATATGCACATAAAGGCAGGTAAAAAATCCATCATAAATTCATCTTACATCTTCAAATACTTGAAGCCAAAAATTAACATTTAGACATGCCACGTTACACACGCGTCTCTACATAGAGATTTGTTATATAATATGGTCTTATATCATAATCTGAGGCTCCTGAGTAACTGCCCAAATCACCTCTTAGGCTTCCCTACAAATAAATTTGTTTCGCTTCGCTTAATAACCACTAACTGTTGAATATGTGAACTTAAAATTATACATTTTTAATAGCCTCTGACTCATTCTAGAATTTTATTTTATAAAAGCTATGATGACACACACACGCACGCACGCACGCACTCACGCACGCACGCACGCAAGCACGCACGCACGCACGCGCGCGCGCACACACACACACACACACACACACACACACACACACACACACACACACACACATATTAACGCGTCGGGGTTAAAATAGCATAAAAGCAGCTTTACGAATTCAAAGTAAATATGATTTTCTTATTGAACCCTTAGTGTTGCGGCATAGGAAAGACGTTGAATATTTATAATTCGAATGCAAAGCGACACCAACTGAAGTGGTCTTGGGTTTCTTCCCGCCAAATATTAATATTTATATCGGGAATGGTAATGCATTCGTTATCTATCTGTTTTAGAAATTATGGATCCCGATTATCTCTATGTAAATAATTATATTTATTTACTGTTTACTATTTACGTTACTTTTTGTAATGTAGGCAGGCGTTGGGTCGTGATGACCCTATCGCCTGTTAATAAAAACCTGAAACTTACAAACAAAAAGCTTACTTTTTGTGACATAGGCAGGTAAACGAATAGTCAAACTTGTTAGCATCAGGACTATTATCGTCTGTCAGTGGAAACATAGAACTTGAAGTTACGGAAAAAAGAGAATCTTCAAACCCATAACCCTGAAGTGATAGGCAGAGGCACAACCAGGGAACCCACGACTATCGGAAGACACTAAGTTCCACAATGTGACTGATGGAAAGCAACGAACCAACCGAGTACATACACAATCCCGGGCAACGTTAACTTTATAAAAAATACAATTACAATTTTAAAATTTTTTTTGGTGCCCAACCCGGGGATCTAACTCGGGACCCGGGAACGGGCTTGCCTCCTATCACACTATGGGACTTTGTGTCTTCAGCTAGTCGTGGGTGCACTGGTTGTGCCTTTATCTACCTCTTTGGAAGTATGGGCGTGAAAATACTTTAATATATTACTTGTAAGAAGTTGATTTAAAAATTGATAGTCTGGACTAAACCGAATTTTTTCTAAATGTTCCATCTTTCTTGTATTTAATTCATTTTAAAAAGATATTATTTAAGATAAGTTTACTTTGTTAATAGCAGAATTACTACCTTTATCTTATATTTCGAAGTAATATAAAGTGAATATTATCTGTTGAAGCTTTGAATTTATCTGTGATTTGCTTAATAAATATGAATGCTAATAAATCAGCGTCAGTTGCAAGTTAGTTGCGACCCATTTAGCACGTAGCGTAATTAGGATCTTATTTATTAATGTTATTGGAAATATTTAAATAGATTAAGGCAACATCGTTGTAATAGAGTTTTATCTTTTCTTAACTTTTCACGAAAACACGTGTAGATATTAAAATAAAAAGAAGCCAATGGTGAATACGACAAAACAAGAAAATATATACGATGGTAAACATAACCATAATATAAACTTTACCGAAAATTAGTCTGAACGAGGTCTAGTCAGCACTTTTTTTCATAGGTACTGTATAACTAATGCTTAAAACAGTTGTGCTTCAGTATCATGAGAAGGCGATGTGTAGTTTAGAATCCTTTTACTATAATGTCTTTGATATTGTAAATCCGTGCAATTGCAAAAGTGTAATCACAGACAGTTAATAAAATAACTGATTTTATATTATGATTGCTGCCACATTGCCCATGAAGGGTTCCCATTCTAATAATTGTATTAAAATTTATTGTTGTTTATTTATTGTTCATTGTTGTCTGTTAAGTCGATTTACTGACGATAGTTTGAACGTGAAAACGTCATAAGAACGGAGGCCAATTGTGCATCTCTGTCGTAACGAGCGATAGAGATGCTGATGCACAGCGAGATGTCCTAAAGTGCAAGCAAGAGCGCAGAACGCTGCGCTCTCGCTTTCAGGACTTCAATGAAACGCCTTAGAGCGAGGTAACGCCGCATGAGTCATGTTTTTTTAGTAAGTGCAGCCGGTTCCATCGAATTATAAGAGGTTGTCACGTCAAAAAACTATAGATCTATGCATCTGGAGCTTAACCCCTTATTTCTTTGTACAAAAAACGTAAATCCGTTAAAATAATAGATACACAAGTTTCAAAACAATAAAGTAGTGATGAAATACGGACGGAAGGCCCAAAAGACATGTCTAATTTAGCTAAACTAAAAGGGTTTTGTTATTCAACATTCAGCTATGGAACCCTTTAAATAATACAAACGTTTACGAAATACGAGTAAATAAAATTGGAGTGACTGGTTGTAGTATTTAAATAACCGCTTTGAATATACTAAAACTATGTGCATATGAAAGTATATACAGCATTGGCGATAACATTTAAGTATTTATTTGATTCAAACGTACATTTCTTTTGTTATTTAAATAATTGCCGACATATATTTCAATAAAAAGATATAGCATCTATATTTTATTAAAACAAAATTTAGAAATTTTATATTGTACACCAAATATACGTATAAAAAATATAAAATACACTAAAAAGTACTTTAAAACTTAGCTATACACAAAGGCGGCCTTATAGCCAAATCAGCGATCTCTTCCAGGCAACCTTATGGCATGGAAATACAATCAAAGAATTATCGTGTGTTAGATTCAGAGAATGATTTCAAAGAGAGATGAATTTTTTAGATGCTCCATGGAGTTATCTTGCGAAACAATGTTCATAGTTACTTCTAGCAACCTGGTACTAGCATTTTCTATAAATTTTATAGGACATAACTACCCGCGTTAACGGGTTAGAAAGGAATTAAAAAAAAATCGCCACGGGACTTGAATCCTCAGTAGCTCAATTGGTTAGAGCATTCGTCGGCTTGAGACGAAAGGTTACAGGTTCAAATCCTGTCTGGGGCGAAATTTTTTCTTTTTCTAAAATTTATAGAAAATTTATCCCAAGCACAGGGCAAGTGCTAAAATAAAAATATGGTACTAGCATACCTGTTTCTCTAACAATACCACATTAGGAACAATCACACTTTTAAATTGAAAGATATTTAATAAGACATCTCAATATGACACATTCAGAATGGCTTTGCCGATGACATTAAGATAAGCCCACACTGGGCGTACTTATGGGAACGTATTTACTCATTAGTACTTAGTCTTACGTCCTACGACGAACGCCCACTCAAAGGTTAATCTCTGTGTAAAATGTCAACTAATCATGTACTTGTCACCGCTTAGTGGATAACGGTTCATTTGAATAATCTTTAACCTATGTCATAATATTGAATTGTCTAATAAATTAAGTTTATCAGAACATTATTTCCTTAGCTCAATTTAATATATAGCTTTGATCTAGCTACATTATATAGTACTAGCTCTTAGTTGCAGGTATGTATGCATTTTAAAGTTTTATGATTGCATTTGAGAACAACTTCACTTCACTTAGTATAATTTACACTTTTATGTTAGTATCAAATTTATACTTATCTAATTGTCTATACGTCAAAAGTTTTCTTTACCGCCTTGTTCACCCGAGGGTTACCGTATTGGCTAACATTATATATTTCTTTTCTGTTCCCGACATATGCATTTCTGTGATAAACATCTTGTTCAATATGACCATCGCCTCAGTGGTAAGCGGTTCAGTTGTTGGACTTGACTGCATGAGGTCCCGGGTTCGAATCCCGGATCGGGCAACAAAAAGAAAATTGGATTTTTCCAATTTTCTTGTGAAAAAAAATATTGATCGGGATTGGAAATGTGCCCGGTTGGCGATAGGCTTGCCACCTATCACATTGTGGGACTTAGTGTCTTCGGTTAGTCGTGGGTGCCCTGGTTGTGCCTCTGCCTACCCCTTCGGGGATATGGGCGTGAAGATACTTCAATATGACCAAAGCCACATTGAACATGCCAATCACCTTCTGAATTGCGGAGTTAAAAATGCCAACAGAAGAAAGAAAAGTTTCAGATAGCTCGACACTAAAATTCAAGAACATTCACAGTATACACGGGAAGAATATGTAAATATTTTTTCATCAATGTGTGTCGGTGTCGTTTGTACACAAATTGCCTTGTTTTTCGAAGGGTTAGCGTACACGTCTAATGCCACCGCCTAACTGCAAGGCTCGGGTTCGATTCCAGGCGGCGAGAAACATTCGATTGATGAACATTTAAATGTTTGTATTTCCGGGTCTTCGTGTTTATAAAATTTATTACAATATCCTAATTCCATGTATCATTAACGTGGCCTAGCGCTAAAAACTCAAATTTTTGCGGGCCCGTGGCTTGTGTAGAATGTAGATTTATTTGCAAAAAGTAAGAGTTGAACATTTCATAAGAGTAAACATTTTTGCGCTATATACCAACTAGTTGAACGCGAATCAACACCCCGTTACACAAATAATATGGTAATGTTATCGTATAAATAAATGATTAACCAGAAATTAATAAAAAAAGACGGCTTGCACTCCAAGAGGGCCGGCAGAAGTGAAAACTTGAATATTAACGTTGTGCATTCTTGATATTTTGTAATGGTTAAAGAATAATATTCCACGAATTGCTTAAATTATTAGTATGAAAGTACTATCATTTATGTGGTCTTGTGCTTAATCGGACATTTTTGGTTTCGCACTGTAATCATATGAGTAAGTAAGTATCTTCACGCCCATATCCCCGAAAAGGTAGGCAGAGGCACAACTAGGGCGCCCACGACTAGCCGAAGATACTAAGTCCCACAATGTGATAGGTGGCAAGCCTA
>NJDC01001371.1:145887-193544 GCA_002245475.1 Calephelis virginiensis
AAGGCAAGGCTTGGACCCTTGGGGGTACCGAGAGGACCCGCCAACAGGGGATATGTTTGCTTATATTTTTTTTTTAAATTACACTTTACAATTGACAAATATTTCAGAAAAGCTTATATTTTATGTTTTCTATCTGGATTCATATTCCAAAACAAATTAAAAATTCCACACACGGAAAACTAGAAACAAGAGCTCATCACTGTGAATAAAATGGAACTATTATTATTAGTTCCAAAGCATGTCCAAATGCAAAATGGAACTATTATTATCCTATTCCAAAGCACCTCCGATTGTCATTCTGTGGTTATCTATTCACAATTCAATATGCTTGACGTGATTAATTTGTGTTCAGTTTGTGTCGCTACGTGGTCATTGCTAATTAAATTATCTCTGCAAATATAAATCATAGCAATTATAACCCTCTGATTTATCTAAACTAAACACTGCTATTTGCAGAACACAAGCTAAAGGTGAGCGTAAATGTACGGTAACAATTGTCATGTTAAAATAACATAACTCATGTTCGTGTTACATTTGACACTGTTGGCGTATTATTGTTGAAATTATTCGTTTTGTAAAAAGCCATCAGTTTATTTAAACACAGTTAAAAATATTCTTGGAACATTGTAATTATTGATTTTATTTTTAGTTTATTGTCAAAAGCTATGATTAACCTATAGGAGTTTGCAAAAGCCCTAATAAAAACTAGTGGACCTGTTTACAAAATTCTTTCACCATTAAAAGCCCACATTATCCTTGATAAACATGGGCTATATTTGTAACTAGAAAAAAAGAGAAACTTCAACAATGTAACACAAGGTGTAAAAAATAGCTATAAAATGTCTTTCAGCGGATAATACTATTGATAGGACAATATAATGTTCTACTATATTAAATGAAATCAAAATCTACAAAAATATTATATACGACACCAGATATCTGACTAATATAGTTACGATAAAAGACCTACTTTAATACATTTTAAAAGTTAATGAAAAGAATGACACTTGATATATGTCTATAAAAATATAAGTTTGTTTAAGAAAAATTGTGATGTACATGCTGTAAACACAAGGAATAAAAACAATCTTGTTGTGCATAAGTCTCGTCTCCACAGAATCAGTTATTCTTTCATGGGCCAATGTATACGTTTTTACAATAAACTTCCCGAACATATTAAAGACTTACCATTTAATAAATTTAAAAAATGTATTAAGATAAAGTTGTATGGTAAGGGTTATTATAAGATTTCAGAATATTTAGAAGACAGAAATGCTTGGGATTAATTGCTCCTCCTCATGCCAATCTCTGCAAATTATTTGTCAATGTAATAAATTTTGTAAATTAGATTTATAAGAAAAAAGACAAGCCCGCTGACTTTCTTTCGCCGGATCTTCTCAGTGAGTGGCCGCGTTCCGATCCGGTGGTAGTTTTTAGAATTATATAGACGCGTTACAAGAATTTTTATATAGATCTACGTAATAAAAGCTATTTTGAATTTGAATTTGAATTTGAATTTGACAATATTCAGATCATGTTATCCATACCTTCATATTAATAGTTATCCAAATAAGTCATATTCAAAACTGTTTCAATGCCATGAGATTACTTATTAAATTATTCAAATCGGACAATCCAATTAAAAGATATTACGAAATTAAAAATTTCATTCTAAGCAAAACATAATATTATATTATAAACACTCGAAAATTATCAGATGCAATTGTGGTGTGCGATAACCGCGACACTGCGTGAGTTTATATCATACTAGCAACCTGCTCCTGGCTTCTTTCGGATAATAGAATTTATGATATAATCTAGGTATACTAATAATAAATTGGAAAGATTTGTTTGTTTGTGTTGAATACCGATTCGAAAGATTCTCATTTCATTAGAAGCCTACGATATTCCTAATAAATATAAGATACTTTTTACTGGCGTAAAATGATTCATTCCTACGGGGAAACGGGTAGTAGGACAACGGGGTAGGGATAATTATCTTGTTGAGATAGGTGATCGGTATGTCAACTACTAAACGACTTAACCTATCGAGTTAAAATTTGTAAGTGTTCAGTGTACTTTCAAAGTATCACTAACACATATTGTGCACACCTAATTACATATAAATAAAAAATCATCACAGTAATGTAAGTACTCGTACTAAAAGCATAATATCCAGAACGAATTGACCATATGTCTTATTTTTTTAAATGGGTAGATACAGCAATAATGAAGAGGAAAGATTCAATTGTTGGTTTGTTTGTATTGAAAAGTATTTTGCCATTGTATATTGGCCAATATTATTCTTGTTGGCCATAGGCTACTTTTTTAAAAGCGGAACTATGCTTAATTCCCACGGGGTAGTGCGTAATAGGACATCGGGTAATAAAATTATCCATTCGTACTTACCTATTTCATATAAATTCTAAATGGCTAAACCGATTAAGTCAGATTTTATATGAGTATTTTGATGGTATCCTGTATGATTCCAAAATACAATTGGACCCGGTAGGGGGAGTTGCGGTCGGTACACTATCTACACTATAACATTAAAGATAAAAGGTTTGATTATTTGTGTGTATGTGTATTTGTTTGAAGCCAATTGCTCTGAAACTACTTGCTTGATTTAAAAAAAAATACCATTAGAACATTATCTGAAAATATCAGTGATCAACATAAGCTACGTTATTTCTATGAAAAAATATAAATTTACTCACCCGTGGGAAGCCGGGATATATATAATATATACCTTCCTCTTCAATTACTCTAATGATTTAAAAAAGCGGAAAATCCGTTTCGTAGTTTTAAAGATCTAAGCATACATAGGGACTGACAGCAGAACTTTGTTATAAAATATTTAGTGATGTTAACAATTATTAATTGCTTAAATCTTGGGCAAATTTTATTTTACATAATTCAGAAACATTTTAGTTAATATTTGCATCAAACTGCGAGTTTTCAATTTACATTTCAATTTCGTATTTTTTTAAAACATAATTTGAAACAATGTTAAACTACTACCGAATCGCGGCCTCACACAAAAGATCCGGCAGCAGAAACTCAGCAGGCTTGCTTTTTTAACCGACTCCAAGATGAAGGGGTTCTCAATTCGGCTGTTTGTTTTTGAAGTAAAAACTTCTTTAGCGGCGTTTCGTCAAGACACGTGACTTGATAGAAAATTCATAAGACGGCGCAGGGCGCTCGCGCTTCCGCGAATGTTCGTGTTGTCATGTTTGTATACGATAGCGCAAAAAATGAATATTGTATTCTGCCACATAAATGTTAGTACTTTCATACTGATAATTAAAGTAATTCGTGCAAAATTATTCCCTAACCATTCCAAAATATCAAAAATGAATAACGTTAATATTCAAGTTTTCACTTCGGCTGGCACTCTCGGTGTGCAACCTCGTTGGATGTTTGTTACGTGATTACTCCGTAAATAGCTAACCGATTTTGATGGTTATTTTTTAGAAAGATAGGTTATGTTTTCGAGATAGTATGATATTAGTTTAACCATGATCTGAGAAGTGGTTTTTGAGTTATACTTGATAGTCCATACATTTTCCACTTATTTTGACGCCCTATCATTAGTGTAACTCAAAAGCTACTAGTAGGATGTTGATAAAATCGCATCTGTGGTCTAGCGGTCCAGATGTTGGACTTGGCAGCATGGGATCCCGAGTTCGATTCCCAGGTCGGGCAACAAAATGAAATTTGGTTTTTCCAATTTTCTAATCAAAACAACTGTTTCTCGGTATTGGATATGTGCTAAGTTGGCGATAGGCTTGCCACCTATCACATTGTGGGACTTAGCGTCTTCGGGTAGTCGTATGCGCCTCTGCCTCCCTCTTCGAGGATATGGGCGTGAAGATACTTATACAAAATGTATGTGAGACCATCTCGGAAACATTTACTATATTACGAAAAAAGTATTATCAAATCGCGACGTCGTCAATAGTGAATAAATAGTTGGAGTACGTTTCTGCAGTGTTGCTGCGCTTAATTAGGTATATTATTAACAACGCTTTTTCAACAAATATGCACTGTCCCTAATACGAGTAAATTTAAAATTGTAAACTTTTCTCAGTTCACCAGCAATAGATAGATATTTCCCTGGCTGGTTTTTAATACGACAGTCGATTCCATTAATTTAAATGTGTCTGTTAACATTAATTCATTACTCTAATAAGTATCCAAGCTGCGAACGGGTCATATTTAATGGTTGTGGGAGTAATTTTACATTAAATTGGCCATAAATCTATAAATTATAATATACTTTAAACTCAGTTGATAGCGTTTCGATGTAGGGACGAGACGACCCAATCACCAGTTATTGTATAATATTCTTGTAATTTAGATTGCTGGACTAATTAACTTAAGCAGTGAGTTAGACTAGTTGGTATAGGCTTGCCAAGGTTGGTAAGTACCATCACCTAGTCCTATTGCTCCCGCGCTAATGTCTCTGCCGTGTTATGATAATATACTGCACAAAATCAAAGGTTTGCACTCCGAGAGTGCCAGCATAAGTTAAAACATAATTATTGAGGTTGTGCATTTTTTTACATTTGGGAATACTTAGGGAATAACTTTGGGCGACTTGCGTTGACTACCAGTATAAAAGTACTATATTTGATGTGTTAAAATACATAAATCAGCCGGCTTAACGATAATCAAAGTCTGAAATGCGGCGACAACATACAGTGGTTTATCTCTCTCTTCGTCTTATGAATTTTTGATCAAGAACATTAACATTTTTTTTAACATTTAACATTTTTACACAGCACAAAAAGTGCATAACAATGAATTTAACGTTGAAGACATTTCTGTTTTCTCAAAAAATTGACATACAAATATTTAATATTCAATGGACAGATCTGAATCTTTCATAATATGTTTATACAGCAATTAGTATGTATACAGCCGTTGGGAAAGAAAATGTGTTCACTTGTTTTTGAATGGGCTCAATATGGAAACCAAACAGGGAAACCCCCAAGTTCCAGTCAACATTAGTGAAAAACTTGCACGATGTTTATTTGGTCATATCAGGGTCAAATACTATTTTCAAAGAATAGCCGGTCGATCTCCTCTGAATAATTAATTATTAGTTTTATTTTTTAAGTTATTTGTCATTTTTACAAATGGTAAATATTGTATCACATAATCACAACGAAACAAAAAGATGTTAGATCGTTAAGTTAGTCTTTTAAATAATAAGTTTTTCTTCTATCGACATTTTTATTTCTTAGTCTACGCACTACCTATACGAGTGATATTATTCGTAAGTGTGCTTCGTGGAATATGAAATCTATTATTTTAATATTCTTATTTGAATATCACCTACGGGTGTACAAAGTGGAATACTTTAGCTGTGCTTTTTCACGGAATACCTCGGAACTTTCTTTACGCGAGTCCTACACACACTTGGAAGTATTTTAGTATTTTATGTTATTCTCACATCCCGACTTAGGGCCACTTGCACATTCCTGGGATACATTTAATATTTATTCAAATATAAGACGATTTAACCCTGGTTAGACGCTAACTCTATGTTAAATACTTAACCCAAGAACGTGCAAGTGGCACTTAGAGTGCAAGAGGCATGTGATGTGTCTTCGATAAGATGAAAACGATGCCATAAAATCTTTGCTGTCTGAATGACTTACATTTCTCAACACAAGGAAATCTATTCGTTCGTTTTCTTGTCAATTTTATAAAAAAAAAACAACAAATCAACGTAAAAAAGTGATTCAAAGCCATAGTTGAGTTTTGGCGCCATCGAGAGAAAAGATGGTCGAAGTTTTTTTTATAATTATTGAATTTCGTGTTAATATTGAGTGAAATTAGTCAATTTTGGTGGCATTTTGTACAATTTTGTTCAGTGAAGGTGCACAAATGAAATAATCATGAAGAAATAAGCGTATTGTATATTTCCTCGTTGCCGCTAAAACTCATTACATGAGCTTGTGTAAAAAAGGTCACCGTTTTACCCAAGAGCCTGACATGACTTATTGACGACTTATGACTGATGACTAATTAAAATTAATTGAAATTGATATAAAATTTGATGCAAATTACTACTTGACTAATGGCTAAATACTAACGTGAAGGCCAAAACCTAAAGAAAGAAGAAGAAGCCATAGTTTCAAAAGTCAGAACATCAATCATAAAGTTGTCTATGACTAACGACTTGGTGTACAAAGTTTCTTTGGAAGGACCAAAGTTTATGACAATGACAGCGGCCGACAATTCAGCAATTTAATGGCACCAATAATTCCACGTCAAACATTCCTGCTGAGTCGACCTTCATTAGATCAGTTTCTATAGATTGATTACTTTAATTGGGAAACTTATGCGTTTGACCCCAATTGTTGAAGCCCGATAGCCATTTGTAATTATCACTATTATTTCAGTTGGGTAATTGCTATGAGTGATGTGGAAGAAAAGGTCATTGATTAATGTTTAACTGAATAACTAGCTATTATTTTCATTTTATGTATATTTATAAAAGTGCTGGTAAACTCCTATCTTAATAATAAACAAAGAACTTAAGATAAGAGTAAAGTTAGATTGACATTCAGTCTGTATAATAAATTGGTTAAACCTTGGACTACTTTACTCCTACTTATTAATAAAACGGATACTGTCTTAATAATAAACAAAGACTAAGGTAAGAATACAATTAGGTTTATATTACAGTCTGTTTCATAATGTAATAAGGCTTACAAGTTATAATACTAGGTTGAACCTTGGAGTAGTTTAGTCAATGTTTGTTAATACGGCTGTTAAAGTTTCATACTATCGATTTAAAAGTAAGCATTTGACAAACAATACGGCATTGTCTGAAACAATTGACGTTCCGCGAGAATTGAAAAATAATTTAAGTTTGGAACACTCTTTTATTAAGACGGTTTTTTCATAAAAGACGTGGTAAATGGGCAAGTGGGTCACCTAATGGTAAGCTATCACTATCGCCTAAGGGCATCTGAAACAGCAGGAGTATCACAGATGCGTTGTCGATCTTTTAGAAATGAGTACCGTTACGGTACGGTACAGGTAACTAAGTCGCACTTGTTTGAAAATATCGCTGCTGGTAATTGATTCCATAAAGTTGTCGTACAAGTAAATGTAGTTGGATTGTTAAAAAAAATTTGCTGACTCCTAAATATCATTAAGTTCACTAGTCTATGTTATAAAACACTCGCTCGCAGATCAAATTTTGCCCAGGTGAATATTTTTTTCATCGACACAAGAACACGCAAATATTTTTTTTCTATATTTTCGTTCATGATGCAATTTATTTAGAAACACTTGTACTTTCCACAATATATTTTATTATTTTTTATTTAGCGAAACCGGTTGGCTAAACCATAAAAATAAAAAATAATAAAATATATTGTGGAAAGTACAAGTGTTTCTAAATAAATTGCATCAAGAATGGAATTCCACCAAGCACCGACGATAAGAAATATAGAATCTATTTTCATTCATTTTGAAGGCTTTTGGTGACCGTTAAATTTCCGGATAACAACAAGACGTCCAGATAGAAGACAATACAATTGCATGGTCTTGGCCATGCAAATAAGATGGATAAGTAACGCGTTCTAAAATAAGCGTACTAAAGTGTCATATTGAAAAACAACCGGTGTGTGGGTCATTCCAAAAATTACATTATACTGGCTGCCTCTTGCGGCTTTGCTCGGATGGTAATTTTTTTGGTCATTGATTGAGATGTACCTAAGCTATCAAATGCTGGAATCAAATTGCAAAATCAGTTAAGCAGTTTAGGAGTCCATCGCGGACTTTTTTAATTTTACATATATTAAGATTGCATTATGTATATTATGATAGGTATTACTAACGCACTATTAGAAATAAAAACTTACTGTACCAAACACTAGTGAACACGATTAACAAACAACAGTGCATATAATAATCGAAAATTATTTGAAATGTTTATACGTATTAAAATCTGAGTAACGCAAATTCGTGAAGCAGATTAAAAGTTATTAGGTAATATAGTATCTTGCAAACATACATACATGAAAAAAGTATAGCTCACCGAAAAAGTAAGCATAACTTCAATCAGAACACCCGTGACTAGCCGAAGAATAGGTCCCATAATGTGGTAGAAGCAAGACCAACCAGCCACTTGTCCAATCCCGAGAAAAGTTAGTTCCTATTTGAAAACTGAAAAAAAAAACAAGTTAGTTTCATTAGCCGACCTGAGAATAACAGCCGGTATCTCACGAATTCAAGTCCAACACCAGATCCCCAGACCACAGAGTATCACCTCAATCAAACACAAACACATGCATAGCTAAAATACTTTTAACTGTACGTAAAACATAACCCTTGCATTCAGTTACAAATAGATAATACTCAGCATCTAAATTATACCATCAAGCATAGTATTCTATCGGAACCAGATCTCGCAATAACTGGTCCTATTTGTAAAGAGCTGTCCATTTTATGTCGGACACAGTACGCCTATCCGCCAATCACATGTTTGCCTATCTAGATATATAATCTAGATAAATAATGTAAATGTAATAAACCTTATACTGCACAGTAATATCAGCTCAATTTATAACATTTATTTCAAGTACAAATTATAGCATACTAGCTGTTGCCCGCGGCGTTGCCCCCGTGGTCCCACGGGAACATTTTTTCGGGATTAAAACTATCCTATGTGTTAATCCAAGTGACCCTCTATGTGTGTGCCAAATTTCATGAAAATCAGTTGAGCACTTTTTGCGTGAAGGAGTAACAAATAAACACACAAACTTTCGCATTAATAGGATTTTTTGTAATCTTTGTTTGTCAATTTTAGTATTCAGTACTTATAAAGGACATTCATGCACGTCCTGTCCAATATAACGTCCTATTGGATCCCCCGAACCCAATAACTGCGGCAAACTCAAGCTCTCCCTACCCATCACAAACTCTCAGGACAGTACACTACATCGTCGCCGCTAGTTAAGGCGGCTAAGACCTCTGTTGTGCCCGACGCCTAAACAGTACTCCTCCTTCAAATCCACACAGTAAACAGGGCGCAGCACCTAGTCGAGGTTCGGTCTCCCGAGAGGCAGCCCTTGTTGCTGACGTTGTAGGGAACAGTCCAATTCATCTCGGGCTGAGCATGGTCCACAAATCCCGGTGAAGTTGTAAAATTGAAGTTGACAATACATTAGTCATTAAAAGGACATTCAGTATTTTTAAAAAAGTGGTAATTATATCTAAAAGCGATATCTTAAAAGTGTTATTAGTATATTTTAAAACAGTTAAAAACATACGAGGTTGTCAATCTAATAGGACTTTTATTAATTATTGATGACGATTTGAAATGACAAAGTAATCAAAGCATGTTGCTAAACCAGTATATTTAAAAAAAGCTTAATTAATTTTATGTAGAATTTTGAATAAATATAAATAAATATCGCTTGACAAATTATACATTTTTTGAGTGTTTAGACCTAAAGTAAGCAAATTATTTATGTATGTTAACGATATTAATATATAGAAATAATTGATAGTCTGAAATCGGTTCCGGTAAAAAGATTTTGAAAGAAGGTATTTGATTTGCTATTAGAGAAAACATATTATAGTATAAAAGATTTTCTTGCTTACAAGAAAAATAAATAAAATTTTTTTTTTAATAAATTTAAACTTAATTTAAGTAATAAAATCATGGTTCGCTAGGGTTTGAAACGGTGATAGTAGACAGTAGATACAGTTAATATTAATCTACCTTTAAAATTATTTGTAATAAGTTACGAAACTTTCTAAACATATAAATAAACAAAATGTCTTTAAAAATATAAGTAAGTGCCGTGATTTAAATCTTAAAATGTACATAAATATATAACTTATAAACACACATATTCCTCATACAAATAATTTTCATTTTCATTTCATTGAATATATAAAAAAAATTCGGATGTTAGAAAATTATGGGATAATTCAATTTGTTTAGACATCCAACAATAATGGCTGCATAAAACTTGTTTTTAAATATAAACATTTCAGACTAAAAAATAGACTAACAAAAGAACAAAGAAAAGAAAACCTAATGTTCATAAAGAAATCAATTGCAACGCATTTTCGAAGCAAATCAGTTCATTATTCCCTTGATCCTGACAATGGACATAGAAGCCCTGATCTTTAGACAATCCTAGTTTGTTACCAGTGAGAAGGCGTCAAGGGAGTCACGTTAATCTGACAAGTAACAAAGCACAATACAGCCTGTGGCCGCTGGACTTATTAAGGGACCGCTGTCATTGTACCAAGTAACTTTCAATTAGGACCTTCCCAAAACTAAGATTACTGCAACGTTTTGTGATTTACGCTAAAACAAAATACATTGCTGGCCAACTTTTACTTGAAATTATCAATTTTTTATGAAATACAGCAATGTATTTTGATTGTTTCAGAAAGTTCTGGTGTGGTTTTCATAATACAAACTTCTAAACAATTAGACATCTCTGAAATTAGCCAAATGGCGGTAAAGAGATATGTTGGAACAAGTTTGACCTTAATTTCAAGTTGTTGTCTTGCCCCTTTCTAGTATCTACATCTGTTTACAGAAAGCCAATGATAATATCGAAATAAGAATTATATCTACTCTATAACTAACTCTGCAGACGTCGTTCTATTTCTTTTTATGTGAGTTTAGCGAAAAAAAAATGGGGTCAGTCACCCTAATCACTTACGGCCAATATTAATAATTAATCCTAATCTAAAACTTGCTGTCCAAGATTGATATTTTGATCCATTTTTATGTTATCGCTTGCCAATAACATATCTGTCGACAGGATATATATGGCAATTAGGTATAGGATAGGCCGGTGGATACACGGCTATCTAGATTGCTTAAAATCCATCTTTAAAGAAATATTATTAACATTGGCCGTTAGAGATATGAAAAATAGTTAGCAGCCGATTCTCATACCTACTGAACATACATATAAAATTTGTTGAAAATCGGTAAAGCCGTTTCGAAGGAATATGGTTACTAATATTCGAGAATCTTATACATCAGAAATTAGTAAGTTATATCATAGTAAAGATCTGTCTTTACTATGGTTATATCGTCCATTTCCTAGAGATAACAGTGGATTTATCTCTAGGAAATTTTAATTGACTTAAGTCAAATCTTATCCATTTCTTCATTGGTACAATGTGCAATTATGAAAATATAAGTTACCTTAAATTATTATTTTGGAAAAAATATTTAGCCATCTCCAAACGGTTACTTTTTCCTAAAATTCCTTGAAGAGCAGCAGCTAATTTGTGACTTTCTTTGTGAATATGTTTATGAATGGTTGTAACCACTGGTAACGTACTACGGACACGACTTACAGCCGCGACTTAACAGACAGATGACGGTATGTGAATACTTATTAGTCGTGGCTATATAAGTATAGATGTATTATAATTACTTTCATGTTAATTATTTTAGAGTTTGTCATTCTTATTAGTATTTTTTATTTATTATTATGGTTAGATTATTTACTTAATTATATTTATTTATTGTACATGATACCTTCCATTATTTCATAACCGATTCTATTTTTAGGGTTGGCTGGAAGAAATCTGTAGATATCTGTAATCCTACCTTTTGCGTATTTTCCTGTCCATGTTTTTCATTTATGTCAAAAATTGTGTGAAATATAGAATTAAATAAATAAATAATATTTTTACTACGGAATCCGAAAAATAGAAAAAAAATTAACTATTAAATTAACATTTCATAAAAAGCCATTTCGAACTCCCAATGCATCGTTATATATTATATTATCGTATATATTGTAAGCATTGTATGTAAGAAGTGATATTGATTTAAAAATTACCACAACAAAAGTTGCCAGTTGATTTCCCGGTAATAATGTACTGCATTTTATACCACAGACCCAACACTATTTCTATCCGATTATACTAAAGTTGCTTAAGAGGAACTTACGTCACATAAAGCTGTTTCTATTCACTCAATTTATTGCTTATTAGTGAGGCTTTAACACTTTTAAGCTTATTCGAAACTGATAATATATAGAAGTTGTAAAACCTTTTGATAAACGACATTTTGGTTGAGATCCTCTTTGCTTGAACATGTTAATAGGCTACTTGAAAATTAACGGTGTTTTAAAAACTTTTATTGTTTATTCATGGTTTATATCTACTGGCGAAAAAAACAGGTTACCACCTCGATTTGAGATTCGATCAAACGGAATTTAAAAGAAGCAAGGGTTTTCGCGTCATCGTGAAAGAAGATAGTCGTAGTTTTTTCGTAATTATTGAACTTCATGTAAATTATGAGTAAAATTAGTTAATTTAAATGTCCGTTTCTTTAATTTTATTCAGTTAAACTACACAAGTGAAATATTGATGAAAAAAATAGTGTATCGTGTATTTCCTCATTGCCACCAAAACTCACTAAAAGAGCTTGAGTAACGAGGCCATCACTTTACTCAAGACCCTGACATGACTTTGTATGATGACTTATGATTAAATTAAAAATAATTTATTAATAGGGAAAACGTGGCAACATGGCCTAAAGGTCTTAGCCGGCCCCAAAAGGGGCAAATTAACTTTAAAATAAAACAGACATTCTAATCATGAAACTTTAGTTATGAGTTTTGGCGCTATCGAGAGAAAAGATGGTCGAAGTTTTTTTCATAATTATTGAATTTCGTGTTAATATTGAATGAAATTAGTCAATTTTGGTGGCTATTTGTACAATTTGTTCAGTGAAAGTGCACAAATGAAATAATCATGAAGAAATGAGCGTATCGTTTATTTCCTCGTTGCCGCCAAATCTCATTACAAGAGCTTGTGTGAAAAGGCCACAGTTTTACCCAAGAGCCTGACATGACTTACTGACGACTTATGACTGATGACTAATTATAATTGAAATAAAATTTGATGCAAATTTCTACTTGACTAATGGCAAAATACTAACGAGATTGCCAAAACCTAAAGAAAGAAAAAGAAGAAGAACTTTAGTTATTAATTCTAATTCAGTTGTAGATATTTAGTGTCAGTTAAACTGCTAGGAATAGTTATGTGTCTTTTTTCTTAGTTTTAATTTTATTACAATTTTCTCATTTGCTTAAACACTTTAAAGTATTAACTACTGACGTTTCAAAAAACCAACATGCAATTATATGGCAGATAGACGAACTGAAAACAAAACCTTAATGCAGCTTTTACACAAAGTACTTAAACAAAATTTTTCAACTTTTTATTGGCTTTTACAAGAAAGAAATAAAAAATGTTAATTCGAATTCATATTTATGCAATGAATAAATAATCATTACAAAGTAACATGAATACTGTGTTAAGGCCATAGCATTTTTTTAAGTTTGACACATTGTTAGTAGGAAAAGGATTTAACTTTAAATAGGTACTCTTGCTACTCTAGAGGGATACTGGCAGTCCTGTCCAGTTTATCGCAACTTTCATATACACAAATAAAAAAAAAATAGTTTTTATGTTTTTAATTCGCCCAAATCATATGACACTAGTTGCCTTACATCTGAATGCCTTTAGACTTTAGACTTACTTTCAAATTATACGGGTTATAATTTTTCAAGTAAACTTTATACAAATTCGAGTTTGCTATGTACCTATCTATGGAAGTCCTGCCTCTTATTACGTAGTATTTATATACTCTTTGGTCCTGTCAGTTGTACTGCCGAGCTGTCAGTTACACTCCATAACATTTTTATTTTACAGATTTTATTTACATTTAAGGCGAAGTGTTTTGTGAGTGCTGTAAAAAAACTATTCAATGTTGTCAAATTGTAAGTTTTTTCCAGCACCATATTTAGTGGTCTGGCAAACTTGAGTTTACAGTTTCGATCCCCAAGCAATAAAAAAAGCAAGAAAGTGCTACTAAAAATCTAAGCGGTCTGTGGTCTAGCGGTTCAGGTCTGGATGAGGTCACGGGTTCGGAACCCGGGTCGGGCAACAAAAAGAAAATTTGGTTTTTCCAATTTTCTATAAAAAAAATCTCTCTCGGGATTGGATATGTGTTGGCGATAGACTTGCCACCTATCACATTGTGGGACTTAGTGTCTTCGGCTAGTTGTGGGTGCCCTAGTTATTAGTTATAGTATAGTATAGTATATATACATACATACATACATACATATCTTCACGCCAAGTCCCTTACGGGGTAGGCAGAGAGTATCGAGTGCCAGACCTCACGATCCTGACAAACCTGTCTTGCTTCCTTCACATTCATAACCCTTTTCATACAAACACGCCGGTTTCGGAGACTCTTGACACCACCCTCGGATAATATCCGATTGATCTGATCGTGAAATGTCAGCCTTGGTCTCCCCGGGTACCTACATCCATCCACATTCGCATTGTATATCTGCTTTGTCAATCTTTCATCTGTCATTCTTTCCACATGACCGAACCAGCGGAGCATGCCCTTTCGCATTTTAACACCAACACTTTCTTTCAATTCCACTCTTTCTCGGATATATATAGTATATATAGTTATAGTTATAGTGGTATAGTTCGTAGTTGTGCCTCTGCCTACTTATTCAGGGATATGGGCGTTAAGATACTTACTTTCACTTACTCAAAATCTAAGTCATGAGTAAGAAGGATCGATCAAGTAGAAGGGGATATTCTAAAATTAAGTGTAATGCCTCAGGCGTAAGACTACGAAAGATAATGATTTAACACACATTTAAAAGAATGACCAAACAAAAGTCACACCATTTTAAAACACCTTCAACACACCGAATACGAGATGAACATTCTGGTCAATTTACTTTCCAAAGGGAGTCAGCAATCAACCAATTACAAAACTTGCCAAAGAGGATTACGTCCATTAGCTCATTGGAGGAAATTAACAATTGCTTGAACTCTAAATAAAGTCGTCAAGCTAATTCTGTCATGTCAGTTATCATTGTGGAGTTGATTGACCTGATTCTCGAATTATCTGAAATATTGGACGGTTTAATGATTGTTACCCAATAGCCACATGCGGTCGATGAACTTAATTATGAATAATTGAATGAGGCTAGTTAGCCTAAATAGGAATTTGATTCAGAGGTGCAGTTTGGTTGGTCCGGGCTCCTTTGCAGAATAGACCATCTGCCTTTCTTGCCAGGTAGCTCGTAAAAGGCAAGCATAGGTTTATCATCACTAACACCGTGACATCTGACTAGGTGGTTAGTTTTAATAGCTAAAACCTTCGCATTGTTTTTAAAGTTCCGTACGTCGAAGCAAAAACAGAACCAAAGATAATTGTGTTGTCCGTCCGTCTGTTTAGATTCCTTTTGCTGAGAGCTTAAGAACACGTGGATATATCATGCTGAAATTATATTAAATACTCAGATCGACTCTTCTTTGAAGGTCTAAAAAAATCAAAGTAGGCTTACTTTGATTTTTTTAGACCTTTTTTTTAGACTCCCCGTGTTGGTCCAAGCTCCTTTGCAGAAAAGACCATCTGCTTTCCTGCCAGGCAGCTCGTAAAATGCGAGCATGGTCTTACCGTCACTAATACCGTGACTTCTGACTAGGTGATAGAGTTTCGCAGCGACTCGCCATGGTTGGTACCATCACTTTACTTGTTCCTGCCACCAGAACGTCAGCGCTTACCATTAACGTATTACGGCACGGAGCGTAAGGCAGCTGGTAAACATACTTTCGCTGGAGACCTAACATCCCGCATTTAGTTCTGCAACGCACATAGCTATATATACCTTGGTAATAACCAAGGTGTCTCTAGGCGGAATGAATTTCTTAATATCAGGAAATACGTCTGCCTGTTTGCCTTTAAATATAATAAAAACGTAATTTAAAGATACAATCGTAAACTTTCAAAACTTGTAAGGTAATTCAAACATACAGGGTAATTCCCATGAACTTAAATGTTCTATGTTAGAAAAAAGTATGTGTTAGAAAATGTTCTAAATGTAAATAAAGGAAAAATTGCGAAAACCGTTAACTTCCCTTATTCTTTTAGTTATAAATAAATAATAATAAAATAAATAAATATTCCTAGAGAAGTTACACATCTATATATCTATAATAAAAATCTGAACCGGAAATGCTAGCATCTAAATGCTTATTGTACAAATACCTGCCCCCATCGGGAATCGAACCCGAGGCTCGCGGATAGTCGGTGTAGTTAGGCATGTACGTTAGCCACTTATACGTTTTGTTAATATCCCTAAACGAAATCAACAAGTAATACGAAAAATATAGCCTCAACTTTGGGCGAGCAATAGTCATAAACAAGTCAGACCCATATTCCCCGGGACAAGTTATCAGGACATTTCCTCTATGTCGGCACGTACCGGAATGAAAGTTGAAAAAGACATTCGAACTAGTCCAACACCTGCGCTTTGATCGTGACGCGAACTCTAACAACTTTTTGTTTTTCTTCTAAACAAACAGCATTTCGATGTTTTTTCCTATTACTAATTCAAGTAGAACAAATCTGGAAGAGAACATATTTTTTTATGTTATTCAAAAGCAAATTTTGTGGTCTCAAATTGCAAATTGCAAAAAGCAAGTGACGGTAGTAGGCACACGGTTAAGGTGCACTATTAACTTTATGCTAGGATGTCATACCTCTGACAAACTGATACGATTTTATGAAAAATGATATTGCGTCATTAAAATAAAATTGTAAAAATTTGTACATAAAACATACTTATCTTCACGCCAAAATTCTTACGGGTTAGATTGAGATTATCGAGTGCAAAATCTCACGTCTGACGATCATTGCAGACCTTTCTGACTTCCTCCATGGTAGTGTACGGTAGATAGGACTAAAAATTTAATCTACCTTTACATTAATTTATAACAAATAATGAAACTTATGTTCATAAATAAATAAAATGTTTATTAAAATGTAAATAAGGGCTGTGATTTAAATGTACATTTTTATAGAAATATGTAACTTCTTAAAATTAACTAAATATTTGCACACCACAATGTGGTAGAATATGTTGTATTCTTAAATATCTTTATAACAACTTTTTAACACACATATTCCGCAAATAAATAATTTTCATTCATTTCATTTCATTTCATTTCATTTCCAAATTCATTATCCTTTTCATACAAACACGCCTATTTCGGAGATCTTTACACCACCTTCAGATAACACCTGAGCGATTTGACCGTGGAATGTCAACCTAGGTTTCCTCGGATCAGAAAAATATCTTATAAGCAACAAGTAGATAGATATCTAACATCTAAACAAATTACAGAAATTGAAGCTAACCCTAAAATAAGCATATTAAACGCTTGTTTTATGGGTGTTAGTGAACAATACTAATACATAGAAATACTTAAATAGATACCAGAATAAATTTAAAAACAGTCCAGACCCACAAATGCAGACATTTAGATGTTCGTCACACAAATGGCTCCCGACGGGAATCGAACCCGATCCTCGCGGTTGATCGATGCAGCTAGGCGTGTACGATAACCCCTCGACCAACGTCAATAACAAAGGGAAAAGAAAATGGTGTACATTTTGACGCACATTGTTTAAGCTTATTTTAGATGAAATAACAAAAAAAATGAAATATTTTCAGACATACCAAACAAGTAGGACATAACAACTAGTACAACTATTTCCAAGGTATAGATTAGACTTCTATAGAAATGTTGAATACAAACCATTCCGATAACACTAAACGTGTTTGTCTCTTTCTATTACATGCGTTTAAAGAAGGCAGCGATAACTTGAAATTAAAATCCAAATAAAATTATTTAAATTTATTTGGATTTAAGTATGGATTTCCGCAAAATAACGCCTTCTTCTATTAATTAACTTGAAACTAGTTTAGTTAGTGTTCAGAATAATTACTAACAACAATAATCACAGATTAGTTTTATTGATAAAAAAATACTTTATGGTAGACTCAATGCCCCAGTACTAGTTAGGCATTGCACTATTGGCACTTTCCGTATCTATAAGTGACGCATATTTCTTGCTGTCAAAAAATTTGCTTATTTTTCTTTAGATTTTATAAAACACAGATAATTAATGTTTTTTTATACTTATACAGATACAGAATGAAAAAAAAATTGTGAGAAAAATGGTATAAGAGATCAAAATGTCTGATCAAGTGCTTTCCGTAGATTGCCTACAAAAGTAAGAAAATACTACCTAAAATACTAATCATCATGTAACAGTTATCTCAAAGGTAAAATTGAATCTAAATTCAAAACAATCTCATTTTGCTAATTTTCACGAACATAATATTTTTCAACCCATGAAAAAACAATAAAAAAACGAGGGGTTGCACACTGTCAATGCCGTAAGGAGTGAAAACTTGAATATTAACGTTGTGCATTTTTGATATTTTGGAATGGTTAGGGAATGATTTTGCACGAATTGCTTTAATTATCAGTATGAAAGTACTATCATTTTTGTGGTAGAATACAATATTCATTTATTGCGCTATCGTACACAAACATGACAACACAAACATTTGCGCAAGCGCCCTGCGCCGTCATAAAATTTTCGTCTTACGAAATTTCAGGTCACGTGTCCTGATGCCAGTTTAGAAGTTTTTACCCATTCCAAAAAAGTGCGCAACGCTGCTAAAAAAGTTTTCACTTCAAAAATATGGAAGAATCGATGAACTGGGATTCTCATTTAAAGAAGATACATAATTTTACTCAGAGTTATCCGATTTTGATAACCTTTTTTTAAAAATTAGAAGTCTTTACCTACAGCTATAGTTCACGAAGACATAAAATACATTATAATAAGGAAAAGCAACGGCAAAACAAACTCCACGGCAACCAGGACCTTAACCTATCTGCCTTGTACTACCACCGTTTCTAAACCTAACAACAGGACAGAAAACTCCTCGGCAACCAAGATATCTTTAATCATATTATAAATATTTTACTACATATGATAGAAAATCATCGCAACTGTGGTCTAGCGGTCCGGGTGTTGGACTTGACTGCATGAGGTCCCGGGTTCGAATCCCGGGTCGGCCAACAAAAAGAAAATTGGATTTTTCCAATTTTCTAATAAAAAAAATGTTGGTCGGGATTGGAAATGTGCCCGGTTGGCGATAGGCTTGCCACCTATTACATTGTGGGACTAAGTGTCTTCGGCTAGTCGTGGGTGCCTTGGTTGTACCTCTGCCTACCTCTTCGGGGATATGGGCGTAAAGATACTTTACATTATAATATAACGTTTTCTATATGAACTACTTAAACTACGTCTACTATAAACTACGCCCCAACCAAAGTTTAAACACTGACATATTTACCATTTATAACCTCCAGACTCCAGACTCAGGCACAAGGCTTGTAACTTTGACCTTCCGTAGTTACTGAATACGTAATTGCTGAACTACGGATCCTCGTCTTTGAACAATCTATGACTGATTTATTGGTAGCCTTTGCGGGGTAGTTCCTCGACAAAGTTTAGTAATATTTAAGTATGTAGTTAATAGTCATATACTTACGTCTACAATAAGAACAAGTCTGCTACTTCTTGTTTGAGAAATACTTTAGATTTATACATGCATGTACTTTTACATATTAGACTTTATAATTTCTGGCAGTAAACGCTGACCCGATTATACCGAAAAAGATAAAACTTCCGCATTTATGATATTTATTTGGTTGGAATTTATTATGAAAATCACTGAATGCGACAATAGTGAGCAACGACTTGTTTGCTTTCCAATTTCGTAAGAAAAAAATTGGTTCTTGACAACCTCAAATAATTTGTGTGACGGATACGGGTTTCGGCATTTCTAATCGATATTGGTAACTGACTTTAAAAAGGAAGTTTTGTATGTTTGTTTGTATAATGTTCGCGATTATCTCAAAAAGTACTTATCTAATTTGAATCGATTACTACTGCCTACTGGATTGTAAATATCTTTAGTAAGGTTAAGGTACAACGAAGCTCGAAGGAACTCTTCAACAAGTTATAGTGACGCCGCGGTTTTTGCGATTACCTGACATTTTTTTATTATTCATTAATTTATTTTGATACATATTTACTTTAAAAGGAGGTTTTCTACAAAGAATAGGGTTATTTCACGGGTTGACTGAAGGAAAAAAAACGACAGGTTGCACTCCGAGAGAGTCGACAGCAGTAAAAACTTGAATAATAACGTTGTGCATTTTTGATATTTTGGAATAGTTATCGCCTCTGTGGTCTAGCGGTTCAATTGTTGGACTTGACTGCATGAGGTCCCGGGTTCGAATCCCGGGTCGGGCAATAAAAAGAAAATTGGGTTTTTCCAAATTTTCTAATAAAAAAATGTTGCTCGGGATAGGATATGTGCCCGGTTGGCGATAGGCTTGCCACCTATCACATTGTAGGGGACTTAGTATCTTCGGCTAATCGTGGGTGCCCTGGTTGTGCCTCTGCCTACCTCTTCGGGGATATGGGCGTGAAGATACTTTTTTTTTTGGAATAGTAAGGGAATAATTTTGCACGAATTGCTTTAATTATCAGTATGAAAGTAGGTACTATCATTTATGTGGTAAAATACAATATTCATTTATTGCGCTATCGTACTCAAACATGACAACACGAACATTTGCGCAAGCGCCCTGTGCCGTCTTACAAATTTTCGTCTTACGAAATTTCAGGTCACGTGTCCTGATGCCAGTTTAGAAGTTTTTACCTATTCCAAAAAAGTGCGTAACGCCGCTATAGAAATTTTCACATCAAAAAGAGTTAATAAATAAATAAAATAACAGGGATATACAAATCAAGATCGGAATCTGAAAGATGAGAGGAAAATAAATAAACTACAATGTGATGTTCACAGATCTTTTTACTCCCAGCCTCCTTGATATGACAGATTACACAGGTAAAAATTATTTATCATCGATTTGTCTAAAATAATAACGAAACTATTAAGAAATAATTGACAAGATCGTGATATGCTGACGAATTACAATCTACGAGTAAGCTTATCTTGACCGGCGCAATTTAACGAACGGCCTGCGACAGATAAGACGTAGTCAGGGCTGACTATTTTTTTAGTGAAAACTTCTTTAGCGGCGTTGCGCATTTTTTTTGGAATACGTAAGTTGGCGCAGGGCAATTGCGCAAATTATGTATGTTATGTCTGTGTACAATAGCGCAATAAATGAATATTGTATTCTACCACATAAATGATAGTACTTTAATTCTGATAATTAAAGCAATTCGTGCAAAATTATTCCTTAACTATTCCAAAATATCAAAAATGCACAACGTTAATATTCAAGTTTTCACTTCTGCTGGCACTCCCGGAGTGTTACCCGTTTTATTTTGCACATATTGAGCCTGATACATTTACCGTCCTATTAATAAACATACAAACGTAGGAATAAAATTAAGTTGACATTAAAGTATGTATTACATTGTAAAAATATTAAACCATATCTAATATATATAAATCTCGTGTCACAATGTTTGTCCTCAATGGACTTCTAAACCATTTAACCGATTATAATAAAATTCGTGCAGTTCGATCCAACTTGAGAGATAGGATAGCTTACATCTCAATTTATCGCGGGCGAAGCCGCGGGTAACAGCTAGTAAGACTATAAAATCAGGTTTAGTCTTGACGTACTCCCTGTTTTTAATAAGATAGTTAATGTAAATGAACATATACAGATAACGAATAACTATCCTAAGGTAAAACAATTATATTCTACATAATGACATAATTTGGCATCGAATATGGAACACAATTCATATCCAATCAGATTCAAATATTGGGTTAAGCGCTGAGGCGAAACAACGAGGCTCCGGATAATGAAGGCAGATCTTATTTCTTCTTCAATATTCGTTTGACGTCATAAAAATCTTCTTTGGTAACAGGATGCTAGGGAATCATTTCAAACAATGAAATGATTAAATCAATTGTTGGTTGAAGAATGGTAAATAAATACCTTAATGGCTAACAGTAAATAAATGGTAAGTAATGTAAGTGGTAAGTATCTTCAGGCCCGTATCCCCGAAGAGGTAAGCAGAGGTATAGACAGAGCACCCACAACGAGCTGAAGACACTAAGTCCCATAATGTGATAGGTGACAAGCCTATCGCCAACCTGGCACTTATCCAATTCTATTATAAATTTTATTATAAAATTGTAAAAAAGGTTTTTTTTTTGTTGCCCGATCCGGATATCGAACCAGGGACCTTAGAAGTTAAGTTCGATGCCAGATTGCTATAGTACAGTTTTAGTTTTTAAGCATAAATTTAATAAACTCTCAAATACGGAAATGCAGCCATCTACATTCGTCACACAAATACCTGCCCCCGTTGGAAATCGACGCGGAGCCTCGTGACATACGCTAACCTCTAGAGCTTAAAAGAGTCGGTAATCACCGCCTCGTTAGACGAGTGGTTAGCGGCGTGTACGCTAACCACTAACTGCATCGACGAACCGCGAGGCTCGGGTTCGATACCCGACGGGGGCAGGCATTTGTGCGATGAACATTTAGATGTCTGCATTTCCCGGTCTGAGTGTTTATTAAATGTATTCTGATATATATTTAAGTATTTCTATGTAATAGTATCGTTAACTAACACCCATAACACAAACATATAATTTGCTTACTTTGGGGTTAGATCCAATTTGTGTTACTTGTTCAGGGATATTTATTTATTTATTATCACTTTTTCTTTAATACTGAAAATCTTGTAATTTTTTCCTAATCATTAGCTACGTTACCTCCATTTGATTCTACAGAAGTATCTGATAGTTAATAGCCTTAGCCATTTGGTTAATAACCTTATGCGTAGGTACGAACCTACCTTTTGGTCCACCTGTTAAACCGAAAACACTGACAAACTGATGAAGACAGTTACATGCACAGGACTGGATAGAAAATGATTTTACTCTTGATTATTTTACCGCCGTTAAGGTTACAAACGAAAAACTTTTAGCTAACAAAAAACAAGAAGCAAGAGGCACATGATAGAAAGGGCAAGAGGTGCATATACTCACAGCATAATGAGAAACTTCGTTTCGATAATGCTAACGTGAATTTTACTATTGCGTAGCGCAAGCCAACCCGGTGAACGTTGTATCACTTAAACTTGCAGATACTAAAAGTTTGTGTAGGAAAAATTTGAGTAACTTTTATATTATATTAACTCTTTATTGTACACAACTGATATTGGATACAAAAAAATACTTAAAAGTAAAAAGAAAAACAAAGTACAAAAGGCGAGCTTATCTCTAATAAAAGAAATTTCTTCCAGCCAACCCGTAAAAGGAAAGTACTAAATAAAATAAAATAAGTAGTAATTTATAATATATAATTTTAAGTAGTAATTTTCTATTTACCCCGTGATTTTTCCAGGTTTTCTCTTTCTAAAAACTTTCTTTTGACAAAAACTCTCACTGCAAAAAAAATTAGCCTAATTGTTGTTTTTAAATTGTGATTGAATCGTGGAAAGTGATTAATGTGTATATCGTTTATTGAAATGGAAGTATAAACATCTAATACGTGATAATTTAATATATTGTCACTTTTATATATATTTGAAAACAATTTGTCATATAAGTGTTAATTTTCAAATTCATTCGCGAACACACGTGAATAATTAGCGACCTTTCAGTCAAACACAAGTGAAGTAGGGAAACATCTAACGTAAACTTTCAAGTCTTCAATGTATTTGCTTACGTTTAAAGCGAGTAAACAAAGAATCGACAAAACGTTTTACGGAATCGTAACAATGTCTTAGATAATTTGATCTTATAGAGAGTGCTTGTAAAAAATCATACAGACTTAGCGACTAAAAGTATAATTCAGCTAACTTATAATATCGTCATAGACACCAATGCTGCTAATTATGTATTTCTTATCTGTGTTGGTGATGTTAAGCGACTTGTGTAATCTACCTGAGACTACTTCTCTTAGTAGTAGTAGCAATATCTTCACGTAGGAGGAGGCACAACCAGGACACCCACGACTAGCCAAAAACTCTGGGTCTCACAATGTGATAGGTGGCAAGCCTATCGCCAACCAGGCACATATCCAATCCGAAGCAATTTTTTTTATTAGAAAATTGGAAAAAATACATTTTATTTTTGTTGCCCGACCCAGGAATCGTACCGCGGACCTCATGAAGTCAAGTCCAACACCTGGATTGCAGAGGCAATTTAATGATACTGTGACATTATTTTTTTATAGCTAAATTAGACATGTTAGTTTTAATTAAGTATATTGTCTGAATATTAGGGCCATTACAAAGCTTTCCTGATTTAACACTTACAAAGGAACATATTTTAACTTGTAGTATGCAGGAATATTTTTTAATAAATTATTTTCAATAAAATCATACATCAGATTTGTACGCTTGCGTTTTTTTGTAGTATCTTAAAATGGCTTTATAATTTGCGTCTGCTCTATAACGAAATACTCTATCACGTAAACATCAAAGAAGCTCCGAACATTTGTTCAGTTGCGGACGTAGGCAAACAAAGCAATAAAAGTGAGCAAATTATTCCTGGCATTTGCATATCGAGCTAAACACGCAATTGGACATAGCCTACATTCTATAAATTTAGAATAACATTAAAGCTTTAACAAGATTAGATCTTATCATGATTGAAACTAAAGAAGCAATGTATTAAGTCCAAAATGCATTGGCAAGGTCTGTAATTATAGCACTAGCATACGCTTGTGGTTTTGCCCACTCGTCAAAAAATATAATTTTCTTATACACATTGGTCCAACGTGTACAGACCAAATTAGCACATAGCATTTACCTATGTAAGAAGAGAACACTAGGATTTCAAATGTGTAAAAATAACAGTTTGGACTAATATGTACTGTGGTTATAAGATATTTCCCTGCTCCTACTTATCTGATTTGTAATGAAAATTCGCTTAAATATTAAATTTGGATCCTAGATGAAGATTAATCTAGAATCTTTCAAGAAAGCAAAAGCTAACCGTAAATACAAACAAGAATAAAAAAAGGATTTAGAAGCATTTCTGTATACTATAAATTTTTTATATGTGGAATAGTGGAATATCTTCTGTGTACTCGTTTTTTCTATGATACTAAACAAGTAAACAGTTTTTAAACTTAAATCGTCGCGAATTAATAACATTTTTAATTATTTATATGTAATGAGTATCCCGTATAAATAATTAAAAATGTTAAGTAAACAATTTTCCTTATCATAAAAGACAACCATAACCTATGGGCATCATAGATGTTACTGATCTAAGACGACTTGACATTTGTGCAAGTATTGTTACACTACCCTTAACAATAAAACATGACAGTAAAAAACTGAATTTTAGTATTAATTTTATGTATCAATCAAAAATCTTTTCTATCATCAGCAGCTTTTATTATTTGTAAATTTCATGTGTATTACGTATATTATGATTAATTTTAAAAATCAGCCAAGTGTAAGTCTTAAGGTACTTACGCCTAAGATAGCCCTGTTCTTTAGATGGCCCATTTACAATATTTTGTATGTTTTAGAGTCCGAAAGAGTTCAAACTACTACTTACAGAACATAGTAGTAATTTAAACTCTTAGCACGTTCCTGGGTTAAGTATTTAATATTGAGTTTGCGACTTACTAGGGTAAATTATCATATGTTTGACGGTGTAACTCAATATTAAATGTAACCCGGGAATGTGCGAGTGGCCCTTACAAACTTTAAAAACACAAAATATTGAAAATGGGCCATCTTGAGAACTGGGTCATCTTAGGCGCAAGAGCCTTATTCGCGCACCGAGGGTTTTGTACAAACCTGTAAGTGTGTAAGTAAAAGTACACCCATCGCGATAAACGCTACAAAATACGGTTTTCGTAATGTTTCCTTTATCTGTGATATAAGACGTTCCTTCGTACTAAATTTCAAGATTCTGAGTTTACAGGGAGTACTTTGTGAGTTTTGATTCCCTTATCAGTTTTGATAATTTGCGGGATAAACGGCTGTATCTTTTGATTTTATTCGACTCTTCGCCTCTGTTGTCTAGTGGTCCGGCGTCAGACTTGACTTCTTGAGGTCCCGGTCCCGTTCGATTCTGGGGTCGGGCAACAAAAAAAATAAAAAATGGGTATTTTCAATTTTCTATTTAAAATAACGCCCGGTTGGCAATAGGCTTGTTATCTATCATACTGTGGGACTTAGTATCTTGGGCTAGTTGTGGGTGCCGTGGTTGTGCATCTCACTACCTCTTCAGGGATATGGGCGTGAAGATACTTCTTCGTTCTTTTAGAAGTTTGAGTTTTTCGCAGCTCCAAGGATCAAAAGACTTAAGTATTTAATATAAATTTCAGCTATATTACTCAATGCATTCCTGAGAAAAACTATCATAACAGACGAACGGATAGCAAATTTAACCTTTATAGGTTTCGTTTTTATCTTTTTGAGGTACGGAACCCTAAAAAGATAAGCGCACTAAGTTTTTTTGGCTAGATCTTCTTAATTAAGATGCCCTTGAGGCACTGAAGTTCTGTGACCACATCTCCAAAAACGTTAACCATTAAAACATACGAAATAAAAAAGAAAAGATTCAAAAGCCTTTCTGTATACTATTGTATTCATTTCTTAAAAATATCTTTAATGTACAGACACAGCTCCTTTACAATGTTTAATATATATATAGAGGGTATAGGATGGCATTGCATTAGGCTTTATCAGACCCTTATCTACCGCGTGTATATGCTCTGCCGAGCGTGCTTGCTAATCGCTGCATCATGTCTCCCCATAGATTGCTTAGTGGATAATACCATGAGGGTCTCATATCCGGATGAAGGGACGCAGGGATTAGAACAATTTGCCAGGCGTTGGCAAAATAAGATACTTCGATTGAAAGAGGATTATTATGATTGTTAAGAGGGAAAAAAATGAAGATGTGCAGGACATTGAACTCTCTTCTTAATTTAATATTTTAGATGAATTACTAAAAGGACGAAAAAACATAAGACGTCTGTGTAAATGTTTTTCCCGTTTTAGCGAGTTTTATACCTATTTTCGCGCAATGGGGCAGGGATTATGATCCTTAATATAATTAAAGAGAACTTTATACTCCAAACTGGAAAACGTCAAGGGCAAGCATTGACATTATGATGGCAGGAATAGGTAAGCCAGTGGCACAAATCCGAGCGATTCAATACGAAACTCTATTACCCAGACAGATATCACGGTGTTAGTGACGGTAACCCTATGCTCACCTTTTTCGAGCTGCCTAGCGGGAAGGCAAATGGTCTATTCTGCAAAGACCAACACGGGGGAAATGTATAACGTAATACCTAAAATTAAGAATGGATTCAAACGAGAACGGAAAGAGAACACAAATGCTTTGTAGATTATATTAAGGAATCGGGATAAAAAGAAGCCTAAGTCAATCTCTAGCATCCTAACTTCTAAACACAAACATTATGCTACAACATTGCGCCACTTTGACTAAAAAGAAGAAGAAATGAAAAAACAGATTTTCTTATTAATATAATTAGTATTGATTATCATAATATTATTACACGAAACAAGAATTATTAACTCCTTTTACAAGAATTGGGCGAACAGAACGCAGAGAAGTACAGAACGCTAATATTTTTGAATTATAATGCTTATAAATTGCACTAAATCAAAAACAAAACATTGCACATTTGCTATGCATTTGACACACACAGACAAATATTGATAACGATAAAAGGTCACAGATGGCGCACAAACTATATTCATAATGATTGGAAACAAAGTAGTTGGTTTTAATGAATGAAGATGGCGTTCTTAACAAAAATAATTTATGTTAAAAAGCTTGTGATTAAAATTTATCATGATTAAATTTCGACCAATACGCGACCACAAGTTAATATAAATATGGACTTAGAAAAGAAGCTGCTGACTATTGACTTTTCATATTTTTGCTAATAAGGTTTCTAGACGTTTTTAAACACTCGTTGTTAACATTGATTTACATCCATCTGGACTTTCAATAGTAATCGGAATATGGAAACAAAGATTCCTTTAAGGTTACCGTTGTTGTAAGGGGAGTTTACTTTAGACAATTTGTAAAAAATTAGACAGTTTCTAAAGTTGTTACCCAACCAACTAATATCGACAGTATTGGAAACTTGAGTAGTCGGCATATAATAAGTTTAGCATCATAGCTTTGCCACTTTCATTAGTGTGTTTTTCTATCAGAAAATCTATCTCTTTTATAATAAAAATACTATCGATACATTTTCATGCTAAAGTTACAGAATTCTTTGTAAAGTCTTCTCAATATTTTACTCGGATTGCAAATGCAGCCTCCAACAGGCAACCTGCACTTTACCTTATCTAAATTTCAATAACAGCTGATAAATATCCCAACGTAAGCTTCTATTTTATTCACGGCTATCCCATAACCATAACTTATAGATAGCACAACCTTGGACATTTTGTAAGAGCCACGATAGTGTAACGGATAGTGATATTTTAAACTCGCTTTTACTATAAAGGTTATGTTACTTACACGTACTTGCAATATATGTTATACATTTGTGACGCAGTGACGTAGGCTTCCGAGCTGATATGATTTTTCTAACCATATTTCATCAGTTAGGTTTTTTCCGATACCAATACCGATATATCGATGATATCTATGATCGATGATATCTATGGAATCGACGATATTAGTTTTGAACATAAGGCCGATGACAACTGAACGTCCCATATTGTCACCGTAGAGCTTAATTCGTTCAGATTTTTAAATTTAGATTTGTAATCATTTACGTCCAATTATTTTTATCATTTCGTTGGTGTGTTGTTTTTATGTTTAATTTTGGTTATTTTTTTAAAAAAGGTTGGTTAAAGGTTAGAGGTGGTCCTGTATACATTTTTTTCGAGATCCAATTAGAGAGTTTTGAACTATGTTTCATCTAATTGGTTTGCAGTTTTGGCCACATGTTGAGTGTTTTTTCATGGTTAGTTAATGACGGTAACCAAATATTTTTCGGTAGAAAAGGGTAAGCTATAAGCACAAACATTTTGTAAAAATCCGTTAAGTAATGTTTGTTTGAAAAATTAATTGACAAGCAGATAAGCCGACAGAAAATTAAATAAACTGAATATATGTGTAAGTAGACAAACTGACAAAAAAATGACAAAAAAATAATTAGTAAAAAAAAGACTAAATTACAAATCAATTCTCTATTTGTATACGATACCTAACAAGTATTCTTTCATATTTCTCGTACACATTTATATTTATTACTGTTTTGTTATATTTATAGATATAACATATTTTTTTAAGTATTTAGACGAATTTACCCCGTGTTTGTCCTTTGTGGATCACTCCTTAGATCATCTGCCTTGCCTTCCTGTCAGGTAGCTTGTAAATTATACTTAACGTCACTAGCATATGCTTAACGTCACTACCACCATGACATTTGTCTAGGTGGTGAAGTTTCGCAGCGACTCGCCCGGATTGGCACAGCCGACTTACCTATTCCTACCGACATAATGTCAATCCCTTTGACGTGTTCGAATTCGGAGGGTAAGGTAGCCAGTAACTTACTTTTTCCTAACAAACCGGCCTCAGGTTGCAACGCACCATTACCACCATTGGTATCTCTGGGTGGCGTAAATTTCTTACCATCAGGAAATCCGTCTGCTTTTTTGCCTTCCAATATTTAAAAAAAAAGAATTGGCAATGAATTAGGGAGTCGTTTTTTTGCAAATATGTATACTACATTAAATTTAAATTATTAAACCTACCCACCTTCGTTACTAGACTTCATTATTAACTGTCGGTATCACTTTATGTTATACTTTTATATATAAATCGGTATCATTATTTTAACTAATCGTCTTTGTAGTCTAGCGGTACAAGTCTTGGTAAAGATACTTTTTTTTTATCTTAACCACCGCAATAGTTATAAAATACACTTTAAATACACTTTAAAGCATATTATTTATACCCCTCGATAAGGCGAGACAGTACTTCAAACAGGCTCACCACTTTCAACTTTTCAAAACGCAAACGTGGCCTCAAACGGAGCAGTATTATCTAGGCGGGGGCTACTCACTACCAGCTCCTTCATTTTGACCGCATCCATCGTAGAGGGTTTCTCGAATTGTTGATGACTGAGCAATCACCAATCGTCACTGATCATTTGGTGTTGCCTGTAGTTCTTCTTCTTTTATAAATATGGCTTTTGATCGTTTTTCACGACTACTTTGCCAATGTCAAGTTAGTTAATTGTTTTACAATATATAGTCATTAGTCAATATGTACAAAGTCATGTCAGGTCAGGGTCTTGAGTAAAGCGGTGGCTTCGTTACTCAAGCTCATCTAGTGAGATTTGACGGCAGCGACGAAATAGATGATACATTAATTTTTCATGATTATTTCATTTGTGAACTTTCACTGAACAAAACCAATCTAATTCCCACCTAAATTAACCAATTTCACTGAATATAAACACAAAATACAATTATAATAAAAAAATTACGACCACGTTGGCGCCAAAAAACGTGCAGTTGTTGGATCTTTCGATGTTTTCTAACACATATATCACAAAGAATGCTCTGATGCTTAGGTTTGATTCCCTCCTAAAAGTTTCAGAATTGAAGGTTTTATGGGCATCACCATGATTCGGGGCGGCCGGGTGGCATTTATAATCAAATAATTGTGCAAATTTTCGAAATAATTGCTATAAAAAATTACTAATGTCTAAATAATCAAAATAAAATCATAATTGTGACATAATTGTTAAAAAAATGTCACAATAATAAAACAACTCTAAAAATGTAAAATAAGAAGAAATGTGAAAATAATTATAATAAGATATGTCAGTTAGTAGTAGTAGTAGTAGTATCTTCACGTCCATATCCCCGAAGAGGTAGGCATAGGTACAAAACCAAGGCACCCACGACTAGCCGAAGACACTAAGTCCCACAATGTGATAGGTGGCAAGCCTATCGTCAACCGGGCACATTTCCAATCCCGACCAACATTTTTTAATTAGAAAATTGGAAAAATCCAATTTTATTTTTGTTGGCCGACCCGGGATTGGAACCCGGGACCTCATGCAGTCAATTCCAACAACTGAACCGGTTTTGGATTGGATTGGATTTTTCCAATTTTCTAATAAAAAAAAAAGTTGTTCGGGATTAGAAATGTGCCCGGTTGGCGATAGGCTTGCCACCTATCACATTGTGGGACTTAGTGTCTTCGGCTAGTCGTGGGTGCCCTGGTTGTGCCTCTGCCTACCTCTTCGGGGATATGGGCGTGAAAATACTTTTTTTTTTACATTACATAATTACAATTATAATAAGATATGTCAGTTTTAACTAAAAAACAGGAATTACATTACACATTTAACAAATTGACAATCGATCAAAATTAATACATAAAAAATAATAATAAATATGCACATAGTCAATATTACAGTTGCTTTCGATTAAAATTGTAAATTCAATTAACATACAAATTGTCAAGATAATATAAAAAAAAACACAAATTGAAATGATAACTTCGTAAGATTTAATTGGAGGCCATCCATCTATAGCCAACTATACCAGCTAGATACAGTCACGGTATTGTTAACAAGCCGACACGCTCTTCTTAAGAGCTTGGCAAGCAAGAAAGTAGCAGTGAACCCCTCATTTAAAGAAGCTTGGACAAAGATCGATAGCAGTCTTTTGTTTCTGCTAAAGCCATTACCATCACTATCGCCGCTAGCTCAATAAGCAGATGTTTGAATTAAAATAATTGCAAACTTCCGAAAGACAAATTTGCTTTCCCATTGAGTATTTGATAAAACAATTGCTTAAAGCATTATTATGAAACAACGAGTTGTTATTTTTATAGAATAAACCCGACGGTTTTATTATGACGAATCTCATTATGACGTTTGGTGGAAATAACAAGCGTCAGCGAAAATAGTGTTATGTAGAATTATAATTTACAACTTACATAATATACACAGTACTGTTAAAAAAAAATAAAAAAATAAACACAAATTAAAATATTTTCATTAAATTGGATTAGATCGTTTTACGCTGACGTTACTTTGTCAATTGAGTCACTACGAATTTAGTACACCTAGAACAAAAAAAAAATCCTTAATTATATAATGTTTCGTGTTTCGTTTCAGTTTGTATAACTTTCGTTTTTCTTATGACTCCTTCTTTCGTATAAGACACACAAAATTAACCCTACTCCAAAGTAAGCAAATTCTATTTTTGTATTATGGGTGTTACTTAGCGATTATAATACATAGAAATACTTAAATAGATATCTGAATAAATTTAATTATCACCAAACTCGGAAATGCAAACATCTAAATGTTCATCACATAAATGCCTGCCTTTTCGGAATTCGAACCCGAGTCTCAGTGGAATTAGACGTGTACGCTAGCCAATTGACCAATCGGAGGTTTTGATTTTGATAAGTTTTCTATAAAATAATACGATTTAGATCATTTAACTTTTTCGAAATACTTGTTTGTAAGGTTTTTTTAAGTTTTTTTAATAAAATACAAAATTTTTCTAAAATTAACTTTTTATTAATTGTTTTTTTTTTATTAATTTGCCAGAAGCAACAATCTTATGACTTGAACTACCCATTGTATCCTTTGTTATAGCGAATTTTATTGTTAACGATTCATTGAACGTAGTATTTTTGAATTGATTCGTTTCGAAGTGTTGAGTGTTACGAATGATTTATTTTAAGCATTGTATTGTTATTAGAATGATATTTTTATTTTTTATTCCAATGAAAATGTTTAATACCAAAATAATTTCGTATATAACGTGAATTTATTGTCATTTTCCTATGACGAAAATATTATTTTAGCATTGCATTGTTATTAGAATGATATTTTTATTTTTTGTTCCAATGAAAATGTTTAATACCAAAATAATTCGCATAAAACGAGAAATAGTCGTCATTTTCCTATGACTAAAACATTTATTAATTGTTTTTTTGTAGGAATATAATTACCAGTGATAGGAATAGGTAGTGCCTATTTGCTTAAACTTCTAAGAGCAAAGACAAGAAACGAAAACTTCCTTAGAACTATTTTTTTTTAGATCGGGATTTCGGGACAATACTTAAATACATTAAAAAATATGTTATTCAAATAAGTACATACACACACATACATACATATCTTCACGCCAAGTCCCTTACGGGGTAGGCAGAGAGTATCGAGTGCCAGACCTCACGATCCTGACAAACCTGTCTTGCTTCCTTCACATTCATAACCCTTTTCATACAAACACGCCGGTTTCGGAGACTCTCAAATAAGTAACTCGTCTTTATTTACCTTAAGTTTGCAAGCAGACATAACATAATAAATAACATACACTAACTTTACAACTGTAGTTCTATGAAGTTATAAATTATATGTTTTATTGTGTATGTCTCTATTCTTCAAAGTTTAGGTAAATAGACACTATCTATTTTTTTCACTGATAATGACACTATCTCCCGATAATTTAATTATTTTGTAATTTAAAATGCAAGACGAATCAACTAATGCAAAAGGTTAAAATAGATGATAAAAAAACTTGATCAACTTGGTATTTCTAACATATTATATTGTATGCATTTGTAGAAAAAACTATCAATGTCGGTATTTCCATACGAATAAGGCTTAGGAATCTTCAAAAAAGAAAGCAGTAATTCCTTAAAGGTCGGCAACGTTTCTGTGATACTCCTGGTGTAGCGGATGTCCTTGAGCGGCAGTGATTACATTCCATCAGGTGATCCACTGTCTAGTTTGCCTCCTTTAATATAAAATAAAACACAGAACAGGATAGGCTAAGTGAATTTATACCAGACTTAATCCTACTAATACTTTAAGTATGAAAGTAAACGGTAAAGAAAGGAATTAAAAATTTCGTCACAGGATTTGAATCCTCTGTAGCGTAAATGGTTAGAACATTCGTCGGCATGAGACGAAAGGTTCAAATCCTGTCGGGGCCATTTTTCTTTTTTTAAGATTTATAGAAATTTAATCCAATCACAGGGCATGTGCTAAAATAAAAATATCCTTCGAAAGTATATCTATTGCTCTTTCAAGGCTAAGCCGCTGAACCGATTTTGATTAAATGTGCACATAGCTAAAGGTTCGAGTTTAAACGTAGCCAATTTTTTTTTTAAATTATCCCCCAAAGGTGGCCAAAAAAAGGTTTCACAATAGGTGTGAATATTTGTTAGAAACTACTCAATTCTGTCGAAGTCGCTGGCAAACATATTATTGTATATATGAAAGCACTTTCACTATTTCATTTAAATTTCTTTCTTAAGTAAAGTTACTGCCTGCACTTTACCTAAGTCATCAATTGTAAATAAAAGTGTATTTATATATAAAATAATAATACAGAATTAAGTTTAATCAAGTGTCAAGGATGGGAACAATTCAATATATAAATTTACTTATGCTAGGCTTAAGGTCGCAGCTTCTAATTGGCAACACGCCACTACCACTTTGGTGTTTATAAGTGACGTAAATTTTGTCTTGCTATCAGAAAACACTGCACCAGCAAGTACTCCTACAAAGTTTTTGAAGTTATACTTCTTTTGGCGCGTTAGGAAAAAATGATGAGGGTAAATTTTTACGATGCGCGCGCACACCGTCACGAAAAACCGACATGATGAAGTTAGCTATAAACTTAGCTATAGATAACATTTTAGTTTTTAAAAAGATTTTTATCTTATTACGCTGAAGAAGTATAACTTCTAACGCGTGTACATAAGTACACACACACCTTTTTTTAAGGTATTGGAAGATTTCCTGATGGTAAGAAATTCACGCTGCTTTAAGACAGCAAAGGCGGTCTTGGTGTGTTGCCAACCTGAGGCCAGTATTTTAGACCTCGTGCAAATCTAAGTTTATCAGCTACCTTATTCTCCGAACAGGAAACCGTTCACGGCAAGCCCTGACGTTATGGCAGCAGGAACAGGTAAGGCGGTGAAAATCCGGGCGAGTCGCTGTGAAATTTTACCACCTAGTCAGGTGTCACGGTGCTAGTAGACGGTCCTAGTAGAGTAGACTATTCTCTCCTATTACGAGCTACCTGACAGGAGGTAGATAGCTTATTCTGCAAAGAAAACCGGACCAACATTGGGGGAATAATGTCGCATAAACTATCGTCTTTGAGTAATTCTCACCCTGCAACCACTACATATTATACGTAAGTTAACTACTGTTTTAATTAACATGTTAAAATAGTGAATCCAGCGTTGTAATCCATGCTTTATTCAGCGAAGGGGTTATAGGGGCCATGGCATGGGCTTGATCGATGCAAGTGATCTACGAAGGGGTCACTAGCTGCACCATGCTTTTGTAACTATTAGGATAATTAACCAAAATGCATGATATACATAATAACCTTATCTTAAAAGTGCTATATACTTTTATTGTACTTGTTTTAAAAAAAAGTATCTTCACACCCATATCCTCGAAGAGATAGGCAGAGGCACAACCAGGGCACCCACGACCAGCTGAAGACACTAAGTCGCACAATGTGATAGGTGGCAAGCCTATCGCCAACCGGGCACATATCCAATCCCGAGCAACATTTACCGGAACTTGCCTTTATTAATTTTGATTCTAACTATTTTATCTCACTTTTTAAATTAATATTATTGCTATATATTGTAACAGTTTATTAGATAATGGAACAAAAAACCTAAATGTGTGATAAATTTTGGTAAGGGAGAACAATACCAAATAATGTCACTATTTTTAAAGAAGTGAACAACCTTTTTTAATATTGACTAATGTCAACCTGTCACAACTTTAAAAAACGAATTGTTTGAAATCTATGATTATTTTATCAGATACTATTTACCACTGCTTCGTTTAAGATAAAAATACAAATTGCACCGACACCGTTATTATTATTTGCATGATGTTTTCCCTCGTTCCTGTGTTGCTATTTTCATAGTATATATAGTACATGTATATTATGTTTTCAATATTATAACCATAAAAATTGTAACATTACAGTAACATTACATTAAAGAAGTATTACAGTTGTTGCAAATCAATATCATTATTATTAGGGAATCTTGGAAATGAAAAAAAAAGTAGTTATCTATATTTTTTGTATGTTTAATCTCTTTACCTACTGAATCTATGTCTATATAATCTCTTTAGACAAAAATATTGTATGGTTGAGATCACTTTGAATGGCGATAATATCGCCTTTTGTGCACTATAAACTAAAATAATATGCTCTTATTGATACTTAGTTGTTACATTTTGTAATAAGTTTAATTGTGAACAATAAGGAGTTCATTCATTCATTCATTCACTTTTAGAGTGCCATCAATCCGTACTACACACATTTTTGTCCCTTGTAACCTTTAAACACTGTCGACTGGTATGTCAACCGTAAAGTCCTGTGCCGAAAGTAAAGGCATGATTTTCTATCGTATTTTTAAACACATTCATCACGATGACTTAGCAACAAACTTCGATCAACAAACTTTTGGAGAAGATTTATTACATATCTCGTAAAAGACAAGCAAAAGTCTTACCGTTGTGCAAAACATTGTGACATCTAATTAGCTGGAAGGGTTTGCAGCGACTCTCTCGGATTGGTACCACCGCCTAACCCATTCCTGCCGCTTTAACGTCAGCGCTTACCATTGACGTGTTCTGGTTCGGAGGGTAAGGTACGCGGTAAGCTTACATCTGTTCGAGGCCTAAAATCCTGGCTTCAGGTTGCCAACTCAAAATTACCACCTTTGATGTCTCTAAGCGGCGTGAGTTTCTTTCCATCAAGAAATCCATCTGCTTGTTTACTTTCCAATATCATAAAAAAAACGAGGAAACGAAGCAAAACTCTTAGGATGATGTACGAATCTACTTTACCCATTTCTGCCGTTATAATGTCAGTATCATATAATAATTGGAAAGGTAGAGTAGCCGCTAGACTTGAATAATTAGCCTAACTCCTCGGCCATAAGACAAAATACACCAACAACTTCCATGGTATTAATAAGTCACGGTTATCTCTTACTTACTTGTCCACTATAATATGACTTCGAAAACCCACAAGAAAGCGATCTGATGTGTTTAGTGCAATTCCGAATATATCCTGTAATTTCCTACATTGAGGACACCATAACGTAGAACTATTATCACGCTACTAATCGATTTGAACCCCACCATTGTACAGATCTATCCATTCAACCGTTTTATTTTATTGTACTTACCCACATTAAGCTGTGACCCCTGACGTTACTGATATTTTCTCAAATACTTTAATCCTTATTACAGGGGAATAGGTGCTATAACAATTAAAAAAATGTCCGTAAACAGCTATTACTTATTGGTTTAATTAAGTTTAATAATGCATTGTTTAGTAAATACAGTCATCGTGATAAATCCTTTTTTGAAATATGTTTTTGAAGGGTTTAGCTGATATTCGTGTATAAGTAGAGAGAACGTATTTTTTTATAATTACAAATTAGTTGTTAGATTTATAGTATATGCGAAGTACATAGATAAGGTTTATCAGAAGCCGAATACCTCATACATCCAACCACTGACAATACACACTACCGATACACTCTGTACGTAGCATAAACATGTAATAAAGTTTGTACTCGATCTCCGTGGAGTAAAAACGAATTATCAATATAATTTTTCGGTTGCGAAGTGAAACGTAGTTAGTAGAATAAAAAAACTGGCAAAAGGCACTAACGCCTGCACTCACAAACCTCGGTTAAAATATTTTAATTATTATGTCACAATTTTGTTAATTTAATGAATGTTTCAAAGAAATTTGACGTCCCGAAAGACGGACGTCAGTCTTTTATTTGGTGATTTAATACTCAAGAATTCATTGTATTATTAATTATGCACAAATTAAAACATATGGATTTATTCTACACTATAAATAATAATTTAATCAAGAAATTCTTTTAATGAATTACAAAAAGAAATTCTTATATTTTGACAGCAAAGGAAAGTCATAAATAAGAGAACCAATTAAGCTTATTAAATTACAAAAACGAAGACCACCCGAAGAGATATTCTCTATCAAACCTATTATTTTATTCCGTTAATACTGGGGCGTCATCACCAGAAGAAATAGGGAAAAAACTCTTCCAATAATAAAATTATCGGGGATCCGTTGGGCTATTAAATGCAGACCGCCCGTGAAATATACGAAGAGACCAACGACCAAATGTGGGTATGATTATAGTGCATAAACTGAGCGATTTAAAATTCAGAATTCCACACTTACAGTAATCTATAATAAAAGCAAGAAATAGATTTGAAGAGTTTTTTGGCATGTGCGTAAGCACTCGTCATTAATCAGTTTTGTAAAAACGGCCTTCAATTGTTTAAAACTAGCTGTGCCGGCAAACTTCGTTCCACCTGTTCTGTATAATAAAGTGAAAAGATCTATTTTTTATGCTCATCACCTTGATGAATGGCGATCGTCTCTTTACCTTGCGATTCCGAAGATATTTCACCAATTACGACACCTTAAAAAAATAATTATCAATGGCGATATTTCTAAGCGCATGCGACTGAAATAGACTTTCAAGAAAACAGCTTACTTGTTCTAAAGGTTGGCCATGCACCTATGATTCTTTTGGTGTTGCACATGTCCGTGGGTGATGGTGATCACTTACCATTAGGTGACCCACTTGCTCGTTTGCATTCTCTTTTGTATAAAAAAGCCAGTGAAATATACGGCGTATGACAAAAAATTCAATACTTAGCATTAGACATTACACACTTGCAATTATTGTAATATGAGCTCCAACTTCCATGCATAACATAAATGCTACTCTGTACCTACGTATTCGTATATAACTATCGAAGCTTTTTTAGGTTCTTGCATGGGCGTGAGCGTTTGCCATTTTTCATCAAATTAATAATAATTTATTGCAAGATTTCACAAAATGCTTCAAATAGTCATAAGTCGTTATATAAGTCATATATGTCGATTGAAAGTCATATCAAGATCACAAGTAAAGCCTTCCAAACACATCAAGTGAGATTAGGCGAAAATACACAATATACTAATTTCTTTATAAATACTTCATCTAAAGAAAATGTCACTAAAATTGGTATAGTAACATGAATACTATGTTTTATTATGACAATCTAACGGCCCCAATCACAGACGTCAATTGACATTTAATCTATCTCATGTCACAATTTTGGATAGAAGATGTCGACTTATGCACGGTTCCTATATTCAAGAAACAAGTCGTCTTGCTATTTTAACAGAATAGTAAGAAATGCTTTTTAATTGCTTACATTTTGCGTAACTATGAGCAACGCTTCGTTAGTTTTTATGCAAACTACCAACAATTATACTAACGGATTACGGATCGTTGATTAGAGGAACCGGGCTTTAATGACTGATTAAAAAATAATTGTAGTCTCTAATTGCGTTTGTCCATATTTCTCTCGATCCTTATCAAACGTTACGTTGCAAGTTAAACGAAAGCTTGTAAAATATACAGCTTGTATAACAAAATTAAATGATTAGCATTAGTCATTCAACACGATGTAATATGAGCTTCAACTTCCCGTTTGATAACGTAACCGCTACCTTATCGATAAAACGGATGATATTTATGCTTACTTTATGCAGAGAGCTAGTAGAATATTCTCAAGCGTAGAATTTCCGAACTCATGAGGCAATAGCACTGAAGTTTTTGTCAAATAAAATTAAAGAAAGTATTTTGCTATGGTCACTGTTTTCTCTTCTGATTTATGGAAGACATATTTTGAGGGATAACACTATCGCATTCCAACAAAAAAATCAATTTAAATGTATGTATAGCTTGCTGACTTGTCAAGTAAAATGTACTACATATTAGATAAACTATTTAGATATTTACAAAGAAAACGGTAAGGCCGTTTCGATGGAGATCGAACACTAATATAACGGCGCGTGATTTTTAAACATTTCTTTTGCTAACTTTTACATTTTTAGTTCAGTTTAGTCCTACACTATGTTAAGCGACAAGCCTATCGCCAACCGGGCTCAACGTTTATTTTTTAATTAGAAAATTGGAAAAACCTACTTTTCTTTTTGTTGCCCAAACCCCGGACCCCTGATTCAAACCTCATTCAGTCAAGTCCAACACCTGGACCGCTAGACCACAGAGTCGATAGCTTTTTTTTGGTAGCTAACAGACTTTGTCGTCTAGTGATCCGGTATGACGTTGACTACATAAGGCCTTTGCTTCCAGAGTCGGACACTTCACTGTGTATTTTTTCAATTTTCTAAGGAAAACAACCTTACCTGGAATCGATGATTTTGGTTGGCGATAGGTTTGTCACCCAACACATTGTGGGACTAAGTGTCTTCTGTTAATCGTGGTTGCCTTGGTTGTACCCGTGCTCATGTCTTCGGATGTCGGATGTCATTCGGATGAACATACATTAGGTACGCGAAGACACAAAAGGTATCTATATCAATATTATCACATTATCGCAGCATTAAAAAGAATCTATATCAATATAATAACCATGAATCATTTGACCACCTCATTGGTCAAGAGGCTAGCATACACGTCTAACTCCTCCTACCAACCGCGAGGCCCGGGTTCGATTCTTAAAAAAAATTATATGGAATTTGGAGTTGTGAGAGACTGGCACATTTACATAGAATCTGTTGTAGTAAAATAAGAAATGTTAGAAAAAGGAGCCTGGTTTCTCGTTACGTTCAACTGATGTTTGAATGTCCTCGTTGGTCAAGGGTTCGATTCTCGGCTGGGGCAAGCATTTGTGTGATGACTATCATGTCTACATTTAAGAATCTAGGTGTTTATTAAATTTAGTTTGCTATCTTTTTAAGCATTTTTATGTAAATCGTTGACTAATGCAAGCTTATAATTTGCTAACATTGGGGTTAGATTCAATTTAAGTAACTTCTCTAGGGATATTTATTTATTTATATGAAAATCCGTGAGCTTATTTGCCTTTCAATACTACAAAAATCATTTCGTACTAAGGGTGAAAATTCTCTTGATTAGAACCCTGCACCCTACGTATGGTAATGTAGTCATATGGCATTTTAAAAGACCTACAAGTAATTGTGCCCGCCACCCACGACTACGACAAATGGAACGACGCTTTCAATTAATAGGACTGAGTATTAGCACCAAGTCGTGAGAACTAATATGATGTGGTCCAAATTATAAGCGTGTCATTTGATTATCGAATGTATTGAATTTTAGGGCTAATGTTATTTATTTCAGACAAATGTAAAAAGGGTTAAGTGTTAACGTTGTTGTTATTAGAAATAAAAAAAAAAACATTTCTTTTTGTTTTCGAGCCCGGAACCTTACGGAATCAAGTTCCATGTGTTACCACTAGATCACAAAGGCAATTACTATTAATTACTAAATATTTGAATTTTGTAAGCAAAAGTTCGTGCTTATAGTATCGACTTGATTTTAAAATGTAAGGACCTGCAATCGACTTGAGACCAATGTTGGAATTAATTTAGACTAGTAGGCCCGATTTACTAACTAAACTCTTACTGATAGAAGATAGCGTTGGAACTGATTAAGCTTTGTGAAGATCTTGTGCCACGCCGCCCGTATTGCTCAATCGTGGAGTTGGAAGTTTTTAATGAGTTAACTCATAAGATTAAGTAATATGTTTCAGATCAAGGTAAAATGATTAATATTCTGTTAAAATCTATATCTTATAATAAAACTGTAGAAGAGTGAATTCTGTACGTTGAAGATTTGGAACATTTTGAAGTTTGAAAAAAAATTTGAAAAATCTAATGCGGACAAAATTTAAACAAAATGGTCTGAAGACTTAAATAATTAATTTACGCATGGTTAACTTCGAAGTTCACAGAGTTAAAACCAAAATTAAATTATGACAAAGAAGTAAGTAATGTAAATCATTCGGAATTTTGCTACGGAATCCCTTTTCTAAAAATCGAACGTAACAAATTCAAACAAATCTATGGACATTCCACACATCAGTTTTGACTTGAATTTTTCTCTATGGAATTTGAGTGGATTTCTATAGGGCACTATTTTGTTTCGTTTTTCGAAAAGGGGTAAAGGAATTTCGAATGTAGGTACCGGGCCTTAGGCATTCGTGTAATGGACACACATGTAGTAAAGCTAAGTTAATTGCAGAGTAGGCACAGAGTATTGAATACAAAGTGTAACGATCCTTGCAAACTGTCCTAGTCTCTTTTATTTTTCAATACTTCTTTCATACATACGTGCCGGTTTCGGAGACTCCTTTAATATACGTTTGTATTATAGGAGATACCATTGCGTTAGTTAAAGATGTATAATGTATAATGTCCATAAAATAGTATGTTTGTATTTTGCAGTTTTTACTAATCTTGTTACGTATTTTGATATGTACATATGTTTATACTTAATATGCTATAGTTTTTAATATAGCTGACTTCCAATTACAACACCAGTAACTAAGTAAGTTTTGTAAGTAATAGGTCAAAACGTGTTTTTGTGAAAAACAAATTGTTCATACCACGTTTTTACTACCATTACTTAGTTTTATTGAGTCGTGACAAATATAATATGGTACAACTCATAAGCTTAAGCTAGCACCTAATCGACAAGATAAATTACAACTTTCAATACTTGTAATATCGTATTATTTAGGAATATGTTAACGGGCCTAGAATCTAAACACATCTAGACACATTGACAAGATTTTTAATTTTATGTTACAAGACACCATAGATGTTACTGTAGCGTCGCTGTCTTATAACTGGGATATTAAGCCACGAATGCAAGACTACCCGCTACCCTTTCCTTAACATGAGCAAAGGTTTTATAACAGCAGTAATATGTGGTGGTACTACTGTGGACTGACTAAACTCTATCCCTCATTAGCACAGACTATTGGGGTCTCTTGAGCTGAACAGACCATTTGTGTCTTTATTTGCCAGCTTATAACTTGCAACACAGGTTAAAGGGGCTAATAATAACGAGACTATTGGTGGTAGAATGCTTTACAACGACTGGGGAGGGATCCACCACCTTGTCTATTCCTGCATAGTTCCATCCAAACAGCTGTAAGATTTGCACCATAGGCCTGACACCATAACAACAGGAAAGCAACGATAAATTCTATACTTCTTATCGTCGGGTATTGGTGGAATTCCATTCTTGATACAATTTATTTACAAACACTTGTACTTTCCACAATATATTTTTAATTTTTTATTTTTATAGGTTAGCCCTGATGACGCTTGTATAGCGAAACCGGTTGGCTAACCTATAAAAATTAAAAATATATTGTGGAAAGTACAAGTGTTTGTAAATAAATTGTATCAATAATGGAATTCCACCAAGCCCTGATGATGTTTGTATAGCAAAACCGGTTGGCTAACCTATAAAAATAAAAATATATTGTGGAAAGTACAAGTGTTTGTAAATAAATTGTATCAAGAAAAGCAACGAACCTGCTAGGTCTTTATCAACTATTGGTTAATATGTCATTACCAACCAGACCCCAGGTGGTAGGGTACTGGACGGCTGCTTGTCCGCATAGAGATCCACCGCCTTAACTATTTGTTAAGGTCACCTTGCATCTCTGGTCTCTGGTCCGGTGGGTAGGGTAGCCGGTAGACTTGTACAATAGGCCTAATATCCTACCCATGGTATAGCGACGTATCTATAACAACTACGGCGTTCATACGCATTATTATATTATATTATAGCTTAGCATACGGAGAGCTACGTTTATTTTCTTATACCTTAAATAAGGCGATAGTATCAATGTGGGTGATTTTGCACAGCCCTTTTTTTTACGTGTTGAAATCCGTCATGGATACACGCTACTTTCGGAGGAAGTAGTTTGTAAAGTCAGACTCCTACTGACTAAAACCCCACGGCTTCCTTCTCGTTGCCAGGTACTGGGGCTGTAGAGACGCTTTCGCAAACTTCCGCTGCCACGGCAGCGCTGGATCCAACAATTTCCCTTCTTGTAGCCCCAATCAACAGGTTCCGGATATCGTCTGAAGTGATGCACGGAGACACAGTGTGCACCTTCAGGGCTCCAGTAGCAACAGGCACCCCCGTACCTGCCACAATCCCACGCATTTGCAATTTTCGCATAAACCCCAATTGTAATGTCTAATTATGATTAAACATTGGAATAATCCAGTAACCCCAATCATTACAATACCACCACCAGACAATGGTTCCCAACAAGTGAAAGCCGCTAATACAATCATTCAGTTCAACACTTTAACCAAACCCAGCGCCTTGCAACTTTATAACGAGCTCATTAGGCACTAAACTCTTACTGATAGAAGATAGCGTTGGAATTGATTAAGCTTTGTGAAGATCTTGCGTCACGCCGCCCGTATTGCTCAATCGAGGAGTTGGAAGTTTTTAATGAGTTAACTCATAATATTATTAAGTAATATGTTTCAGATCAAGGTAAAATGATTAATATTCTGTTAAAATCTATATCTTATAATAAAACTGTAGAAGAGAGAATTCTGTATGTTGAAGATTTTGAACATTTTGGAGTTTGAAAAAAAATTTGAAAAATCTTATGCGGACAAAATTTAAACAGAATCTTCTGAAGACTTAGATCATTAATTTACGCATGATTAACTTGAAAGTTCACAGAGTTAGAACAAAATGAAATTATGACAAAGAAGTACGAAAAGAAGCTTATCGATGCTTATAATTAAAATATCGATAAATATAAAATTCGATAAGAAGCTTAACGATGCTTATAATCGCCTCTGTGTTCCAGCGGTTCAGTTGTTGGACTTGACTGCACGAGGTCCCGGGTTCAAATACCGGGTCGGGCAACAAAAAGAAAATTCAGTTTTTTCTAATTTTCTAATAAAAAAAATGTTGCTCGGGATTGGAAATGTGCCCGGTTGGCGATAGGCTTGCCACCTATCACAGTGTGGGACTTAGTGTCTTCGGCTAGTCGTGGGTGCCCTGGTTGTGCCTCTGCCTACCTCTTCGGGGATATAGGCGTAAAGATACTACTACTACTATAGTTAAAATATATGTTCTTAATAGCCACGGTAGACCCTTAGAAAGCCAGAGCACGGTGAACATACGTACTGCTTCAAAGCAACACACTGCAATGCAATGCAAAAAAAAAAATAAAAAAAAAAAAGTGATTGCAAAAAAATTTATTTTTGCAGTTAGTTTAGGTTAGATTAGACGTAAAGTAAGCCTAGTGATGCCTATGCCTTAGGCTTCACTAAGCCAATTTTACGTATTAGTAGAAATAGGGTTTCTAACATACTAGCTTATAGTAAATATTTTTTTTAAGATTGTAGGATAGCAAAATATTTTTTATTTTGCAGTTTTTTCTTTATTTTTTTTTACATAAGCTACAAAGTGCGTATAGCCACCATGTTCTGGCTTCCTGGGGGTCTACTGTGGCACCCTGTATATAAAAATAAATCCCCATTTTCCATGGTCATCGCATCATGCTTAAATAGATAAACCAATTTGATCAAATATTTTTTGTTGTGTTTGTTTTTGTCATATTAAAACAAAACGACTTTATACGTTTATTTCAATTTAATATTTATAGTTAAGATAGGATAAAGTCCGTAGGGTCAGCCAGTTAATACATATTAAAATGAATCTCTATTTTTCTTAACGCGAAACCGGATAGACCAATTTTGCAAATATTTTTTTTTCGATATTGGAAGGCAAACAAGCAGACGGATTTCATGATGGTACGAAATTCCCGCCGTCTAGAGACACCAAAGGTGGTAATGGTGCGTTGCCAACCTAAGACCGGATGTTAGGCTTCGAGCAAAAGAAAGTTTACCGGTTACCTTACCCTCCTAACCGGAACTCGTCATGACGTTATGGCGGCAGGAATAGGTAAGGCGGTGGTACCAATCCGGGTGAGTCGCTGCGAAATTCTACCACCTAGTCAGATGTCACGGTGTTAGTGACTGTAAGCCTATGCTCGCCTTTTACGAGCTACCTGGCAGAAAGACAGATGGTCCATTCTGCAAAGGAGCCCGGACTAGCGGTTTTTGTTTTTATATTGTAAAGAATATAAACTTTTGTTTTGGAAGAAATCAGTATTCTTGGTTTGGACACGATAACTTCTGTCGCATCAGCTAGTACAAGTATTATTATATCATTGACCGGCAACAGTAAAATTGCTTAATTCATATTTAAAACCATCAAGGGTTAATAACACAGTTTACATCGAGTTCTCGCCTCCAAACAACTCGAACGTGACAATTTTGAGCGCAAAATGATATTTTTCGGCGTCCGCCTCGAGGCTTCAATTTATTTTCATTGAAATTATTTTATGTCACGTCGCCTTGATGTAACATCGGCTTGTGAAACCCCTATAATCTATTTATAAATAACTCTTTCCATATCAATACATATAATAAGACAATAAAAGTCGAACATCTGTATATTAAATATGTTACCAAAAACTGATAGTGATAGAATTTTTCAAATATTTGTATATAAGCTACATAATGCGTATAGCCACTACGCTACTTCCTTCACTGGGGCGTTTTGTGTATAAAAATAAATCTCCCTTGGACATCGCATCATGCTAAAACTAATTTAATCAATTATTTTTTCTTGAGTTTATTATTGTCAGGAGAAGATTTATATTAAACCAAAACATTTTTTAATGATATTGGAAGGCAAACAAGCAGACGGGTTTGCTGATGGAAAGAAATTCACCCCGCCTAGAGACACCAAAGGTGGTAATGGTGCGTTGCCAACCTGAGTAATTTTAAGAATACTCAGTTTTTTTTTAAACAAAAAGTTTATGTTTTTGATAATAGTTAACATAACAAAAAAAATATAGCAAAATTGGTTTTTCCATTTTTGCATTTAAATCGGGTAACACTTCTGACCCAACAAATTTTTGACTTATTTCAGTTTTGCCTACACTTAGTAAAATATTTGAAAAATTAATACTAAATCAGATGTTAAATCACTTCAGTGTTAACAAATTGTTACATAATAAACAGTTTGGATTTACCAAAGGTTGCTCAACCGTTGATGCAAGGGTGGAATTATTAAAAAAACGTATTTGAAACCTGGGTGAACTCGCATGATGCATTAGGTCTATTCTGTGATCTCTTTAAGCCACTCTAAGGCTTTCGACTGTGTTCATCATGATACTTTGATCAGAAAATTACGCTATTACGGAATTAAGAACAAAGTTCTTGCTGTCATGATCTCATACTTGAACAATAGAGTTCAGAGGGTTCAAATAAATGGTAAAACTTCTTTGGGTTCTGCGGTTACGATTGGCGTATCACAGGGCTCTATTCTTGGTCCATTTCTGTTTCTTGTATATATAAATGACTTACCTTATTACATAAGGGATACCCACGATATTGTTTTGTTTGCGGATGACACTTCACTTATATTTAAAATGAAAAGGCAATTAGGTAAGTATGACGAAGTGAACAATGCGATGTCCAATGTTGTACATTGGTTCACAGTTAACAATCTTCTTTTAAATGGTAATAAGACGAAATGTATTTTCAATTTTCAATACTCAATGTTAGGCTAGTAGATTCCAATGTACAACTAAATGGATCTAAACTGGGTCTGGTTGAATCCACTGTCTTTTTAGGCATCACAATTGATAATAAATTACAATGGGTCCCTCATATTGAGAAACTGGCAAATAGGCTTAGTTCAGCAGCATTTGCAGTAAAAAAATAAGAACATTAATAGATGTTG